>CM062353.1:16352068-16753027 GCA_031216105.1 Dalbergia cultrata
TGATTCTGTGTCTGGTTCTGCTTCTTCCACAGTAGCAGCAGCAGAAGAAGCAGCAGAGGAGTAGTATGAGGAGGATTTGCAAAGGGTAGAGAGGAGTGGCCTATTACAATTGGATTTGGAGGAGATGGACAGGGCCCTTGCAATGAGGTTTTTGGTCCTTGAAGCCATTAGAGCCATCTTATTATTAATCTCTTGTGTGTTTTGTTCGGTCTCACATTCCCAAGAGGCTAGGCTCGATTCAGTTGTTGGTTGGTGTCTCAGTCTCTCTCTCTCTCTCTCTCTCTCTCTCTGTGGGACGCTGAGAATGGAATGGATAACAAGAGACCGGAACAAGAGGCTTGTTATTCTCGCTGTGCGAGAGACAGACAGAGAGAGAAAACAATACAGTTCTAGAAAAATGCCCCTACTACTTGTTTGATATTACCATTTTTTTTCTTTTGTTTTTATCAGAAATGTTTATATGACATTGTAATGTAATAAAAACCAAAAAAAAAATAATTCTGGTTCCATTTTATTTTTTATTTTTATATTAGCAATGTATTTGAATTAACTTATTTTAAATATAAAAGAAATTAGAATTAGAATAAAGTTAAGTTTAACGCAATGTTTATCATTCAATCAAATCATTTTATTTGGATAATTTTTTGAATAATAGATATAAAACTTAATTATTTTTATTTTTCTGGCAATATATGATTGAATATTAGTGTAAAAAAATTTATACTATCAAGATATAGAAATTAAACTCTTTTAAAAAGACATATTTTTTAAAAAATAATTATTTTTAATAAATAATTACTTACCAAATATGCACTAATTTTAAGTATTCTTTTTTCTTGTAATTTAAGCAGACAAAAATAATATATTAAAATTAATATAGGAAGTAATAAATAAATCAGAGCATGTAAAGTATATCTTATTTAAGTTAAAAGAGAATATAAAAATTTCTTCTTTTCAGCTTCCTTTGTTATAGGATTAGGATTTGTCAAATATGCACTGTATTCATAATTTATATTTGAACTGTTAGATGGAATCTTCTTGCCACGGTGAAAAGTACAACATAATTTGCTTGCCTTTTTTGAATTTTTTTGGTCAAACTTACCATTTTCTCCCTTACCTTAGTTTACGTTTTTCTGCTTAAATATGGTTATCTTATCTTATTACACGACATTTTGAATCTGAATTTTCTATTACATAAAAATAGAATTTAGTTCATACTTGCATCAAAGTTACAACAAATAATAATAGAATTTAATTTATATGTATTGTCGAACTAAGATTTTTTTATGCAGATAATCATGTATTGAGCATTGATATATCAATAGAAGTGTATGATTTAATTACTAACTATCTTAAAAATCTTACAAACCTAAATATATGATTGAATGACAATATAAAATTATTCTATACTATTGATGCATTAAAAGTAATCTAATATATAATAAATAAAACTTTGTGAGACTATGTGAATTCTCCCATTTTATACAAAGTTAATGTAATTTTTTACATGTCTTCTTGTAGAAATCACGGTGTTGTTAGACAAAATAAAGTTATATGATTCATTTATTAACTTAGAGACTAACAAACATGCCGGATCATTTTGGCAATAAAATTTTGATAAAAATTTTAGCTTCCTAACATTTTCCCAACACATAACATTAGTTACTCATAAAAACCACAGACATTAGCTCATTAATAATCACATATAAGTAAAAAAAAAAAAACCATCAATGGTCTGTGTATATTTATAATTATTTAATTTAAGTTTAACTAATCTGCAGGTATGGTTTGATTTGTTAGTTATCCCTTTCATCTCATGGAAGTTGTTCAAATTTAAGCACTTCTTTTAATTTATGAATTTTCCCCTAATAATTGTCTTGAAAACATTAGTTAAAAAAAGCTAGAAGTGAATTTTTTTTGTTGAAAAGTATTTTTTTTTTTTCAATATGATCAAATGCATTAAAAAATGAAAAAAATTATTCACAATTCTTTAACCAATATCCTTATAACACTTGTTAATAAAATCCTTAATTTATATCTTAAACCAACCCCTTAAAAGGAAGTATGCAACAAACTTGTACCCAAAAAAAAAACTACTCTAAAAATTAGGCATTACTCAAACATCTCAAATGTGTTAAAGAAAAATTAAAAGGTTATTTTATTTTATTTAATATTTGAAAAATATGTTTTCAGATTTATAATCGATTCGTTGCTTTTAAAGTTTTCAATTATAATTTAAAAATATTCCTTGAAGTATCACTTTAAAGAAGCTTTGTCTAACTAATACTCTTAACTCGAAATTAGGTAAATAATTATGAGGATAGAACAAAAAAAGCTATTTATTTACTTATTTAATTAGCTCTATATATTATTTAAGTGGTATATAATAGACATTAATATCTAAGGGAAAGACTATTATGATATGAAACAATGATTTTAAAACAACATAAAAATAAAGCAGTGGACATAAAAAGAAAGAGCAAGATTAAAATTTGAAAAATAGTAAAAATAGTCACTAAAAATGTGATAAAACAGTTTGTTAAGTATATAAAAATAAAAATAATTATAAACTAGAAAAGAAAAAAAAACGAAGATGCTAAGAAGTTGTCATCAAGCCTTCAAATTGATACCATGTTAAGGACTTTTATTTCGATAGGATTGTGGATGTAATTGAATTTAATGAGTTTATAAGGAAAAGGACGGTAAGAGTACAAGTGAAAGATGAGAAGGGAAATCCATGTGCGTTGAGTGTCAATATGAAATATTTCCTTCCTTGTCCTCCATGTTCTAACAGGGTCTACAAAATGTTAGGTGTAGCAGGGCGAGGGCGAGAGTGATCGCCGAAAGAGCACGGATAAGCGGCGGCTCACTCTGCAAAGGCCCCTAAGCGGAGGGGTACATGAATGAACCGATTTCACACCCGAATGAGAGGGATCCTAAGACTGTATAGGTATGGGACTATACAGTTGAGGAGGGCTTATATGAATTGATTCGTACTACCTATATCAATAAGATACATCTTCTTTTCGGTAGCCCAAACTGAAAGAACTCCACAGTTAAGCGTGCTTGACTTGGGGTAATTTTGGGATGGGTGTCCTCCTGAGAGTTTTCCTAGGCGTGTGAGTGAGACAAAGCATCTTTGAAAAGACCGTGTTGGTTTGTGGGGACGATCGTCGATCCATAAAGCGGCGGGGATGTTACAAATGGTATCGAGCCTGCACCTCTCCCAAGACGGTGTGGTTGGGGGACGAACCAAGGCGGAGCGGTGGGCATGTAACGCCTTGAGGGCGAGGACGAGGAGTGATCGCCGGTGCAAAGAGGGCACGGACAAGGAGCGGCTCCTCGCAAGGTCCTCTAAGCGGAGGGGTACATGAATGAACCGATTTCACACCCGAATGAGAGGGATCCTAAGACTGTATAGGTATGGGACTATACAGTTGAGGAGGGCTTATATGAATTGATTCGTACTACCTATATCAATAAGATGCATCTTCTTTTCGGTAGCCCAAACTGAAAGAACTCCACGATTAGCGTGCTTGACTTGGGGTAATTTTGGGATGGGTGACCTCTGGGAGAGTTTTCTAGGAGCGTGTGAGTGAGACAAAGCGTCTTTGAAAAAGGACCGTGTTGGTTTGTGGGGACAGTCGTCAATTCATAAAAGCAGGGGATGTTACATTAGGGACAATGGAGAAAAAAATAATGGGCACAAATCGATGCACTTCAAAAGAAGGTATTAAATAGTGACAAGTGCAAGATCGATCGATGCATTCAAAATGAGTGCAGAATTATAAAATAAACCACGCCGGATTAGAAGCAAAAACTAGCTAGTTTATATAGATCTATGGGTTTGAACGATTGAATCCTAACAAAAAATGACGGGTGTAGTACTTTCTTGATTTTTTTTTCGATTCATCCCTTCTGTTAATTTTTTGAGAAACTTTTTTTTTAATAATATTTAGCCATTTGTCGTATTAGTAAAGCACTAATTTCTCTATCAATACTATTTTTAGTATGATTAATTGTTCTTACTTATTTTAATTAATTGTATTTATTTAGTTTTATTTTTTAATGGAGATAATTTTATTCATTTACATAATTTTATATTATTATCAAAATTCATTTATTATTTTCTTATCACATTTTTTTTTCTTTTTTTGACAGATAAAGTAATACGGATGGAGTATTTGAGAAATAATGTTAATTTTGTGGGGAATTTTAATTAACAGTTGAGAACTAAAAATTTCTTTCTCTGACCTTTATTTACTTTCTCTCTAACTTTTTTATCATATCATTGGTCCTCGGTTGTGGATTCATATATAAAAGACCTTAAGTGGTGTTCACTTATATATGAAGTAATTAAATTTATATTTAAATCATTAATTTAATATCACCGAAATATTTACAAGTTGAATTTGAGTATTTGGTCTTTGAAATCATATTGGAGCTTAATACACTTTTGATTTAGTGATTGTGCTGATCATGCCCACTTATATTTCTGCAATTTTACTTCATCCATCAAGAAATTAAAAAACACATATAATAAAAAATTAATAAATAAATTTTGATAATAGTATAAAGTTATGTAAGTGAATAAGATCTTTTTGGTAGTGTTCTATATTTTCTTCTATCAAAATGCTTTTGAAAAAAAAGAGTAAGTAAATGTAATTAATTAAAGTAAGTAAATATAATTAATTATACTAAGAATAGTATTGGTGAGAAAAATTAATGATTTATTAATATGACAAATGGATATATATATATTGAAGAAAAAAAACACTCAAAATTTTGACAGAATGAAATGGATGAAGTATTTAACTAACATATTAATCACCTGCATAGGTCATACTTGAGATGTATTATATTACACACGTTAATTGCAAGTGCATATTATAATTAAGAATTGACCATGTAAGAATTTTTTCTAAAGTCACGTGGATATAACCATAGTTAAATGAGTATTTAAATGACCAATAACTTGCAACTTACTAATACTAAACTTTATTTAAAATGGTGATTTGATTTGTAATAAAATATGACAATCACAGTTTGGGCTAGTTTGAATGAGATAGCTTCTAAAACAAATTGGTAAAAAAATAAAATTTATTTTTATTTGAATGTAAAATTAATTTATCCCTAGATATAAAATAAAAATATATTATTTTATTAAAAAAAATTTGTGTTATAATTAGAAAATAGCAAAATCATAACTTCGACAAAAATTCTACCTTTTTCTGAGGATTTTTATTTAACTATGAAATTTTATCCAAATATATTTTAAAAGTTAAAAATAATTTTTAATAAAGAAAACATTTTTATCTCAAAAGAATGGCACATAAATAAATTTTTAGCCTACTTTTTCACATTTTGAAAAGATATTTCATACCTAACGTAAGTATATCAAACAGAACATGGCTGGCTCATCAAAAGGGCAAAAAAAGAAAAAGAAAAAGAAAAATGAGAGAGAACAAATCTGGCTGTGTGAACAAATAGTTTGTATGGGTCGACATGTAACACGAGATACGATTGTTGCTAAATTTAATGTTGAGATTTTGCATTCAAGTATGCCAAACAAGATATCTAAAACTGAAATCTGAAGTGAAGTCATGCACACAACACAACAATTTCCGAAAGCAAAGGAATCCACCAAGCAACACCAAGGAAACACCAGAACTAGAGACGTATGTGGATTGGGTGGGATGAGTTTCGGGGATATATATATATATATACCTAATTTAATTATTTATAATATCACTCGACTGGATCCAGGAATTGAGTCAAAAGAAATATATATTTAGTAACATGTAAAATCTGATAAATTTAATATACTTATAGTGTAAAATTTCTTTTATATTATCATTCAATTATATATTATTACATCAGTAAAAGTAATTAAGTTTCACGTAAATTACTTAAAATGCCATTTAAATATGATTATTTCATTCAATAAGTATATGCAAATTGTAAAAAAAATTTCACAATCCGTATATAGAAATCAACCTCTTTAAACATATACAGTTCAAATGTATTAATATGATAAGTATAAGTCTTAATATACATTTTTTTTTAAAAAAAAAAAGGTCATGAAAGCTTTTAAGAAAACATATGTAATTCATAAGAGCAATTTTTTTTCTCTCCTAAAAATAGTACTTATTAAGTCGAATAAAAGTTATTCTTCAAGTCAAGTTCAAAATGTCCGTTGCATTGCACATGCATGTTTCACACAATTTTTTTTTTCAAAGTTTTACACAAATTTGACATCATAAAAAAAATAATAAATAGAAGTTGTGTTATATGGGTTAAAAACCCTACTCAACCCCTATTTTGTGGATTGATTTAACTCGATGGACATCCCCAAATCAACACATGAATTTAGAGATACCGAAAAATTACTTTCTATATAATGTTTATTTCTTTTAAATGATTAAATGACTATGGTATTTTTGGATTATTTACATAAATATTGAATTTTTAAAGATAATCCATCACCAGTACCGGTATGTCCATTTTTTTTTCTTTTTGTGTGTAATAAAGTGCATATGTAATGCTCATGTCTAAATCTCGTCCGGCCATATTTTGTATGCATTTAACCACATTCAAAGTGAATGTGACTGAAGAATCCTTCTGGGGTTGGGGTGGTGGGTTCCTCTCTCTCTCTCTCTCTCTCTATATATATATATATATATAATTTCAATGAAACCCTCCAAATAGAATGGTAGATTCCCTTGAAAATACCGCATTGTCATAAATGATTTCAAGTTTTCACATTTAAGTAATTTACATCCTAAAATTCCATGTATAAGAAACTGAGACTCAAAGGCACATAAAAAGTATTTCTAATTATCTTTGAAAGAATACAAACTTATTATTTTAAGATTTAGTATAATTATACTCGTTACTTCTTAATTTTATAAAATTACACTGATATTCTTTATATAAAATTTATTAATTTAGTAATAAAAAGATAATATATGACATGTACACTTAATTATTAGTAACAAAATTATAATATTTTGATAATATTTAATATATATTAATTAAAACACCACCTTTTATCATAAATTATAATTATAATTTTTATCTCCAAATTATAAAAAATTATTTTATTTAATAAAACATTAAATATTATCAAAATCTTATAATTTTATTATTAATAATTATGTATATTTGGCATGCTATATTTTTTGTCACTTAAATTAATAAACAAGTATATGTAGAGGAGGTGAGTGTCATTTTAGTGAAGTTCAAGAGAGCTCAATGATTAGTTTACAAAATAAAAATATGCCAAGTATAATCATACTAAATCTTAGGAGAGGTCAATGTAATTTCCTCATTATTTTATATATTTTCTTATTCTTAGTAAAAAAGTACGTTTTACCAACTATATTCAAAATATATTTATCTATTTTTAAATTCTATTAATTATACTTACTATTGGTTGGTTGTTCAACAAATATTGTTCTACTTTAATAAATATCAAATTTAAATCTTTTAAATATAAAATAATTTAATTTTTATATACTAATAGTATAAAATTAATTTTATATAGTCAACTAATAAAATTTTTCTAAATTGACAAATCCTAAAAAATAACTATCTATTATGATAGTTATCTATTATGATTTATTATTTAAATAGACTATTGAATAACGGTGCACATAGTGAATTTAAACGCAATATAAAACTGAGTGTTAGAAAAAAAAATGTATTCTTATAATAGTTGACATGATTCAAATCATATAATCTGAAAATTAATGAGCTTCAATATCAGTCATTTAGATAAAAATTTAATTTTTATTAACTTTATTGTAAGGTATGAAGATGTTAACTTTATAAAAAATGGGCTTTTGCCCCGCTGTTTATCAAAAAAAAAAAAGAAGATGTTAAATTTACATCCACAAAATAATATTTAGAAGGACAACATTGTTGTCAAATCTTGTCAAATCCTAGTCACCAGAATTCTGTCCCAAGCCAGCAAGACCCATCAAACTCATCGAAAGACATGCATGTGGGGCCCCCAATGACACCGTTTCCTCACAGCATAGAGCGTCTTTCTTCCTCAAACCCGTCATCTGCTAACACTCCATTTGGCTGCATGTGTCCAAACCATATTGCAAAGACACGTTAGAGACGTAGAGCGCAAGGGTCTCTTTCTTGGACCCGTTACATGTTTCATTATTTTTATCTGAAGCCTCGAGTTTGTTTTTGAGGATTTTATTCTGTGTCACCAATAATTTTGTCGATGATTGTTTTGTTTTGTTTGGGTTTGGTAGATTTATTTATTTTTATAGCAATGATTGATTGTGGAGTGACAATAACGCTTCATGTAGCTATGGGTGAGAAATTATGTAGAATGAGTGCTGGAATTTTTTAGAGTATGGCATGCAGGACTTGGATGATAGGATAACCAAAGTGTAATGTGGATTGGATTGGAATGTCTGATTGTGTGTGCATCAAAGCCTTGACAGAAATTATCGGGAGACGTGAGTTGTCAGAAAAAAATTATAATTAATAAATAGAAAAAATAATAATTTAATCAAATTAAATCATACTTTTCTATATCTGAGATCTATAATCCTTATCTACAAGTCTTAAGAAAACACCAATTAGTAGACGGGACTATCCATAATCCTTATCTAAAAGTCTTAAAAAAACACCAATAAGTAGACGGAACTTTTATGAGTTTAATTGATATTCGCATGCAGTCCACGTGAAAGAATTTTGCCAATATTATTTAATAAAATTAATAACATATGATACATGAAACTCATTAAATAAACAACTAATAATTTAAGGAGAGGTTTTTGGTATAAATTAATCACTGATGCCTAGAATCAAGTAGACCATACAGTAATTAATTTGATTTGGATCAATTCTGTACATACTAATTAGATTAGTCCAATGTTCACCTTTTATTTATTCATAACATCTGAATTTGAAGGAAAAATATAACATTCGAAATTTTTGAAAAGAATAAATGCTAGAATGACGTAAGATTAATAATATTCAGATAAGCAGGTGGGTCCTATCATTATATTTAATTTAACCACTAATTATATTATCTTAGCTATATAGTATTACTCGAATATAAAACCTTACACTACCATAAAAATGCAGAATACTGACGGAAACTATCGAGGGGTACGTACCCGTCGATACTTACTGATAATATCTCCAATGGGACATCGCGTTTTGAAAAATAATTATGGTTGTTATTGGCATGCACCACGTACCCATTGATAACATCATTGGTAAATGTTGGCGTCAATACGCGCCACTTGGTATGCATAGTACCCGACGGGTACTTATCAATTTATTTTTTAATTATTTGTATTAAATTTTACCGACGGATATATTTAACATTATGTTTTATTTTTTATATTTTTAGATAAATCGATGGGCTTACCGATATGTATTTATTATAATTAAAATTATATTTATTAATTATATTATCGACAAGTTAACTGACAGCTATCTTTAACATTGTGTTTTATTTTTTATATTTTATTAAATAAACGACGGGTATTATTTTTTTTTAAAAGTACTAATTATTATTTATTACTGACGAATTTCTGAAAATTCACATATTGTTGCACAACCTTTGGTATTTCTCACTTTCCGTCAGTAAACCCGTCAATAACTATAGATTATTAAAACATATTATTTCATTAATTGACTACCTGTCAGTAACCCACGTTTATCCCCCCACAGCCCTCTTCTTCCTTACTTCGTGAAACTCTCTCTCTCTCTCTAACCCTTGCCCTTGCCAGCCATTTTGCCACCGTGCGCCACCACCGAAACTCCGTTCAAGAAACGAAAACCACCATTACAATCTAGGGGCTTTGGTGAACATTTTAATCGATTTAATTTTTTTTATTTGATTTAGTTTTTCTGTTCATTCATGAGTGCCCATTATGTTGTATTTTGTTGCATTGTTGAGTAATTATTGTTGTTACTTTGTTAATATAGAAGTGTTGTTTAAGGGTGGTAGAGATTATTGATTTTGATATTGGTTTGCCATTCTTCTTCCTTGTGTTATCTTATATTTTCTATGTATATAAGTGTGTTGATTTAAATTTATCATATTGGATTTTCAAAATTGGATTTGGTTGAATGCAGAGAGTTTTCCCACATTTTGTGGGTTTTTTTACTACTATAGAGGTTAGTAACTAAATCCTTATTGTTTGTATAGTTTAATGGTTTAATATATATTAGAATATATAGAGACTTATATTTTCCAGGATAAAGTTGTAAGAAATGAGGATTGCATGACTAGAGGGAAAGGCATAGAGGTCCTTCCTTGACTTGTTTACATTGTTTGCTGTGGGATTCTTTGTATTTGCGAAGATTATAGGATGCATGTTGTGGAGTTATAAGAGGATGCGTAATAAAATGATTTTTAGAATTATGTGAAGTGTATGTAATTATTAAAATGTAACTGTTTCACTATATTTATTCTGTTGTTGATCTTTATAATAATATCTATAATTGTTGAATTGACTGAAATATCTAACGATGGAAGGTCCTAATTTTAAGAGAGATGCTGTCAAAATTTTGTTCAAATTTTTTTGTAGGAATAATAGATTAAAAAACAGTAACCATATTTAAAAAAACTTAGAAGCTAGTTGAATTTTTTTAAAAATAATAATTTAAATAAAAGTTAAAAAACCAATTAAATGTGTTTTATAGACTAAATAAAATATTGGATAGGGTACTGCCCTAAGAGTAGATCCCTATCCTCCGCCACTAGGTCAGCTACTAGGGATGATGCCTTGAGGGAGAGTGTGCATGCCCTCAACCAAGAGTTGTAGCAGGAGGCATAGCTCCTTTTAGCAATTCCAAGAGCATGAGGCAGGGCGAGCAATTGTGGAGCAGGAGCTGAGAGAGATCCAAGAGCTGAAACTCTCCTTGGAGTGACAACAGTAGGAGAAAGCAAAAAAGGAGAAGGCTCAGTTCCGGAAGATGCAATAGAAGATCACTGCAGACGTAATGACCTTATTTTGGGACATGCAGGCTTCGGGAACCTTCAGCTTTGGCAAGATACTCCCCCGGATCCCATTCCCCCATGTCCCACTCCCTTCCATCTTTGAGGGCCACTCACAGTCAGACGGCGCAGATGACAACAATGATGGTTCAAATGATGATAAATGATAACGTTGTAATACCCCAATTACTTTGGTTAATTAATGGATAGTTAATCATTCATAATTAATTTAGCATCTCAGTAAAATTTGTTTTCTTTCTTGTGTTTCCTTTTGACATTTAATCTTCAAAACGGATTAATTAAATAATCTTTACTTGGAATTAGAGGTGTGTGAAAATAATATATTTTTTTTATGGGTGTTTTATATTTATTCTAGTGATTTTGTTTGTGAAATTCCTAGGTTATCCTTATTTATATATATATCTAACTGTCAAACTACTGTTCTCACATACACCCACACTTTAAAAAAAAAAAAAGAAAAATAAAATCTCAAATCCCATTTTTTCCCCTCCCCTTCACGGTACACACACACACACACACACACACACTTCTTTCTTTTCCTTCTTCCATTTCTTCATCTTCTTCCTTTCTTTCTCTCCATCTTCATCCACCATCTCAACCTCATAAATCCTTCAATTCTTCACCAAATCCAACAAATAAATACACTTTTCCATAGCTCTTCCACCTAACAAACACAAATCCAGCATCAGTTTTTCAAGAAAAAGCTTCCTTCTACCTGTTCTAGAGCAGACAAAATTCGGGTAGAAAGGAAAGAAGGAGCTTTTGTTTCCTTACTTGGGAGATCAAACTTCAAGGAGCTTGTGGTTATCTAGATCTTCAATAAAGATCATCTTTTGGGTAGGGGTTTATGTTTAAACTTGTTTATTTATGATTTTGTTAAGAAATCTTGAGTTTTGATGAATGATTATGCATGAAAAATCAAAAGAAATTGTATGTTGTTGTTGAAATTTTTCGTATTTATGCAGACAGCTCAGTTTTGTATGATTTAATTCACATAGATAGAGATAATATTTTGAGCTAAAATTTTTATATGATGAAGCTAACATATGGAGGTATCTTCAGTATTTTTATTGAGGTATTTAGGTGACGTTTTCTATTTTTAAAAATTCAGAAACCGTGAAGATTTCAGTTTCGGTATAAACAGTAATTTCTGAAGCACTGAATTTGTATAATTTGTTTACTATACCAAATGATCTAATTTCGTCTTGAAATTTTTACAGGATGTTGTGGACATCTTGAAGTTAAACCAGTAATTTTTGTATGAGTTAATATGATCATTTGACAGGGCAATAAAATTGGGAACTATGGTTGTTGGCTGTAAATAGGCATTTTGTGACCTCTGAATTTGTCTAATTATTTTAGCATAGTTAGAGAATAATTCTTGCTTTGAAATTTTTACAGGACCTTGTGGACACATTGAAGTGTCTTAGATAATTTTTATAGCCTCTGAATTCATTACTTGATATGCTAATAAATTTGTGTTACAAGGTGTGAAAAATGCATGAAAATTGAGTAAATGTATATGCCATGTGTTTGATAAAATTTCTAAATGAGAGTAAAGGTTGTTTGGGATCGAGTTTCTACATATTTGTTGGAAACAAAAAAGTGGAGTTTAGATGAGTTTTGGTTTATCATATAGTGACATTTTAGTCTTAGCATAATGAATGATTGGTTATTAATGCTTACTCTTACCCGTTGAGTTGTTATGGTTATTTTCTTTTATCATCTTAAAGGAAAGGACTTTAGAATTCATTATTGAAACTTATGCTTGCATGGCTTATGAGAAAAAGAATAACTTTGAGGAAAAAGGAAAAAGAGGAAGAACTAAGCAAAAGGAAATTAGCATTATGACATAAAGATTAAAGGTCGATTTATGTCGACAAAGAGGGTTCCGACATCAATCGCTTTAAGGACCAAAGGACGATCTGGTATTTACTTTCTTTATAGTGCACATAAGGGTTTTGAGTGTCGGTTCGTATTAAGGAATTGGTGTCTACCAGTTAAGTATAAGCTTATAGCTTTTAAAGTATCTAACCAGAATTAATTGAGAGGAAATAACAGTGAGATGAATAGGAACAGATAGAAATACGAAAGTTATGAGGTAGATACGATTAAATAAAAAGATCTTAATTATGATGTATTTGATGTCTTATATCAGGATAGCCATTTATGTATGTTGTGACATTTAATGAATGAACCTAGTATATTTCCATGTGAGCATGTCTCTTTAATTATATTAATAAAGTTCCTTCATACATGCATATACTTATCATGCCAAGACCATGCTAAAAGACACCTCTACCTTGATAAAGATTGTTTGCGAAATTCTAAAATCGAACCTCATAATTGTATGTAAATGATTTCAAAAGAAACCAAGGTAGACTAGAGATGATAATGATGTCATGTTAATTGCATATGTTCCTACTGAGATTTCAATTGATTTCTCACCCCTCTTCTTTTTTTTTCCATATCATCTCTAGATGAGCAGGTAGATCCTGATGCAAAGAGTTAGTTGCCGAAGTATTGTTGTTTTTTGAAGTATAGTTGCTTTTTCGTTACTTGGAGACTGCTATATTCTTGAATCTTAACTTTGTATTTGGATCATGAGATCTTTCTCCTTATATGTTTTGTATCTTATGACTTGAGGTTATGACTTAGTATATTCTTAGCTGGTTTGACCCATGTGGCTGTTTATCTTTGATATTATATTACTATGTTATGTTATGGATTAAATGGCACTGTGTGCCTTATAATGATGATATATGATATGTTGAAGTATTGTATTTTAAAAAGTATGTTGAGCTATGAATGACTGGTTACCCTGTTTATGATTTTCTGTCTTGTAGGAGCATGGTATTTACGCCGTTATCATGCCGAATTTTCATTAGAATGCTTAGCAATATTTTATGTCAAATGTTGAAAAGCTCACAAAATAGGACGTGATTCCTTGGTATTCATTTTTATGCAAACTCGAGCACATAGAAATGAGTACTAGGGAGTTACAAACGTCATCGACAATACTGACGCCCAAGAATTCAACTAGTTTTTATCTAGCTTCATTTTTTCCATTCTAGATTTTTTTACATGTATTATAATTTGTATATATTTTATTGTCATAATTTACTATTTTATTTAATTATTTAATTTTATTATTTTCTTATTTAATATTAATTTAATTGATAATTAGGTTATTATATAAATAAATAATAAATTATCAATCACTTCATAGTTAAAAAGAAAATTTTAAAAAACCCGTTAGTAAATCCATTGGCAAATGATTAAGATATTTATTTTATTTATTTAAATAACCATTGGTAAAATTAAATAAACCTGTCGGTATAAATATGTCTCTGATGGTCATGATGACGTCTTTTATCTAATTGTATCGACTGTTAAATATCTTAATATCCATCGGTACACGCGTCAAAAATAATCGACAGGTATTTTTTGTTACCATCAGTAATATTCATCGACGGCCTGGGAACCGATGCCCCCATAACTGCTAGTACATCCGTCAGTATACATTATACTTGTCAAAAAATCCGTTTGTAAACATGTCGGTTTCCATGGATTTCTTGTAGTGCTACTTAAAAAACAATTTATACTAATTAAACAATGATTAATCTAAGGATGCATATACCATTACTTTTAATTTTATTTTAATTTGGAGACATACTCTCTTTATAATATATTTTTAAATTTTTTTTATATTGATAGTATATAAATTAATTCTATACCATCAAACATTTAATACCTCAATCAATACTATATAAATTAAAAAATAATTATGACTCATAAAACTATGTTAATAAATAGTAGATAAAATAGAATTATAAGTTTTTCCTTATTTTTCATATAGCTTTTTACTGGTAGTCCATCTATTTTTAATTTTTACAAAAATCTCTAGGCTTTAAAATTTTTTATTATTCTATTTTCTAATAGTTAAGATTCTTTTATTAAACAAAATCTATAAGTTTTAGATGTTTTATACGTAGTAATTAATTAATTCTCGTACTTTAACAAAGTTTTAACTATACGACTGACTTTGAAAAATCGTTGGATTTTGCTAATAAGTCTCATTAAGAAATTAAAAGTAAAAGGCTTCCAATATATTAAATGTATTAAAAACTTAAAATTATATTTTTTATTAAAAAATTAAATTTAATTCTTAACCAGTATTCTAGAGCTGTTATTAACAAAACCTACAAGTTAGAATCACATATATATGCAACATAGACCTTTGTAGTTTGGATCTCCCCTTCGTCTCCCTTTTATAAGTTCCTACTATTTCTTGTGGTGCATCTTATTACAACCAATGCATATGTCAGGAGTTTCTTTTTCTCTTTTTATGTACTGAACACCTAGTCTAATCCATACAAAAATTTAGATAATCTGGTCTTTTATGGAGAGAGATAAAACTCTTTCCATAATCTATCAATAATGTTAAGTCTTTATTAATGAAATGATACATTATAACATTAATATATCACATATATATTCACGTTGTTTTAGAATAATTCAAGAAATTATTTTTTTAATTCAAAAACTTAATAATTCTCCGAAACGATATAAATCTGTATTTTGGGGAATAATAAACACCTAAACAACTTTATATTTTTCAAGAGGTGTGAAAGTGATTTCAATATGCAACACAATGCGTCACATAATCAAGTTAACGTGTTATGTGTGCCATCCTGATAAGGTTCTATGGACACAGACTTCAAAAAACTAATTTATCCTATGATTCATTTCTTCAATAATCACAGGAGGGTTTTTTTTCCCCTCCCGGTTTTTTTCCCCAAAATTATCCTATAATTCTCCAAAATGTTAAGTCAAATTGTCTGATATAATTTTTTTTTTTAACTGAATTTCGGTGCATGATATGTATGTCAGAGGTTTTACTGTAATTTGATGGCATTAGACCTTTCTACTTCTAGTTGGTTTCTTGTTTCTCTACTGGATCTCTTAATAACCAATAAAAAAGAAAAGAAAAGAAAAGCAATAGCTGACAATATCTAATATTTTTCAATTATTATGAATGAATTCAAATAATTTCAAGATAATAATTTAGCAGTAGTGTTGTTGAACTCTGCTCACTCTCGGTAACTAGTGGCACTGAATTGAAAAGCGATCAGCAGCGAGTACATAATGGGATTGGACTACGAGAGTATGCGTAGTGCTATGCGGCATGCTTGCGTGGTGGAATCTTAAATCGAGTGGTTATTGTGTTTCAGTCCACAAAAATTGGATGGTGGACCCATTGAAGAAAACACAACACCCTCAATGGATAAGAGGGCCCAAAGCAATCTGAATCTCAATTTTTTGGCTCCTCTTTTATCGCTACATCAATTTGCAAACGGAAATAAGTGGGCCTACTTTTTTGCCATGCGTGAATATTATTACCCCTCAATATTGTTTTATTTTAAAAAAAAAATAATGCATTCACAATATAAAAGGATTTTACATAGCTAACTAATTATATGATGATATATCAGTATATATAATTAATTCTCATTCCAATACTTGAAAAGTTATTTAAATAAAGAAATTTGATTGGATAATTGTATAAAATTCATTTAAACTATCAATATCTTAAAATTAAACTGAAAAAAATATGCTTTTATATATTTCTCATTGTAAACAAATTTAGGATGAGAGGCTATGCATTCTTAACAAGTGTGTATAATTTGACATTATTTGTAAAAGAAATCCTATTGATAGCAAGAACCTAACAGCAAAAGTATTGCATTAATCCCTGGAATCCAGTGATCCTACTTATCATATCACCCATCCCCATTATCATTTATTTCGTAGATAGACACCAGAGAAGTAAACGAATTATATTATCATTTATCTATGAAGGAAGATTTCAGCTTTCGTTTGTCTTTTCCTTTCTTTTTCAGATAACCACATCTTTTTCCGCTTCAATTTTTGCCTTAAAATCACAAGCACTTGCGTGGCTTAAATTGGCCATTGACTTAAGGAACAAAAGTGTGTGGTGGAACGTACACCTCCCGGCGCACCAACAGAAACGATGGGGGGGAAAATTCAAACTTAAATTGAAAGAGTGATCGATAGTGACAATGATTTACACTGATACCGCGGAAAAGTTATTTTTCTTAAACAGATATTGGTATATTAATTGAACACAGATGAATATAGTTTGTATGTCTAATATTGCTCACTTATTGTTGGCATAGAAAAATATATGGCATTGCAAGTAAAGCAAATAACAAGGACATACAGAGCCAGATGCGCGGGAACCATATATAATTGTGGTTGTGGGGTATAATTTGGTGCAAGGGTGGCAAAAGGAGGTGGCCCAATTGCCCCACCAACTCGCTATGTTTTTATGGGATAGAGTGACATTTTTAATCTAAATAATTAAAATGAAGCAATTCATCCAATCCCATTTTATGACTAACCCAGCAGCGAATTAGGATGGATTGACAATATAGCCATAAAGATAACAAAAAAGGGTTAATTCACCAATTTTTGATATTTTTTGTCAAGATAGCCTAACACTTTTAATTCAAATAATTAAAATAGATAAAATCACCCTGTACCATTTTATGATCAAGTCGTGGCTGGTTTGTTTGCCACCCTTATTTGGTGATAATAAATAATAGTGTTATATCTCACACTACTTTTTTCTTGTTCTTTTTCTTTAAATCATTGGTTTGAGATTTTTTTAAAATTCCAATTGACAAAAATTCTTAAAAGCCCAAACTTATTATTTAGACAAAAGCTTATTTTTCATATTTTTTATCCAAATAATAGTAGTTTTAGAAATTAAATCAAACATATTACTTCATTCGTTCTTGAATAATTGTATATTTCAAAAGTTTAGGTAACATTAATTATTTTTTTTTATCAATAATGCTCCTATTAAATACTATTAACTCATTAATAAAATAGAAGAGAGGAGGTTAGAGTATTAAAAAGAATAAGGGAAATTTAGTAAATTACTCATAGTTTTTACTAATATTTATGTTTTACTAATCATTTCCTTAACTCCAGTGAGTACTTATAACTAAATAATTATTCAAAGACGAATGGAGCATACATTTTGTGACTTTTACTCAAATCATACTTAAGAAGTTATCACATAGGTCAGACATGTTACAAGGTATACGGTAGGAGTTTTCTTTAAAGAATGAAATATCGATCTTACAAGTTATAATTTGAATCCCATTTGTCTTGGATTTCTTCCCAAAATCTCCATTTTTTTTTGTTGCGACAAGATAATTGCGGGAAAGAGTTTTTCCATTGTTTTGCTAGGAATTTAAGTTTTATGTTTAAGCTTTTGTGTATGTCATAAATAATGTAGGCATATCAAGAAGTTAACCGAAGTTAATAGTTTATTTTCATTTGTCCATAATGATTTACACAACTCATAATCGAACCGTGTAAATATTAAAGTATTGAATTCCACTCTTGTTTATAATATTTTCTTGTTAAATCATCTATAGATACTACATTAAAGCAAAGTAAGTATCTCACTTTCTCAAACTGCTTTTTTAATTTGTATATATACATATATATAATCATGCGGGCCAAGTCATTTAAATTTAAAATTTCATTTTAATGCATTGACAATGTAAAAAAAAATTTATATTATCATCTAATCAAATAATTTTATTTGCATGACTTTTCAAATAGTGAATGCAAAAATTAATTATATTTATTGATGTATCTATATATAATTAAATGATAGTATAAAATATTTTTATATTGTTATTAGTGTAATAAAATCAAAACCTTAAATTTATTCCCAACTAACTATTTTTATATTGTCATTAGTGAGCTTTTTTTTTAAAATTTTTTTCACGAAAGAGATATTTATTAAATAAGGCAAAGAGACCCACAATCAACTATATATGGGAGATAAAAATACTCTAAGATACAAAGTTTTCTAGTTGGTCAAACCACTCGCTAGATGGTCAGGTAAAACAAAGTTTAAAATCAACAACCCTATCCATTCAGCAACATCACAACTAAGCTTTCTAGCACACTAGTTTTCTTAATAATTTTAAAAATTTCAAAAAAAATTTCCCAACATAAGCTTTCTTTATATCAATAATCCAATTTATATAAAATATATACACAGGTAAGTTATTCTGTAGAAACCTTTTGTGCATAATCTCTCTCTTTTTCTTGAATTAACACATGTACCAACTCAAACTTGTGTTTCCACGAAAAAATATTTAGGAAATCATTATCATGCTAAGTATGCAACGAATTTATCACTGCAATAAAATTATATAATAAATATACACTACATATCTTATTATTATTAGATGTAATAAGTGATTCTCACTTATTTCACTTATTCATTACATCTAATAATAATAAAGTATATGGTATATATTTATTATATAATCTTATTATTATTATTATTATTATTTTGGTCAGGTTGGGGGGAGGAACTAGAGTCTCTGACTTCAAAGATCAAACACAAATCCTTTTACCACTATCCCATATGTACACCTATTACAAGGGTATTGATATTACCATTTGAGCTGGTCTTAATTGCTGTGCATACAATCTTACTTAACAGATAAGATTACTCACGTACAAAAGAAATCAAGTTAGCAACAGTCTCACAAAACGTACCATGGTGAACATAAAAACGTACCAAATCCTGGTGTTTATAGGGCCAATGGCCTCGTCCGAAATCCTTTTTGAGTCCATGCAGTATGGTTGTGTCACTTGTGTAGTTGGGCCTTTGCACATCACAGTGTCAAAAATTAAAAACTACTACTCCATAGTGCATAGCATATTTCTTGTGCATTGCTTTGTCCACATTCATCTGAAAAGTTCCTATAAAATAATTCTACAAATATCATGATACAACGAATTTTTTAACACATACCTCAAAAAAAAAAAAAAAAGAAACTCACAATGTCTCGCAGCTAGCATTTTTTTTGGAAAAAAAATTGACAGATCTCTTAAAAATCAGAAATTAACAACCTCCAACCTTTCGACCAACAAAAATAAAACCTCTAACCTTTTTAATTTTTATTTTTATTTTCATTTTTTGAAAAATTCATTTCCATGAGTCTCTGTTTCAAGTTATGAGATTTAGTTTTTTTAATGATATGCGTGAAATTATTGACAAAGGATAATGTCAAGTATCTTTACTTTTTTTTTTTCTTGATTTAAAAGGCCTATTATCTCTCTTATATTTTTCCGGTCTACCTCATATGGTATGCTCCGTATCATTCATAAAAAGAATAATAATAAACGTGTATTTCTAAATAGAACATTTGTTGGATTAGCATAGTTATAATAATTTAGAGTCACTTATTTTGCAGAGAGTCCATAGACTTCTTTAAAATTAGGACTTCATTGGCAATGAGAAAGATTTGAGATTTGAGAGTGCGCTGCATGTGCATCTCACTTTTACAATATATGGACTTCCATTTCACAACAATGCAAGAGCATCTTTTATTCTAAACACTATGACAGCCATATACCCGTTTTCCTATTATACAGCCATGTAACAGCAAAGCTATGATTCACTGAAAAAAGGGGGAAAACAAATTTATATCCTAATTTCCTTTATCCTTGTGCAACAAGAATATTATACTTTCCAGCAAAGGGTGCATCTATGGACCCCACCCATAATACCCCATCTCTTTCCTCCACTTCACTAATAGACCTCACTCTATTCCCAACCATGCCTTCAACAATTTCCAACACGTCACCCTCCTCACTAAGCCTAATTGCTAATCCAGTACTCCCTTTCAACTTAGCCAAATATGAATAAGCTTTTGTGATGTCCAAAGGAAGCTTAACTAGTGCTTTTCCAATCCATGGATATGATAGAATCCACTGGATAAGTCTTTCTCTTCTTGAGTGAATTCCAACCCAAAACCCCCCTCTTGGACTACGTTTGATGTTGTCAGGGAATCCTGGGAGATCAGCAAAGACTTCCAAGGTCCCAGCCTTTGGTGTTTCTAACCAATACTTTAGTATTCTGCAGTTGGTGGTTTCTACTATTAGAATATAGTCACCTTCTTGGCTTAATGCTACCCCATTTGCAAATGTGAGACTGTTCACAAGAACGGTTACTTGTTTGCTTTGTGGATCATATTTCATTAGCCTACCCGTATTGTCCTTGCTTACTGTCAGAGAGATGTAATTCCTGCATTTTGCATGCCACATGTCATTAACAAGTTTTGAAGGGGAAATAACAATTTCAAATTATTAGTAATGTTCACTAACCAAAAAAAAAAAAATGAAAAATGAAAAAACAGATGTAGAGGCACCATTTTGTTTATATGCCTCCCTTTTTCATGCAAAAATAAATTGAGGAGGTCCATGAAAAATCAGTTTTAATGTGCAACAAAATTATTATAATATTAAGCACCTGTTTAATTTAAGGGTGAAAATTGGATTAAGAATTATATAAATAAATTTTATGTGTTATTTCATATACAAAATTTATTTATGTAAATTTTATTTTGTATTTTTACTTTTTAACCGAACACAATCTACAAAGATAAGGAAAAAAAAAAGATGCAAAAGAAGTCGTGTCTAACTTTGGGGCGATATTAATTAGGCCAATGACTAAAATTCAATAGTTTACATCTCAAAGTAATGATCAAACTGTTAACCCATAACCAACCAATATTTGATATGGGACATTTTTTTAAAATTTTTAGTCTAGGATATGATGGGTCATGAATCATTATAACTAGAATTCAATTTTAGATTATCATGATGTGGGCTCAAGTGGGGACTGGGGATTGTACACATAGGAGAAGTAGAAAGTGAGTGTGTTATTACCTCCTTTCATATTTTGAGCTGCTGCTAGTGAAGTACACTGCTCCAGTTCGGTGATCAATATCCAAACTGTTTGTGAACGCCAAGGGCTCACCTAATTCTGCTTGTGATGTGACTCCTGTGGCAGTGCCACCATTAGGGCCAACAACAACAAGGCCCTTATATGCATCAGCAACATAGAGCTCACCAGTGCGTTGGTTGAAGCACAGCCCAAGTGGGCGCCCACATATGTGCTCTCTCTTGGGATGCTCATAGTATGGCCCTCCACACTCGTTATCATTTCTGCCATAACCAACCTTGTAAATATCGACTTGCTACGATAATGAGATATGCCGTTTGATAACATTATCTAGCTAGATTTGGCCTAAAAATGGCTAGGTAGATATGGATGGCATCGGTTGGTATGGGCCAAAAGCAAATGGTACCACATTCACACAAGAATTATTGGACAAACCAAAAAAGGTTTTGGTAATGTTAGTTATGAATTTGGATTCACCAATATAATTCAAGAAATTCTACACATTATGTATGTACTGTCATTTATTTAAAAAGGGGAAAAAGTTATTTGAAGGTAGCAAAATTCACAAAAAATTCTTATATAGATACAACTCTAACAAGTTATTTTTAGACACATTTATAATAAAATTAATGGAATCAATAAATGAGTGAATATATGTTAAATAAACTTGATTAGATCCATTTTTATTATCAATGAATCTAAATATGAAATGTTAAATTTATGTTCATACAATAACCTCTCAAAATCCAAACACTCTGGCACACTCTCTTTATTTTGTGATGAAAGAGAAGTAATAAGGAAATTTAAAAAAGGAGACATTGAATGGTGCCTCTGAATTGGATTGGAAGCCTGCTTACATAGAACACGACCCTTTGAAAAATTGTATGAAAATATTACTTAGATTAAAAATATAAGATGCGTCAATAGTGGTTTACTTGCTGCCAAGTTAGTTGTGAGTCAGTACTCACGAGAGCAACACTGAATCAAGGGACTAACAGGGTTGCAGAGTTAGCAGCTACCCAAGTATTGTACGGACTCAGTTTGGTCACTGTCAATGGCTGTGGCTGCCATTGCTACCTTGATTTCAAGGGTGTATTTCATTTTCATAGGGCTAATGTTGACCCATACTCTAGATATGTCATTTTTGTTTTAGCTGTGCGTGTTCACTAACTTGGTTTAGTCCATTCCTTAATTTGGTGGCCCAACCAAAGGAGAAAACCTGTGGAGTATAGACTACTACAATATAACATAATTAACAAGATGTATGTATACATTTGTGATTCATGTGTGGTTTTGTGAGTGAATAACCATTATACAACTGGGCCATGAACCCCATCCAACTACCCAAGAAATCGATGGCATGAGGAGGAAAAAGTCCTATATGAGCATACTTCTAACAACTCATTTTCAGGCACACTTATGTAAAGTTAATAGGACTAACAAATGAGTGAATGTATAGTAAATGAAATTGATTTGATCCAGTTTTATTATACATGTGACTAAATATAAAGTGTTAAAGACTTGTGACTCAACAACAAATCTTGTGGAGGGTAACAGAAAAGTGAAAATACTCCCGCAGGTGGTAAGTACAAGAGGCCAATTCTTCTCTCTCCAGTACGATAACATTCCCTTCTTAATTTCCTTCATGATTTGCGGTACACGAACAAACAACCCCACTATTTTTTTCTTCTTCTAAGCGTAAAATTAGGTCCAATCGCTCCCATCCCTTCCCCCTTAATTTGTCACAAACAATACATATACTTCTTGTCTCCCACTTGAGTCCGTTTTGAACCAGAGAAAAAAACAACAAAAAGCTATGCACTCCCTTTTGCCCATACGTCATGTTATTTTTCATTTTGAACCAAAAAAAGGGGAAGAAATTTTCTTTTTGGCTAACAAAATTACACTTAAACAAAAAATTTCAGGAATTATTATTTTCTCCGTTTCTCATTCAATTTTTCATTGAAAAGCTTCCATCGATCATGGCCATCGTTTTTAAAGGTCTACTAAACTGGATGGCCCCAAAGATTAATGTTATGTAGCACATTTATTAAAACAGATAAGAATCAAGTAACCATTTGGATAGTATACTAGCTTTAATTCCTTTGATGATCACATGATCAGGACCAGAAATGCAGGAGTCAGAAATTTTTACTAAACTTAAATTGTCAGAATAATATTGTACGTTATATTGATTCTTATGCAAATACGTAGGTCCTATCAACCATTTCTGTCATTTCTGATAAAAGATTCCTAGCAAGTCTGTTTTGTATTTGGATCTTTTAAAGTAAGAAGATAAAATGAATAATTTTATCATTAGATTAATATAACAAAGAGGATCACACTTTTAATTTTATTGATCCAAATATAAAATCTCTTTATTTTATTCTTTAAAATGTTTTTCTCAATTTAGAGTATCCTTTCCCTGTATGATAAGTTATGTTTACATACCTCTGAGAAGAAGTGACGGCAAAGTTGTGCCAACGGTTCTGAGTGGGGTGCCATTTGATGATTCGGCCGTCGGAGATGCCTGTGTAAGGGCCGTCGCCGGAGGGGTCGAAGGCGAAGCTCTCTGGTCCAACGGCATGCTCAATTGGAACAGCCTCGAACTGCCAATCCTTGCTGCTGCCGCCATTGTTATCTTCAGCGGATGGCCCGAAGCCGCCGTTGTAGCTGGCAAACCAAGCTGCCACAACAACCGCTGCTGCTGCGGCGGCAGCCACAAAGTGAGGCTGTGCATGTGGCCTCATCGTTGAAGAGACACTGATGAGAGAGAGGGGAAAGAAAACACGAACGATTATGAGTGGTGAGAGTTCAGGAAGTGTAATACGTACGAAAAAAGAGTGATGTGTTTTGTTTTGTTTGGTTTCGTGCGAATGATGCTTACTAATAACACGAGGTTAGTAATACAACCAATAATTCATAAAAAAATAAATAATACAACCAAAATAATACTACAAATATAATGTTACTTGAAAGTTTGTAGGTGACCTTATAGCTTAATGATTGTGGTTGCCTTTTATGTTTTTGAGCGGATAGTTTTGTATTTGACTCCCATCTATTTCTCATATCTTTATTAGGAAGAATTTTTTGTTTTAACGCCTTTAATAAAATAAAATAAAAACTACAAATAAACCATATTACTATGCCAAGAATTTAATTTTATTGGGTTGGAATGAAATTATATTAATTATATGAAATTTGATTAATTAACACTTCAGTTTTCGCCCTTGATTATTGAGAGCTTAAATAGATTTGGCATGACGGGTGAAAATTTGACTTAATAAGGTCTTTAAAATGGATTAGATGAGTTGGATTGAAAAAATATATACATTCATTTATTTATCTTCAACTTGGTACATTTAATCTATAGGTACAAACTAAAAATAATATTTTGATTCAAACTTTTCGGCTCATCTTAGTGCAGGAATAAATTCACAGACTATATTTATTAATAGATTTGTACAAAAAAAATTAGTTCGGGAAATTTTAATTATCATTTTATCATATACCATTATAAATTAGCTATGCGAAGATTAAGTTTTCACACGTGTATATTTTTTTAATAGTTATATGATTTTTTAAAAGAAATTGATAATTAGTATTATCTTTCTAATATATAAGAGTTTAAATTATTATTTAATTATGTGTTATTATATTATATGATAAACCTTAGAATACATAAACAAGCCAAATTTTGATATACTGATAATATAAGAAAATTATATTATCATTCAATCATATACTTTTATTTATAAAATTTTTAAGATAGTAAGTAATTAAATTAAACAATTTTTCTCAAGTATCAATATATGATTGAATTTTTTTGTAAATTTTTTTTTGTTGTCCATATATATAAATTCAATTTTATATTAAATGTTAATTAAACTCATTTAGAATATAACAACTACTTCTATATATACTAAATAAATTTTATTTATAAAATTACAAAGGTAATATTAATCTACTCTAGATGTAAGAAGTTCCCATCCAAAAATAACGAGGGTTTAAGGGCCATGTTTGATGAGATTTATAACCGACCCACATAAATGTTTTGCTTTTGCTTGCATGCGGTCACAGTAGGTTAGTCTTATCAGAGTGAATCGGTCACATATGACGTATTATTTCAAGGAGTTAGGTCATTGTCGCTTTCAATCTTCCTTTTTCCCACCGCTTAATTTTGTTATATATCCAAACATTTAGTTTAATTAGTCCAATTATTTGATGGCTTAACAATCATGCATAATATCCCATATTTGTGCCGATTATCTGAAAAATACTTAAGCATGAACCACGAAAATTGAGAAATGCACTTATAATGACTTACTATAAGTCTATAACAGTACTGCCACTTTCCAAATAAAATTAAAAGGATCAGTGTTAATGTTTTGGGCAATACCATTTACTCGTATGTTTTTATTTTGCATATTAAATGAACAATCCACTCTCGGGTGTGAAGAAGCTTAGAGATATTAAAAAAGATAGACCTCATAATAAAATATATTAGAAAGGATAGATTAATCCGTAAATCCTGATAGTTTTAATACATTTTTAAATATACCTTTATACTTTAAAGTTTTTAATTGAGCCTCTCTAGTTAAAAATTTGTGCAACTAAATTACTATCATTAATTTGTCGTCCACTCTTATTATACTAGTGACTTGACAGGCAATAGTCAAGCCATTTTTTTTATTTTTGACATTAATTTTTATATATTATCAATATAAAATAGTTTACAATATATTTAATAAAAATTAATACTTTTTAATTTTATATTTATTTTATTATACTAAAAAAAGGCTAGTTACATTAAAAAATTTAAAAAAATAGAGAAGTAGGAATAAATAAAATAGTGGTTAGTAGACTTTAAAAAAAATTGATATATCAATAAAATGAGAAGACACCAAAATATGATTACTCACTTTAATCACCTTTATTAATAGTATATATTATACATATGTGATGTTAACATTGCTAATGCGGTACCGTAGAATCTATCACCAAACAAAATTCTCATCCCCAAATTTCAGAACTACCATAAGACAATGATGGATCAAGAAAATTTTAGTTTTTTTTTTTTGTGTACAGAAAATTTTAGTATTTGAAGGCAAAGATAAAATATTTAGTATAGAAAATAGTAGAATACATTATATTTTATTATTTTGTCTCATTTAAAATTAATATAGAGATAAATTCAACCAAATAATGAGAATAAAAATATACTAAAACTATATAATTATTGTAAAATTTTAAAATCTTTGTAGGGACACATGCCCTCCACCCTTCAACATGTAGACCCACCTTGCCATTAGGGTTTATTCCAACCTTAAGATTTCAAAATATGTGATTAATATTGTGTTATTAGATGGACTATTATTAAGCATTATTGCTCATTGGTGGATTAGTTTTAGGTCTTTACGTTACAATATTGGAGGGACTTAACTCGTCAGATTATTTTGTATAAAAGAGAGGTCATTGCTCCTAATTAAAACAGTGCCTGATTGTCCCATTGGAATATTGGGTAGTTGCTTCTAACCGTTAGTAGGTGTCTGGTTGTCTCTTTTGAGACTGTAATACAAATCTTAACAATTTGCACGGTAGAAAGTTTCTCTCCTTACTCTTTCTCAAGCTCTCAACTCTAATCTGAAGACGGCCACGGATGGCAAATGATACACAGCCAAAAAATTAACTAATAATAGAGATGATGACCAATTGACATGACATTTTATAAGTGGTTACAAATCATACCACGATGCTTCTCTCTTCATGAATCCACCCATGATTTCCAGTTTTTTCCTTACCACATATTTCTATCAATTGAAATTGGGCAATAAATTCAAGCACTATTGCACCATTCTTCGAGCGTTCCATTAACTCTAGTACTTGATCTCTCATTTGCAATAATAATGGTTATGCATGCTATATTTGAAGTTAAATTTATCAGGGCCAAATCATCTATCCCCTTTTGTCCGTCTCATTTTATTTTCCCTTAATAAAATTTTAATATATGTATAATGATGATATCATTTATAATTTTTTATCTAATCAATTTTTTTTCAATTACCTATAATTTGAATACATGATAAAGCTTAATTAGAGAGACAGAGAGGGGACATAAGATTTTAATCCAAATGTATTATCCAAAAGTTTATAATTATTTATTTTATTTAAACTATTAAAATCCAAGAGTGATGTGTTTTGTTTTGTTTGGTTTCGTGCGAATGATGCTTACTAATAACACGAGGTTAATAATACAACCAATAATAATATCATAAAAAATAAATAATACAACCGAAATAATATTACAAATATAATGTTGCTTGAAAGTTTGCAATTGTACTTATAGCTTAATGATTGTAATTGTCTTTTACACTTTTAAGTGGTTGGTTTTGTGTTCGATTTTCACCTTTTTTTTCATATCTTGTTTAGGAGGGATTTCTAGTTTTAGTGCCTTTGATTAAAAAAAATACTACAAATAAACCATAATCCTATGTGAAGAATTTAATTTTATTGGGTTGGAATGAAATTGTATTAATTATATGAAATTTGATTAATTAACACTTCAGTTTTCGCCCCTGATAATTGAGGCAGAGCTTAAATAGATTTGGCACTACGGGTGAAGATTGACTTAATAAGGTCGTTAAAATGGATTAGATGAGTTGGATTGGAAAAAATATATACATTCATTAATTTATTTTCAACTCGGTACATTTAATCTATAGGTAAAAACTAAAAATAATATTTTGATTCAAACTTTTCGGCTGATCTTAGTGCAGGAATAAATTCACAGGCTATATTTATTAATAGATTTGTACAAGAAAATTAGTTCGCGAAATTTTAATTATCATTTGATCATCTACAATTATAAATTAAATAAGCGAAAATTAAGTTTTCACACGTGTATATTTTTTTAATAGTTATATGATTTTTTTAAAAAAAATTGATAATTAGTATTATCTTGCTAATATATAAGAGTTTATATTATTATTTAATTATGTGTTATTATACTATATGATAAACCTTAGAATACATAAATGAGATTAATTTTGATATACTGATAATATAAAATAAATTATATTATCATTCAGTCATATATTTTTATTTATAAAATTTTTAAGGTAGTAAGTAATTAAACTAAACAATTTTTCTCAAATATCAATATATGATTGAATTTTTTTGTAAATTTTTTTTATGTTGTCCGTGTATATAAATTCAATTTTATATTAAATGTTAATTAAACTCATTTAGAATATAACAACTACTTCTATATATACCAAATAAATTTTATTTATAAAATTACAAAGGTAATATTAATCTACTCTAGATGTAAGAAGTTCCCATCCAAAAATAACGAGGGTTTAAGGGCCATGTTTGATGAGATTTATAACCGACCCACATAAATGTTTTGCTTTTGCTTGCATGCGTTCACAGTAGGTTAGTCTTATCAGAGTGAATCACTCACGTATGACGTATTATTACAAGGGGTTAGGTCATTGTCGCTTTCAATCTTCCTTTTTCCCACCGCTTAATTTTGTTATATATCCAAACATTTAGTTTAATTAGTCCAATTATTTGATGGCTTAACAATCATGCATAATATCCCATATTTGTGCCGATTATCTGAAAAATGCTTAAGCATGAACCACGAGAATTGAGAAATGCACTTCTAATGACTTACTATAAGTCTATAACAGTACTGCACTTCCCAAATAAAATTAAAAGGATCAGTGTTAATGTTTTGGGTAATACCATTTACTCGTATGTTTTTATTTTGCATATTAAATGAACAATCCACTCTCGGATGTAAAGAAGCTTAGAGATATTAAAAAAGATAGAGCTCATAATAAAATATATTAGAAAGGATAGATTAATCCGTAAATCCTGATAGTTTTAATACATTTTTAAATATACCTTTATACTTTAAAGTTTTTAATTGAGCCTCTCTAGTTAAAAATTTGTGCAACTAAATTACTATCATTAATTTGTCATCCACTCTTATTATACTAGTGACTTGACAGGCAATAGTCAAGCCATTTTTTTTATTTTTGAGATTAATTTTTATATATTATCAATATAAAATAGTTTACAATATATTTAAAAAAAAGTAATACTTTTTAATTTTATATTTATTTTATTATACTAAAAAAAGGCTAGTTACATTAAAAAAAATTAAAAAATATGGAGAAGTAGGAATAAATAAAATAGTGGTTAGTAGACTTTTAAAAAAATAATATATCAATAAATGAGAAGAAACCAAAAAGTGATTACTCACTTCAATTACCTTTATTAATAGTATATATTATGCATATGTGGTGTTAACATTGCTAATGTAGTGCTGTAGAATCTATCACCAAACAAAATTCTCATCCTTAAATTTCAGAACTACCATAAGACAATGATGGATCAAGAAAATCTTACTACTTGGGGGCAAAGAAAATATATCAGTATAGAAAAAAGTAGAATACATTGTATTTTATTATTTTGTCTCATTTAAAACTAATATAAAGACAAATTCAGCCAAATAATGAGAATAAAAATATACTAAAACCATATAATTGTTGTAAAATTTTATATCAAGTATTATTGCTCATTGGTGGATTAGTTTTAGGTCTTTATGTATGAGCTTACAATATTGGAAGGACTTAACTCGTCAGATTATTTTATATAAAAGGGAGGTCATTGCCCCTAATTAAAACAGTGCCTGATTGTCCCATTGGAATATTGGGTAGTTGCTCCTAACCATTAGTAGGTGTCTGGTTCTCTCATTTGAGACTGTAATACAAATCTTAACAATTTGCACGGTAGAAAGTTTCTCTCCCTACTCTATCTCAATCTCTCAACTCTACTCTGAAGACGGCCACGGATGGCAAATGATACACAGCCAAAAAATTAACTAATAATAGAGATGACCAATTGACATGACATTTTATCAGTGGTTGCAAATCATACCATGATTCTTCTCTCTTCATGAATCCACCAATGATTTTCGGTTTTTTCCTTACCACATGTTTCTATCAATTGAAATTGGGCAATAAATTCAAGCACTATTGCACCATTCTTCGAGTGTTCCATTAACTCTAGTACTTGATCTCTCATTTGCAATATCCCTCTCATTTCATTTTCTCTCAATAGAATTTTAATTTTAGTGTGCAATGATGATATCATTTATAATTTTTTTCAAATATCCATAATTTGAATACATGACAAAACTTGATTAGAGAAACAAAGAGATGACATAAGATTTTAATCAAAATGTATTATCCAAAAGTTTATAATTATTTATTTTATTTAAACTACTAAAATTCAAACAATGTGTGCTGAATGCACCCCAAACTAATTTGTTAATCTGTAATATGGAAACTACTAAACAATTAGGTCATTATTTTAACCTTTCGATAAATAAATTTTCTTCACTCCCTTAACTTATCAACCACCCTTTTTGAATTTTGACAAATTCAAGCAACAATACTCGTAAATAGTTATGGCTATATAAAATTGCTCGTATAAAACATGGAGTGTGCACCCCAAACTAATTTTCCAAGTTAAACAGTTTTATGGTCTTCTCTTTTACTTTGATCAAATGAATCTGCTTAGTAGGGTGGGGGGAAAAATTGATAAATGGGGCACATCCATTCAAGTGCCTTTGAAGATCATATTCTGGTAATTGGTGGAAAAAAGGTCACAATAGATTTCTGCAAAACTAGAGTATACCTGCCCATGAAATGGAATGGACCACGCTTATTAGAAAACACAAACTTTCAACACAATCAGCATGAAAGACTACATGTTATCTTACTTTCGAGAAAGTAATTCAAATACTATCTTACCTGATGGACTCTCATAAATTATAAATGCCAATAAAAGGCATTAACACTGATGCAATCCATAGCTTCCCATCTTTCTCTTCCACCTCGCTTATGAACTTCAAGGTCCTCCCTTCACAATCTTCCAAGACTTCTAATATCTCTCCTTTATCACTTAGCTTTACAGCAGCAGCATGAGGTTTCCACCCAGCAAATGATGAGTGTAACTGCTTGAAGTTGAGTCCAACCTTTAGGAATGCCTTTCCAGCCCACGAATTCAAAGAAACCCACTTTGCGAAAGGACTTGCTTTTGAATGCAAAGCCACCCAGAACTGCCCTTCTGAATTTCTTCTTACATTGTCTGGGAACCCTGGCAACACAGCAAAAGTATCAACTTGACCAGCATTAGGTCCATGAAGCCAAAGCCTCAGGATCCTTCTAGAATTGGTTTCTGCTACCAGCACAAATGAGCCATCTTTGCTTAAAGCAACGCCATTGGGAAAAGCAAGGCCGCGTAATAAGACGGTCACTTCTTTTGTTGATTTATTATATTTCATGAACCTGCCAGTCTTGTCTCCATTGAGGAGTACAAGCATAAATTGCCTGCAGACGAAAGCGGCCAACATTTAGACTAAAGTTTCTCGGCAATTAGAAGTTCTTAGTACTTATAAATTTTCAAGTTCCACAGGCACCTTCTAGGATTAAATCCTTGTGTTACAATATGTAAATAACAGAAGATTATCATGCTGGAAATCAGAACAGCAAACATTATCCATTTGCGTTTAAGAGAAAGATACTAATTGGAGCAAACAATTTTGATTTGACTTTAACAACTGATTCATGCTTTGTCAGAAACTCCCCTCCATACTAAATGTTCGAACATTCTAATGACAGGAACTCAACAGGGGCAGGTTTTGGTGAGCTAATGTAGAATAACTATTTTTCAATTTAATTTCATACACTAGAATGACATTGCAGCATCATAAAGAGGGCTACTAAGCCAATAAAAAATAAAGAGGAGTATTAATTGGAAAAATTGCAGACACAAATGATCATAATCGAAAGGAAGGCATGTGTTTGTGCTGAACTTACCTTCTCTGGAAGACTCTGCTTGAATCAGTGAAGTAGATGACATCCTCATCTTCACTGATGTCCATGTCATTGGTGAAGTGCAAGGGCTGACCTTCAACTTCTGTTACTACTTCAGTGGCCAAACCCCCTTCAGGTCCTACTACTTTTAGGCCAAGGTAGGCATCAGCAATGTACAGATCTCCAGTTTTCTTATCAAATTTTAGTCCTAATGGCCTCCCACAAACATGCTCCAACTCTGGTGCAAATGGGCGCACACAGTCCGTCCTTGAAAATCATGCAATGCAACTACACTCATTAAATTCATAATAAAAATTAATGATATCCTAATAGCCGTAAGTATGTGTTAGATCCAATGTCATGACATATAAGAGAATAACTTTTTTCAGTTGTTTTAGACTGTTTGAATAAGCTTAAAAAAATAAAAAAGAATAAGATAATTAATTTTCTGTTTTTCAGAAGCAACTAGGTGTTGTTTATGATATAAATAAAAGTACCTTTTTTTTTAAGAAAAAAATTTTGACCAAATGCTCAGATAACCAAATTATGAACATATGTTCACCACCTCTCACCAAAAAAGCTCATTTAAACTAAAACTCAATTGAAAAAGTAACCTAAAATTTTTCGATTTCATTATACTTGAGACGAATGACAGGCACAACCATTTAGGCAGCATATGCCAGTGTATCTATGCTTGAAAACAGATAGGAATTTAGGCATCAAAGCTTGCATACTCGAACAATGCAGGGGCTATCATCCGTAACTGAATGACAGAGGATAGAATACATTATGCTTAAATTTTCAGTTCATTTTCTTTCCCTTCTGCTTGGTAGAATAAGAAGGTGTTTGGATAAATCATTTCTAAATTTAAGACAATTTAAATTACAAGGAAATTGAATTGATTCAATTCAATTCCCACTTGTCTTGTTTGGATAGTTATTAACAAAATTGGAATTTCAAAGTCACCAGATAGAATTTCACTCAATAATTTTGCAAGAGTATGCCTACAAAGTTGAGAGTCACTACAAGAACGGATTAAGAAAGTTAAATAATGCTGCATAGAGAAGAAACCTATTCTCCATGCATCTTTTTGTTGCTACACACTTCATAAATTTGCACATGTCCAATGCTGTGTGAATGACGTTTCTCGAAGGGAATTGGTTCAGAACTTTGGTCCTGAATCTAGGATCTAGCATGGAATAAATGTGATGGCTACCCTACATCTCCATAGTCTCATCATACAACATGCATGGGGCATGTGAAACACAAACACAAGCACACATCAATGACTCCTAGAACACAAAAAACACTTCTAAGAAAAAAAGGCAAAGGCAATTCAATGAGAAAACGGCTCAATCCAACCATGCCCAATTCAAAAGGACCATACAACCACTCAAACCACTCAACCCCACCAAAAACTTGGTCTCCAAAACCCAAACCAAATTCCACACCTAACCTAACGGCCAAACCCAAACCAGAAAAAAAATAAAAATAAATAAATACATACTCAAAGCTTCAATTCTAAAAAACCAATAAAACCGCATGAACAATTAAGAAGTAAAATAGGATTGAAAAAGCAAGATGGAAACATCAAAGGGGCAGCAGAAATACATAATTGAAAAAAATAAAAAAAAACTACTCTAGGATTAGTTCTTTTTTAGGCTTTGAACGTGCGTAATTTGGTAAGCTTTAAAGTCCATCTAATCAGTCCTTGACTTTGTAATTGTGAATTATGCTAGTGACTAATTTGAATCAAAATTGTTATTTTTAAGAACTAATTTGATTTAATGATATATAATTAAAGGAGTGATATGCTTTTAAAGAACAACGCCATCCACAATCACAAAATCAGAGACCAATTGGTCGGATTTTAAACATCAATCACTCATGCAATTTCAGGAACTAAAGGAGTGTTAACCCAATCAGACAAAATGGTGTCAACAAAGCTCGAACTACAAAAGCTATGACACCATGTAACGAATGATCCCAATTGGTATAAGGTTATGAGATAGAGAAAAATTACCTATTGGGAGTGGTGACAGCAAATTCAGTCCAACCGCGTTCGTCGCCTTCCCACTTGAGAATACGGCCGTCGGCGACGCCGGTGTAGGGCCCTCCGCCGTGGGTGTCGAAGACAAGGCTCTCGGGGCCAAGGGCTCCGGTGACGTGGAGTATGCTGGCATGGTGGAGAACATCCTTGGATCCCGGAACATCGAGCGGAACGAACAGCTTCTGTTGCGGTTTCAAAACCGCCAAGGTCACAGCCAAAACAGCAAGTACTGTGGCTGTTGCAACGACCCTTGAGTTCATAGCTACTAGTAGGAGTACTAGCTAGGTGTGTGACGAGTACAATGTAGTGAGTGAAAGTGGTTTGTGTTGTGTTCCAAATTATGAAAGGTGGGAACTCAGGAAGTGATGTCGTTTGATGAGGTTCAAAGAAGCGTACAATGACTGACCAATCACATCGTTTTCTTTCGTCCACTTGTTATCATTTGACGTTGCAATTGGATTTTCTGCTGTTGTTATTTGACTTGTCGAGTCCACTCTTGAATAGGGAAAAAAAAAAAAAAAAGGAAGAAGGAAGAAACTGGTTAAGGAAATTTCAAGAAAAGTGATTGAAACTTTAGAATATTAATTTGAAACAATTATTATTATTTGTGGGGAAAGTCGATGACTTAGATTATATATTTTTTTTTTTTATATTTAAAATCGGTTTGATATGATTTTAACCTGATAATATTAATAACATAACTTTATCATTGAATTTTTACTTTTATTTATAATAGTTTAAATGTATCATATACTGTTATGGTTTTTATTTTAATGTCTAATGACTTAAACTATTTAAATTTATAATATTTTAAGTTCGTACTTTTTCAATAAAGAAATCATTGGAATCGATTTAGTCTAAAATGAGAAAACCTTTCTCTTGATGAGGTTATTAACTGACAAACGGAGCATTTGTTTCATTTTTTTTAATAAAAAAAATTTATATTTTCATTACAAATTTTTTTTAAGTAAAATTTATTCATATAAATTTCTATCAATTTATTCATTTATTAAATGTCCATCAAACGTAACCCACAATCACAAGGCCAACACATTGCAATAACAGGACAAACAAACGAGAGTGCTAGACTGCTAGGCGTCTCCACCACAACCTGACATAACACAACTCGACACAGCAATGGTAACAGAGATAATGCGACAACAAACACTAAAGCCCTTGGCCCACTTCCTCCAGTGTGCTTTCTTTTGCTTACTTCGGAGGGCTGCCTCAAAGAGAAGCTTCACCTCGTCATCATTCTTTGCAGTTTCAACCATCTTTCTCAGATATTCCAGTATAGCACTGTCCGGGTTGATCTCCAGGATCTTCTTACTTGTAATTCGACAGCTTGACAAGTCATCAGAACTTTCCACGGCAACAATCACCTTGACAACTTTGTCCCCTAATATGTCTTTGATGGTCTTGCAGACGACCCCATCAGATACCTCGACTGTTCTCTCCTCACTGATGAGTTTCCACTCGAAAGAAGCCTCCACAGTGTCTCTTTCTTCTTCTGTCTGGGGCTCATCTCGCTCATGTATCTTCGTAGTCCAAAGGTAAATAGGGAAGCTAATGAATTCAGAGTGCTTCTTCAAAAGATCCTTAATCCTCTTCTCCTCCAAGTATCCCAACTGTTCCAGATAGATCACAACAAAATGAATTCAAGAATGAACAGAACACAATAGCCAAAAAGCAAAAAGCCTCGTAACAAAAATAAGGTTAATTTTGTGTTTGCCTGATCTTCCTTGAGGAAGAGGGTAATCTCTGTTCCCCTTCCGAGTTGTTTTCCATTAACATCCCTGGTGATTGTGAAGGAGCCACCAGCTTGGGATTTCCAGATATATTGCTCATCGTCATTGTGCTTAGTGGTCACAGTCACCTTCTCCGCAACCAGGCAAGCAGAGTAGAAACTAACACCAAATTGACCAATCATACTGAGATCAGCCCCAGCAGTTAAGGCATCCATGAATTCCTGGGTTCCGGACCTCACAATGCCACCCAAATCTAAAACAACGAAATTAAATAAATAACAACACCACACATTAAGGCTACTTTACAATTAAACCGATGAAGAGTTTTTTTGCATGAATAGGGGTATAAATAGTTAAATACCAATATCTCTGTGAGTGATGTAAATTTTGAGAAGTTCAAGATATAAATATAGAAAGATGTGTTACATAAAAGAATAAAATTATAAACTCTAGATTTTAAATGAAGTACGATAAAATTGCCAACTAAATAAAAATATTTAAAGGAACACCAGATTTTTTAAAAATAAAATTAAACCATAATTTGTTCCAATTAATAACAATAAATAATCTAATCACAAAATTCGATATTTTTCAAAATCTAGTTTGCTTTTAAGTAAAAACAGCTCGTTACTTCCACCGCGATATGCTGAAAGTACTTGATAGCAATCTTGTTTTGAAAAAATGAAAAAAATAAATAAATATGTATTATATACGTATATTCAATAAATACATACTAAAAACGTATCTGTACGACAACCATTTAGTAATATCATTCAATTCATGATGGACTTTGTGGAAGATGTGGAGTACCTGCTTTGGTTATGCCAGTACCAGTGTCAACAATAGAGAGCGTTTTGTTAGCCTTGTGAGGCTTTACTCTAATGAAAAGCCCTGGCTGAGCATTCAGTTTGCTCTCGTCCGTAAGGCTTTCAAAACGAATTTTATTCAAAGCCTGAAAATCAAATCCAAAAACAACAAACACAAGTAATTGTTATTATCCACATCAAAGTCTTACTTACCTTCAGCACTAAGAATGTATAAGTTCCTTATAAAACTAGGAGATATGTTTGGCCGTGAACAACTTACGTGGCAAGAATTGATAATGAGACCAACAAAGAGAAAGGAGAAGGGGTCCATTTTGGCCATTGCAGAGCCCACGTTAGCTTACTGAGAGAGAGAGAGAGAGAGAGACAGTATACTGCACTGTATTATTAGTCGTAGTACTAGGTGTGTGACGAGTACAACGTAGTGAGTGAAAGTGGTTTGTTTGTGTTGGGTTCCAAATTATATATGAAAGCTCGGAACTGAGGAAGTGATTGCCGTCATGAGGTTCAGAGAAGCGTGAAATGATTGACCAATCACATCGTTTTCTTTTGTCCACTTGTTATCATTTGACGTTGCAATTGGATTTTCTGCTGTTGTTATTTGACTTGTCGAGTCCACTCTGAAAAAAAAAAAGGACGCAGGAAGAAACTGGTTAAGGAAATTTCAAGAAAAGTGATTGAAACTTGAACCTATTAATATTAATAACATAACTTTATCATTGAATTTTTACTTTTATTTATAATAGTTTAAATGTATCATATACTGTTATGGTTTTTATTTTAATGTCTAATGACTTAAACTATTTAAATTTATAATATTTTAAGTTTATACTTTTTCAATAAAGAAAATCATTGGAAACGATTTAGTTAAAATGAGAAAACCTTTCTCTTGTTGAGGTTATTTACTGACAAACGGAGCATTTGTTTCATTTTTTTAATAAAAAATTTTATATTTTCATTACAAATTTTTTAAGTAAAATTTATTCATACAAATTTCTATCAATTTATTTATGTATTAAATTTCTATCAATTAATGTAAAATAATTTCGTTTCAAGCTATCTGGTATCTAATCTTTTATTTTCTGCTCAATACATAAGAGTGATTATTATTATTATTTTGTCTTGAAGAGCTGTAATTTTTTTGGGTCTTGATCTGGAAGAGTGTTTTAGTTTTGGTCAACAATCTGGAAGAGTGTTGATATCAAAATTCGAATGAATGCTAATGGGCTGGTTTCAAAGGTAGCCCATTGCAATCACAAGGCCAACACAGTTGTTGGTCTTTTGTTTTTGTTTTTGTTTTTGTTTTAGTCTATAACTCAAATTGTCCTGAAACATGAATGCCAAGCCCTACTGCTTATTGCTCAAACCAAGGCCCAAGGGTCCTCTTCTATGATTCATTTCTACTTAGCTTATCCTTCAATAAACCCAATTCATCATGTAACCAAAAACAAAGAAAAAGGCAAAAAGAGTCATCAAATCCAGAAAAGATTACATTGTCCTCGCCCTTCTGACTTCTCTGACTTCTGACCCAAATGAAGTAAAAAAGATTATAATAATAAGAGCATAAAACAGAAAAACCAAGCAGAGAGTATTTAAATCAGACAGCTTAAGAAAATGATTGTCCACTGTCACTTTTCTTTCTCGGAGACGAGGGATGACAAAGAAAAAGCCTGAAAAGTCAATTGATATCTCATTAATTCGTAAAGATTAAAATCCTACAGTGTTCAAAGTCCTGTCCAAAGATAAAAGGTGGCTATTTGTGTCCAAAGACCACTTTCGAAATTTCAATCTAAGTTCTTGTTATTCTTCAAACATTGCTGTAGTATTATTGGTCCTACTTTATGGTCAAGTCCCAACAAATTACTATTTCATTTAATGATATATATTTAAAGGGTTGACATAAATTATTGTGCTTTCAAGGATTAACGTTGTTTATGTTCATAAAATTAAGGGTTAATTAGTCATATTTTAAATTTTATAGATCAAAATATTCCCATATGTAATTTTAAATAGTAAATTGAATATTAACTCCTTTTTCTACCCTCAAAATATTATGTTTATCATTCTGGATGATCTGTTTGATATGAGTACGAATAAATCAAGAAATCTCCAGCGAATAAAAGGTAATATATTGGTCCTGAAATAAGATATAGTTTCCTTTTTAATAAAATAATAACTTTTTTCTTAAAAAATTAAGGAAAAATGTTGTTAGCAAATAATTGAACTGCCTTGATTCCCATTGTTAAATGCATGCATTTCCAAAGGCAACAGAAAATGTTTGAGGACTGATACTGTGTCCCTATGGCATTCCAGAGGGACAACCCAAACACCCGTATTGCCCCAACAGGCCTTCTTAAGGGCAGACTTTGTTTTTGGTCATGGGGTAGGTGAGTGGGCATGTTATGGGGAAGGTTTACCTTTCTGAGAACTGCTTCGCATTAACATATATACTAAGACAGACTAATTACACACATGGATCCTAGGAGACTGCGCAAATCCCTAGAATAAAATGTAAAGCTAAAGCAGATACGGTACATGAACCAAAAGATAATGAGAACATGTAAACATCCCGCATTGCAAGCTGAAAAGAAATGTTATAATTGATTTTGATCAACATTTGAAGTTTTATAATTGACTGTGACCAACGCTGAAGTTTTATAATTGATCTAGGCTGGAGGAAGGAAATCATGTGCACAAAGGCCGATTTTTTTATTTTTATTTTTTGCTAAGAGGCCAATTAAGTAACTTAAATTTATGATTTGTTTTTTGGTAGATTAAATTTATGAATCTTATACGCGTGTAAAAGTTTTAAGTGTACTTTTAAAGTAAAACGTAAACAATAAATAGAATAAAATAACCTAACAATCATAAAAAAAAGAAAGCAATGTTTTAGACTTTTTCCTTTTCCAACAATTTTTTTAAAATTCTTGGAAATTATATTAATTGCAATAAGGTTTGAAGCAAAAACCTCATGCATGCTATCCAAATTCCAAACTATTAAATCAATTCTAGTGATTTCAACAAAGTTAATTATTACTTAATGGTGGCCTTGATTAGGAAAAAAAAAGGGATGGAAATGAACACAAATAGATTAATGCTGGAGCACCCCAAATTTAGTATAAAAAAGTGTTTTTTTTTTTCCAATCATAAGTATTTGTAGTTTATTAAACGCTGGGTAATCTAGTTGAAAGCAAACATCAAATCAATTAAACTAACCAAATATTAATAAAGATGAAAAAAAAATTATGATGGTGAAGAAGCTGAATAACGAGAAACAATAGAATTGAGTTTTCATTTTTTTTGTGTTTTTCTACTCATAATTTGACACTAATTATATGATATCACATATTTTTTTTAAATTAATATGAATTTAATTTTAATACACCAATTTTAAAAAAAAAATTAAATTTTTATTTAATTAAATTATTCAATTTATGTGACATTTCAAGTAATAATAAGCATGAGAGTCAACTATATTTATTAATATAATAACACATACTTGAATTACAGTGTAAAATTATTTTATATTATCAATATTAAAAAAATCCATTTAATGTTGTTAAAATCACCCATAATTTTGTAAGTGTTTTCTAGAAGGAAATAAAAAAGGACCTAAACGGGGACAAGCAAAATAAATCACACAATCTAGGGTGCATTTATTTGAGTTTTTTTAAGCTCAGGTGTACTTTTTTCATTAAAAAAATTATTTTTAATATATTTATGAATTTTTAAAAAATATTCAGAATCTAAGAAAAAATAGTTTTCATCTTTTTTTAAAAAAATAAAAAAATAGCTTCTAAAAAAGTCAATTTTAAATTTTTAATTAAATATAAAATTTAATTTTTATAATTTATTTTTAAAAAAATTTGAAACAAACACATCCCAAGATCCAAAACAATTTTTTTAGTTGCTATTTTAATTTGCTTATTCTTATATTGCCTTATGCAGTATGGGTGTTCGCAATTCGACTTGGTTCGATTTTGAAATAAAAACCAATTGATCCAACCAATAAATTTTATTTCAGTTTGGTTTGAATATTTTAGAATTACTGAATCAAACCAATTTAAATCGATTTGGATTGATTTGGTTTTTGGTTTGTACTAAAAATTTTACAAATACAAAAAAAGACTATAAACAACATCAAATTAAACAAATCATTATTATAAAACTATATAATTATAAAATATAAGCTAATTTTTAAAAATTATATTAACATGTAATACTACTAACTAATAAGTTAAATAAATAATAAAATATTTGAACAAAAATCATGTTGATTAAATTTAAAAGGTTAATGTATAATTAAAAATTCAAAATATTAAGTTAAAATATGAAACAAATTTAGATATGGATAGAAAAATTTGATAAGCAATATATCTAATCAAATATATATAATTACTAATGTAATATATTATCGCTTTGGTTTGATTTTAGAAATTAAAACAAAAAACTAGTCGATTTGGTTCCGTCTTGACAAATTAAGAAGCAATTCAAAGTAATTATTTCGATTTTAATCCTTTTCATTTTTTATATTATTGTTCGATTATAATTCGATTTTTAACACCCCTATAATATTGCCCTATTAGAATTTGTCCTCTGTACATGTAAAACCAATTGAAAAGAACAATGTCACATCCCTTAGCCAACAAAAGAAAAAAAGCGAAGGAATTCATTACAGGAGTTTTCTCAATGCTAGTCTTATGATATTTGGGCATAGGTTAAAGAAGCAGAGTTTTAGAGATGGAAACGTAGGGAAATTGGTTTGTAATTACCTAATAGAATCAAACATTCAAGCAAGAAAAATACAATTTGTATTTATTGTTTATAGGATATTGTATCGACTAACATTTCATTCACTATTGAATGAAATATGAATATCATTCAACTAGAGTCCACTATCTATTTAAAGATCGATGGATTATGAGTCTGTATGATGTCTTATATATAATAAATGTAAATAACATAACTATGCAAGTGACAATGCATTATTGTTTTGTACAAACTCTGATTCCCATTCGATTGCATTTCTTCAATTTATACTAAAACCATTTTGATAATCATTTGGTACCCCCTAAATATCAATTGAGAAGTGGGAGGGATGCTGGTCATTTATCATTAGTGCAGCCCAAACGGACAGGAAGCACCCCAATCTGCATGAACCCACGAAAGGATTTTGCAGTGGTTCTTTTCCAAAAGCAGGATCCGACGGACCCACAATGCCCGGCAAGAATCACGACTTTGAAAACCCCAATTTTCTTTGTTTTTGTACAGCATAGAAAATTCAGTGGGCTCGGAGTTGATTATTCGTTAGGCTCGGGGACATGGCTTTCAGACTCTTCCAGAAGTTTGCAGGATTCTTTATGTAATTATCTCATAAAGAGAGACCTCACAGTGATCGATGGGATTTGAATCCATGTCGTTGTGGAATATGGGTAAGTCCTTAACCACCTGCACTAGTCCCATTTTACAGGACCAATTGAATATACTACCTCATATTCAATAGTTCAATAATATTTTTATTAAAAAATAAAAATTTAATTAAAAAGATAAAAGCTAAAAGTAAATTATAGCTAAAGATTTACTTTATTATTTTTAGAGATTTATCTGATACCCTTATAAAATTAAAGGGTACCAAAATTTTAGAATTATTTATGACTAAAATTTTATTATGTGTTTCACTAATTAAATTCTTAAAACATAAAAAATAAATATTTAATTATAACCAATGAAAAAAAAAAATGCCAATACCAACAGAGTACAGAAGAAAAACCTACGTTTAGATCTAAAATATCTTTAACAGATATCCCAAAAATGTGCAAGTATTCCCCCCCCCCCCCCCCCCCTCCTCCTTCATTGCTTCCATTTCAGTCATGACCGACCTCAACTTGCCTCTGATGTGTGACTGGGTCGAGTCCTCAACTTTCCAAAGCGTGTGGGTCTCGGGATACGGAGCCTGCACACAGGTCAAGTATAAACGCAGTTTTCAAAAGTTTAACAAGTCTTCGCGAGGGTATCAATGTGGATAATAATGGTGGAGTCAATCAATGTCATGTCCGGATGCTCGCATTTACCACGTCTTAATCACTGTCCAAAACGAACTACCAAGGCGATGATAATAAGGATAAAGGTTTTCATTTTTTTGAAACATGCAGCCGTGTAAATTCACTAAATTGAAACGTTCCTAAGATGGGAGTGACAGGTTAAAGGTGTTTATTTTTTGAAACATGCAGCCATGTAAATTGAAACATTCCTAAGATGGGTTTTAAATAGTTATTGTCACTTTCACTTAATTATTTTTCACTTTTATTAAAATATTTTACTTTTAATTGTTAATTATAATAATAATCTTTTTCTCTCTCTCTAGAGAATCATAATAACAAAAGCTGTGCTATTTGTACCAATGAGATATGAAATATCATATCGACTCATATCTAAATAGGATCCACATCTCATTCAGTGGTGGATAAGGTGTGAGTTGATATTTTGTCTCACATCCTCTAAGTACGAATAATATTTTTCTAATAACAATCTAATATTAAATAATTATTATTATTATGAATTATATTTTTATGTAAACTTATTATTTTATTTCAATTAAATATTTATATTTTGTCATACGCATTCTTCATTGTTTATTTTTACATACAATTACTTTATTAGACACAATTATTTTAATTTTAAAATTAGATTATTTTTTCATATATTTCGTAATAAAACAAGATACCGATTATTTTAAAAAATAATGTTTGGAAGTAAATAACAATAAATATAAATTAGTTTTACTATCATTAACGCGTGTATCCAATTTTTTGTGCTTAATGTTAATATTTTTAATAAGAAATATATTTTAATTTTGTTTTGTGATCTAATACTTTTAATTTACTTTTAAAATCTTAAGATTCATTTTTTCCATGGAAACTATTAAATATAATTTTCTAAAAATAATTCAGAAAATATTTTATTAATTCAAATGAAAACTTCTCACTTTTATGAAAAAAATTATATTTAGCATATTCAATGAAAAAAAAAGACAATAAGTGAATGATTAATTTTTCACAGAAAATTGAAAAAGCATAGGCACACAAATAGAAATAATAGAACATCTTGAGAAGTTTATGGAAAATGTTAAAATATTTATTTTAATGATATATTAGATATATACTTCATGCATTATCATATATTAATTATTATTATTATTATTAGTCGTTGTTTCTTTAAGAAAACTCACTATTATATATACTACTCAGATAATTGTTATATTTAGAAAATATTAAAGAATTTAATTTATATGTAAGAAAATTGTGTTTTTTTACTTTTCTTATTTATTATTTAAATAATTATTATATGAATAAAATTTGAAAATATAACTCAATATTTAAATCCATAACTGTATTAGTACGTTAGTTTTGTATATAAATGATAAATTGTTGAAATCAATGACAAATTTTTTATTTTAAACAATTCAAATGAACTCATAAATTATAATAAATGTTTAATAATAGGTTAATATGCTAATCGACAAAAAAAAAAAAAGAGTATTTTAGAGAAATTGAAAGAATGCTAACTAAGTAGGAATAACAATAGTCATCTGGGAGTTACAATAACCACTCCCTCCAAAATATGATTTTGGTAGTTAGAGCTCAAGTATACCGTGGCAGGTGGATTAAGGGATTTGAACTTATTCGTCTTTAATTGGGAATCAGATTTATCAACTAAAGTTATTGCTGATGGAGCAACAAAAGTTTGATTAAATTATTTTTTAATCTATTTTTACTATACCAAATATATCCAAAAACTTGTGCATAAAAGTAAATTGGCACTGTATAGATTTATCATTTCGTAACCATATATATATATAATTGAATTTCTTTTAAACCCAACTGCTTTTTTGAATAATCAACCTAGTTGTTGTTTCTTACAATATTTTTTTTTAAAAAAAAATAAAGCGGTGGATCCAAGAAAATAAAAAATTGAAATGGGTCAATCACCTTATTTGTTTTTTACTTATGTTATATAAAAATATTATAATATCATTTTTCAAAATTGTTTTGCGAAGGTTGTGATGGCTGGGATTGTGTTTGGATTAGTGTTTGAGCCCTCCAAAATCCTGTTTAATTTCTTAAAAGTAATACCAATGTTGTTTGGATAGTTTGGTAGTGGAAAGTTTTCGACGCGTTTTGAATTTCAAACTTATTGCTTTTCGCTTCACTCCTTTTACGTTAAACGTGCAACAGTAAATTTTAAATTATATTGCCAATTTTGTCCTAAAAAAAATAGAAAGGGATGACATTAAAAGCATGTATTAAACTCGTGTCTTTTTGGTAATTATACCTCTAAAAGTGATTTTGATTTGATCATTTAAACAATATTCTTTCCATCATAATCACTTTTGAGGTAAAAATATCCAAATAGAAATTACGGTAACATCAACTCACTTTTACTCAAAATTAATTCTAGTAGAATCAAGTTAACTCAAACTCTCATTTACAAACCCTAATCCAAACACACACTAAGTCTTCTAACTTTATTTTTCATGATTCAAAGCATGTTAACCCATGAACGATTAGGTTAATAATTAGAGAGGGAAAATATGATGCACCGATACTTCATCATCACACTGTACATGGTATCTAAGACATATCATGTTTGATAGTGATATCGATACTTAAATACTTTAAAATATATCAAAATTAATTTTTGGGTGGTTTTACAAATTGATTTGTCCATAAAATGTCATTAATATTTTTTACTTTATTAAGATAGTTATGATAAGAGTAAACTAAACTGAATAATATATTGATAATACCACCTTAAATTTAATGTATAATTAAATTTTAGAATTTCACTGTTTTCTCATATTGGTGTCAGATTGTATCAATATTATATTTTATCTCTGTGCTTTATAAGAGGGAAATTGTAATGAGCCGATTTGATAACATGATCTGCACGTGAGGAATTTTATCCCCACATAAGTCTTATGATCATTAAGTCATACTATATACATATTTTAATAATAAAATCCATATTTAATCATAATTCCATTTGTATTTCAAAACCATAATAACCATAAATAATCCATTTCATAAACTAAGTCTAAATCTATAATTGTAATATAAAATATATCGAGTTGCTCTATACAAAAGAATTATGAAAGCTATATCATTTAAAATATATAACGAATCATGGTAAACAAAAAGCAAAATAGATTTGTATGGTCCGGGATCTTACTTGCACTGTCACTGGAACACTCTATATCACAAAGCAAAATACTTCACAACAATATGAAGCCCACTAAGATGAACAAACTAATACAACAAGGGTGGAGGAGGTTGAGATGAACCCACGGTAGCTGTTGTATCTGCAAGGGGAAAGAAGAAGGATGAGTTTTATCTAAAATTCGGTAAATAGATTCTCACTCTAACCCCCTCATTGGACAACAATAAAGATGTATATAATCATAATAATTAGTGTAACAATTCCAAAATCATTTTCATATGTACGTACATTCTATCTCAAAACAATAATCTCTATAAATCATAAATAATAGTAGAGAAATAGGAATCTATAGTTATGCACAACATATACGGCATGACAATATAAATATTTGGATTTACTCTGAACTCTATAGATACCTCACAAGATCCCGAATTTAGATACCTAACTAGGTTCCATCTCTAAATATTTTGGGGTGAGATTGTCCTTTGGGGGACAATTTAGTATCAAGGTTAACGATCTTTCACAGCCGTTAACTCATTGTCTGTTGCTCTATCGTTATCGTCTAGTCTTTAAAATCATGAAAAACTAATTATTTTCTCTAAACCTCAAAATTGGGCTTTAACTCTGAGTTTTGTATGAAACATTTCATAAATATACTATTCTTATAATAAATTTAAGTACTCAAACTATCTCTAGATATTCATATTCCCAGTCAAGCTATTCATAAAATCATTTTTGCTATAAAATGGTCCCATGACTTTTCTGAATACAAATATTTCATGCTTACTTGAAACCATAATATCAAAAACTTAATAAAATCATTAATACTTTATAATTATTTTGAAATAGCCTCTAAAATCATGCATTTAATCCATAGAGCTAGGAAAATATTTAATTTATAATGACTAAACTAGAGCCTACAGGATTGGACCTACATAATCACCTAGAGGGAAGAACTAGTGGTGTTAACAACTAAGGAGCTTTGTGGAGTGGAGGTGGCACCAATATCTATCATAACCACAACAAAACCCATAAATAGTCCACAGTAATCTTTAAACAACTCTAACAACATTAGGGACCACCCCTCCATTTGACAACAATGAGAAATAATAACATCCAACCCAAGAACATAAAAAGAAGGAGAGAAAGAGGAACAAACTATTATAAATCTCTAACTTGAAGTTTTGATGAGGTAAGATTGAGTGGCAAAGATAGTGAAAGGGAGGAAAGGAGATTTGGGGGGTTAGGGTTTCTGTTTCCTTGATGAAGAGCTAAGTGAAAAGGGTTTTAAAAAGGGTTAGGGGTTGAAAAACCAAAACTATGTCACCTTGCCTGGCAAGCTCAACTAGTTCCAGAACCAATCCAGGAGAAACATCTTTGCCTGGCAAGCTCATTGAGTTCTAAAACCCTACCAGAAGAAAATAGTTCGCTTAGTGAGCTTGTGAGCCTCACCTGGTGACCTCACCAAACACCAGAGAACAACCCTTGTATGAAGGGCTCGCCTGGTAAGGGGAAAGGCTCATTTGGCGAGCATTTTTGACAGCAACACGGGTTCTGCATTTTACATGAATTTGATAGTTTCGGGCCTTTCCGGCAACACAGGTAGGTCCTACGGACTCTAAGGCCATATAAAACCTGACTAAAGACACGTGAACCTGAGATATTAGGAAACCTAGCTAGTAGCTCAAAAGCCAACTTGTCCGATTTTGAACAAAAAATATTAGAGTAATATTATACATCCAAAAAGATATTATTAGAACATTTAATAAAAAATATTATGATAGTTAGATAAAATAAAATAACATGACTCGTTTATTTATCTAAAGGTTAACAATAATTATACCATGCCATTCTGACAACAAATTTTTTTATTAAGTTTCTTACTGTTTAGCATGTTTCAATTTTCTATTATTTAACTTGTTTGAATCGGCAAGATCTTATGGTTACTAGGTTTCTTTATTTTAGTAAATAAACAAGTCATAAGTGTTAGTTTTAGGTAGGCATAACGTGTTGGAATTTCATCAAGAGCAAGAAATGAAAGTTTCACATATACTAAATGAAGAGTATATAAATGGAGGGCCTATAAACCTATTATCCTAAGATTTTGGGTCAGTATATATATGTCATATTCGCTCTGATGTTGCAATTTTTTTACTTAACCAATTGATTTAAATCTCCATGTGTAATTGAGTGTGTTAGAACATTAGCAAGGAGAATATTGAAATTTCAATTGTGAGTGATGAAACCCCTTCCTTGGTTAACAATATACTAAATGAAAAGTATACAAATCAGAGGATCTATGGACCTATTGATGTATTAATTAAGAATTTTTTTTTTATCAAAATACATTTGATCTGCTATTTTAATTTCTTGGTCATTCCTTTTAAGTCTCGAGATTTTGGACTCTCGTGTAGAGCTATCAAAATGGTTTAGGCTGGCCCACATTAGACTAGGTCATTTTTGGGTTGGGCCACTTCAAGCTATATTAGTTTTGGGCTAGACACGCTAGAAAAATATTTGTCTAGCCCAATTTATTCAAGTCATGAGTTAGCCCATGGACCAACAATTTTGTGTTCTTGTTCAAATTTTCAAAAAAACTCTATAATTCATATAAAAAAAATTAATGGATAAAATTAGAATTTATGAGTAAGTAGTGATTTTATTCTTAGGTTATGTCAAAATGAGAAATGAAACTTGATTTTTTTTTCAATAATTAAATTTTATCAACTTAACTTAATGCAAAAGTGAAGTAAATTAAAGAATTTTTTTTTTGTCAATATTTGTTTTTGGTTTAAATTTTTTCAAGTAAAAAAAAGTCAAACCTTCTAAATTAAAGTAGATATAATCACATTGATTTTTTTACGTGTAAAAAATATAATCATCTACACACACACACACACAAATTTGATTATTTAATAAAAACTTAGCATACGAGTCATCAAACCGATCCGACCCATAATGGATTGGGTCTATTCAGGTCAGGCTAACTTCTATTTTTACTCCAAAATTTCAATCTAACCCATACTATTTTTTCGAGCTATTCGGACTATCCTATTAAGTTCAACCCATTTTGATGACTCTACTTTCATGAGTCATGATCGACCACTTTACCCAACATAATAGAAATATGGAGGATTTTTGGTGGTTATTCTTTTAAATTGAAGTTCATTTCGGAGCCCAAAATAGCTTCTTCTTTTTTATGTTTGGGTCCCAAAGATACTGATAATGATGCAAATTCAAGGAGAAACAAATTAAACCCACGTCCTGTGAGGTCCTAAATCAAATTATTAAATTATTTTATTATTAACGGATAAATTATTTTGTTATGGAGTTTAGATGAGAGAATAGCCATAATATGATATTTGAGAGGAAATTACACCTGCAATGGGTTTTTAAATCTCACATAATGCTAGATTATAGACCACAACCTATCATCATTGATGATTTTTGCACGGTAAAACAAGTGAAACTCTTCACCTCACCTTCAGAACACAAGCCACATGTCGATCAATTGTTGGCCCTTGGAAATCTCGCACGGAGTGAGCTATTGGAATTGTCCCCTCATCGTCACAACACACAGATTGCAGTTGGCCCTTGAAAATCTCGCATGGTGCAAGATTTTAAGCACTCCCCGTCCTTGCAAATGGTTAAAACACTTATAAGAATATATTATATAATAACATGGAATCAATCAATAGCAGCAGTTAAAAGGCTTGGTTAAAACACTTTTAGTAGCAATGGTTAAAACACTTATGATAATATACTATATAATAACATGGAATTTATCAATAGCAAATTAGCTACAATGCAGGAAAATGCATGTGTGTTGCATGAGTAGAGGATATGGAATGTGCATCAGTTTTATGTGACTATGTGAAGATGTTGTGTGTCTTTGCTTCAATTCCAAATAGATAAGACAACTTAGTTGAGTATATTAATGTCATTGTTGTGTAATGTATGAGAGAAAGTTTGTAAAATAATATTGTAAGTTAATTTTTATTTTTTATTATAATACTTTTATTATTTGTATTAGTTAGAGAAAGATAATGAGTTCTATGTGATTTTTTATTATGAAATTTTTATTTCTTACACATTGAAATCTACTAGAACTCACTCCCTCCCTTTATTATTTTTTTAATGAAATAAAAAATATTTAAAAATAAGTGGCTCTACGACAATTATATGTATAGATAATGCAAAAATTGTTATTTATTATAGAAGAAGGAACTGTTGAAACTCCATCACTTCTTCATGGAACCACCCGTGGTGAAGATACATGAGCATCTACAGCAAGATGGTTTTAACCACTTTACACGAATTTGCCAAATGGGGGTGACAAATATCTTGTCAACACATTAGTTGAAAGATGGAGACAAAAAACACATACATTCCTTTCCTTGCAAGGAGTGTTCAATTACACTAGAGGATGTCGCGAGTGCTTGGTCTTCGTATTAAAGGTTTACCAGTCATTTGAAGCATTAACTGCAACTCTAAATTCATTAAAAATATGTGTGAGCAGCTAGTCGGTGGTGGGCCAAGACCAACCAATGCTGTTGCCAATGAAATAAAATTCGTCTAGTTTACAATGCATTTAAATTCACTTTCATACGATATTGTACAGTGGATAGCATGTCATGCCTGTGGTTATATCTTATCTATGTTGGGATATTTCCTAATCCCAAATAAAAGCACGAGCATGTGCATGGAAAGTTCCTATCACGACTTGAAAAGTTGGAACATATTGGGTTCTATAGTTGGGGCTTAGCATACCTCTCTGCACTTTATCATGGACTAGAGCATGGTTCGCATAACAAAACAAAAGAAATTATCGGTTGTATGATACTATTGCAAGTGTAGGCTTGGCATCGACTCCTATGGTAATTTATCTATTTTGAATATCATCAATCCCTTTTTAATTTTTTAAATCTTTTATCTATTATCTATCTATATAGTAATTATATTTTAGGGGACTAAACAATGATGAGTTAACAGGTGAATATTAAAAAATAAAAAAAATTCTGATTTATTATGAGATATCAATATCAACTATATTCGCCAGACTTAATTCTCAAAATGTGTAATTGTCTATATCTGTATTCTAATATCTATCTATAATAATTCAGATGACTAAACAATGAGTAGTTGATAAGACTCATAACATGCAAAGTTAAGGCACATTTCATCTTCAGAATAATATATACCCCACAAATTTAATTTTTCAACCTTTTTTATTTAATTTACTTTAATGAACAAGACTAATAATTATCTAATAAATATTTTTAAATGAAACACTATTCAATTTATATTTAATATAGCAAATTGTCACCATCTCTCTAAATATGCACTTCCTACCATGTTTATAATATAATACTAATAAACAAGACTCATAACATGGAAAGCTATGCTGTGTGTCATCTTTAGAACAGTTTATACCCCACAACTCTAATTTCTCAACCTTTTTTTATTTGATTTAATAAAACAAATAAGACTACTAATTGTAAAATAATCTTTTTAAATGGTATAATATTTAATTTATATTTAATATCTGAATGGTGACTTTCTTTCTAAATATGCTTCCTGCAATAACGTTAATTGAAAATAATTTTATTATAACATATTAGAATAAATCAAATATATATCTATACTATAAATAAACAAGACTCATTCTGAGGAAACTATTCCATGTGATGCTCATATAGCAATTTATGATCCACAATTTTTATAAACTTAATTATTAATCATTTACAAAAATTTACATTCAAATCTCTATTTCAGTAAATTATGAATTATTTGATTGAAACAAGATTGATATGCTACTCAAATTTTCAGTAGATTTTTTTTATTGAAACTAAATTCGAAAGCTGAGTTTCACATACTGATTTATTATACTTTCTATTTGCGGATTATGGGATAGTAAATATTCAGCTTTTAATACCAATTTTAATATTGATTTTCAAAAATTAATTTGATATATTCTGATTCTCCATTAGATGCATTTGTTTAATTAAAAAAAAATCAAGTCACAAAATGAAAAATTAAATGCATACATTTATTTACTACAAATAATAAACAATACTCATATGAGAGCCATTATATCATTAAATTATTATAGAAAAAGTTAGTATAATATATTTAAGATTTTAATACCAATTTTAATGCTAATTTTCTTAAATTAATTTATTATTTTTTTATTCTCCATTAAATGCATTTGTTTAATTAAAAAATTCAGTCACAAAATGAAAAATGAATGCATACACTCATCTACTACTAATAATAGCAATACTCATATAAGAGCCATTATATCATTAAATTATTATAGAAAAAGTTATTATAATATTATAATTGATATACTACTTTAATAATTGAGATAATGTACAAGGAAAGGAGGGATAATTGAAATCACATAAATTAAATATTTTAATTTACAAAAAAAATATAAATAGCTATGGATAATTAAAAAAAACTCGTTGAAAGCGTGTACGTACAACAATTAGCCACAATGAGGATAGAAATTAGGACATATTTTATCTTCATGGAAATATCCAATGGGCATAGAGTCCCCATTTTTGTCAAACGGAGTAAGGACAAGGATACCATATTTTTATTTTTTTTCAATTATCTTTAATTTATTGAATTTGCATTATTTATTTTTTATTTTAATTTAGATTATGTTGCATTATTAGTATTTATTCTTATGGATATTTATATTTTTTAAAATATTTTAAAAAAATTTCTCCTTTTGAATTTTTTTAACAAACCCTTGGATACTCAAAAGGTTCAATTCCCTAAGGGAGTGGGGGAATGGAGATCCGCGATTTGAATGGAGATAGGGATGAAGATGAAAGACAAAATTTGAAACAGTGATGCGAGGCATGAGACATATCCATTTTCTCATAGATACTCATTGTCATACTTACAAATAGATCATAATAAAGTACAATTAACCACTTATTCCTTTTTATTATTCAACAATTTTAACTTTTAAAATATGTAAAATTTTTATGAAATTGGCTCTCTATTATTAGTTATAGGTTATTTACCGAGATTTTTTTAACCTTATAAATATTATATTCAAAATAAGATATAAAATAAAATGGAACATTTATATTTTTTCTGTTTATTTAATTATTTAACCATTAACTTATTTTTAAAATAGATTTATATACATAATTTTTTATATGATATATTGAAATAAATTATTATTTATTTTTTACAACAATCATCAAACCATTTTTTATTATTTCATGTGCATCCTATGAGTCAAACAATTGATAATTTTATATTTAACCACAACAAAGATTGAAAAATGTTAGTTCGTAATTAATTATAAATAAGTTATTAATTACTCAAATGTAGAATAGTATAGTTAATCCCAAACCAAGCAGAACTGAGCCTTTTCCTAGACAAATCTAAGCCGTTGTCGCTCGTCTGCCACACATTTCTCTTTGACCATCCCATTACTATTCACAATGTATTATTATTATTTTTTTCTTTGGAAATCTCGCAGCACGCGAGATTTGTGTTGAAAATTTTTATAAATTATTTTTTTAATTATCCGTACAATGTGAGATTTTAGTAACTCTACACATCTAAATTTCATATTACTGTGCAACCAACGCTCAAAATCCTTATTAAAATAACTTACTTCTATTATTAACATATATTTATTTAGTCACTTCACATTATATTTATATTTAATAATTAATAAACTTCAATTTATTACTTTTTAAAGATAATTGACGAAATAAGCCACAATAAAATAAAAGTAAGAGTTGAGAGAATATAGAAGAGAATTACTATAATTGATGAAATAATTTTATTTATTTCTCAGGAATCCATTGGTGGGCAACAATATTGATAACTAGTCCCTTTAAAATGTAGAATTCCTCCAAAATAAATAAACCTTCAGTGATGAGACCATTCTCATATACATTGTCAGAACCAAACATCTAATTAAATGTTTAAGAAGTCATGTAAGGTACCTACTGCTCTATTTGGCCCTATTTGGCCTCATGGTTAAACAACCTCAACTTTTTACACCCAAAGTCTTTTACTACGCACTCCTCTAACCTTCCAGTTTTGACTTTGAAGCCCAGCCCGTGATCGCCCCGTCACTTCTGCCATCACCTCACCTCCTTGTAAGCCGTAACGTCTTCCCACTGGCCAGTGGCCACCACCACCAGCTCGCTGTCATACCCCCAACCCGCAGCCTCTATATTACAAGACCTGTTCGTCTGCCCCTAAAAAGGGATGAAAATGGGGTCAATTTAATTCGAATCTGAGAAAGGCATATGAGAAAGCAAAAGCATAAAGTTAAGGAGGTACCTCTACCCTCGCCCCACATGAGGGTCATTCCCATCGATTATTATTGATTCGAGTGTTCACAATGCATGTCTCTGATAAATAAAGTTATAAAAATGATTTTATAGCTAGCATCTTCTCTCACACCAATATTTATTTTGAAATATGAACATTTGATCATAACAAATATCAAACCCTCTCACCACTTGGTCACGGAGCTCCCATATGAGAAAAATATCTTCCCCAAAAATTTAAATTAATGGTGGATAGAGGCACGAACAATGACATGGATACATGACATAATATGACACGCATACAACATATATATAACTACAATTTTAAAGAAAATAATATATTATTCAATCATTTATATCAAATTCACTTATGCTTTATTTTCTCGGGAATTCTAAAAGTTATGTTTATTTTCCTTTTATAATATTGTATTTCTTATGTTAGAGTAAGAAAAAAAAGTAAATTTTAAATTAAATATATAGAAATATGTGTCATTCGTGTATTATACAAGATCTAAAATGGACACGTGTCCAACATATAGGCACGACACCTAAATTAAATGGTGTGTCAGTGATTCATTGAAACACACAAATAATTTAATATCCAACAATTATGTTCACCTTAATTAAATTATTAAATTTGTAAATCTTCTGAAACTAAAAGTCAAACACAACGCAACTATTAATTCTTTATGGTAAGCAAATTTATTTTATATTCGACTTTTCTTAGTTTGGCTTTCCGTGTTATAAATTTATGATTACGTTAATCCCTACAATCCTGAAAAAAATCTATCGATATCAGTTCGTTATAATTAATAGTCTGTTTATTACACGTATTCTTGTCAAATAAGTGAAAATTTCTTCCTTAACATTTTTTTTTCGCATTTTATTTTTGTAAAATAATTTTTGTATGACCGTTCCATAGTCCACATTAACTAATTTGATTTTCTCGATAATTTGAAAGTAACTCAACCCACGGCAATGACAGCAGGAACAGGGGTGGATCTACACGGGGGCAATGGGGTTATTTGACCCAAGTGAAATTTTAATTTTCTTTTAGAGAATATTAATAAATATATGTATTGACCCATTACTTAATTAAGTTTGCCCCATTTATGAAGCTCAAACTGATACGAACACACAACACACGACATAGACACGGACACGGAAACACACCAAACTCAAAAAACTACGGGACACAAACATGGCATATATATATATGTATATGATTTTTTTGTCTTTTTTTATCTGAATTTCTTCTTGTTGTATTTGTATAATTTTTTTATCTACTTAATTCTTCTTCTTCTTTTTTATGATCAATTGAAAAATTTTCAAAATAAAATGGCCCAACAGCACAAGTCCAACTAAATAACTAGGGTTGATTTTTTGCTCATGTTAGTATTAAAAATTTGAAAGAAAAAAAAAAAAGAACCCAACTCAAGTGTATCTGTAGGGTGTTCTAGCCGAGTTCACAGTAAATTAGAGTAGTGTACAGCTGTATTCAGTACGTGTCCGAGCTCAAAAAAATTATTTTTTTAATTGGATACAAACGAACGCATATCTAACATGTGTCGTGCGGGTATCGAACACCGACAAGTATCTGACACATGGACATACCACCAAGTCGGTGTGTCCGTACTTCTTAGGCTCCCATTATATGTTTTGCCCTCAATAGCTAAATTTTCTATATCCGTCACTCAGCCAGAAGCAAAAGGATACAAAATCATCATCTTAATTAACTAATTTGATTAGTAGCTGGATCATGAACTACTTGACTGCAATTATTATTATTATTATTATAGACGACCTTACGTCCTTTTGTAGCTAGCATGTGAACGGTGATACATATATGCAGCAAAATTTGCAATCACACTGAAGACCAAATTTGGATTTACAAGGTTAAATTATCTTTTTATTCTGGTTTTATGCATATTTTTAAGTTAGATTTTGTAACTATGATGAACTCATTGCTATAATCAGTAAATGTATTTTTTTTTTATCAAAACAAAATTCAGTACATTTGTCATGTATTCAATTTCAATTAAGTATCTAATTAATAGCATTTTGAGAAAACTTGCATGTGCCCCAAAAGAAATTCCTTTGCACTTCTTTTCCATTCAATGCAAGGGGAAAGAGATAAAGATGTATATATGTGAGAGACAGAAAGAGAGAGAGACAGACAGAAATGAACTTTAAGCCACGGACAAAGAAGAAAGAACTTTTGTGCCCATCTCTCACTTTGACATACTTCAGAATAATACTTTTATACATTGGCCTTGTGGTCCAAATTGATTAGTAGCAACCAAAGGCTAAGCATCACTCTTCTCTATGCTATAATCTGCCTAATAGCGATGTATAACTACTATATATTAGTTTGAGAGATTTCCCAACTTTAGCAAATCTGGTGGCATTTGGCTTTATACATGGAAATGTATTTTAGGTATTTTGGGGTTTGGAGTAATGTGTGCGTGATGATATGCCCATGATATACCCTTCAGACCTAATTTTACGCGCCATACCAGTTAAATAAAATGAATTCATCTGCTCTAATCTTTGGGATGATCATTATTGTTATTATTATTATACATTCTCAAAGAGATCTCAAAGTACAACCGTATCTCCTAAATAATAATTGCCTGGCTGGACCATACAATGTATCCGACTATAACCAAATTTAATTATTCCATTGAAACCATTAACTAAATGGTACTATGATTGGTTACAACTGCTCATATATCGGATATATATCTTTTATATATTTATTTATTTACTAAGCTCTTCATATCGTTAATAGTGTGTTGTTTTCGTTGATCTAATAAGATTAAAACCTCTCCCACATGTTCTCACATGAAAGCAAATACATCTTTATGAATTAGATCGTTTAAAGTGAAAATTTTATTTTAAACAGTAAAATGAGAAAATTTTATTTTTGGATCAACAAAATTAGAAGTGAATCTATTTTTCTTCTATTAATTAATTTAAAGATAAAACTATTTATTTTACTTTTTAAAGTAAGAGCTGAATCCTAAATTTATACCTAAAAATGAGTCTTATATGCATTTTCTTCTTACTAAAGTTTAAAATTATATCGTTCATATGTGTTTGGTCGAACACGTTAATTTGTTTTTATAAGATCACATCGTGACAGTGACATATCACAAACACGAGTTAGGTTATTATTAATTAGATTTATGGACGCGGGCGTGTTTGTTTGATGAGTTAGCTTACGTAGAATATAATTGGACGGCACATCTTATTCTTATTAATTAGTCGTTTTATTTTCCATTTCCTGGATGTATTATGCATATATTTGTGATAGATCCACCATATCTAGTCACGTCAATAAAAGTTCTTGAGCACGTCGCAGAAATTGATTATAAGTTTTCATGATACTGACCAATAAAAGTTGATATTTCGCGTTACAATAAGTCAATTAATATAATATGCAACACAGGGTCAAAAAATGAAATATACTACACATTAGAGTTTCTTCAAACAAAATATGCTTGTAGAGCTGAATGATGGATGAGAAAATGGTTGCTTTAATTTCTAATTGTAATTGTGAGACATATATTATTTGTTTTTATTTGATATAAGATATCATGCTGACTTATATTTTACTTATCATTGAATAAGGTATAGATTACAACCCATCTAATCCTCACCCTATCCATTAGTGTCTTATACTCTATTAATACAATTAATATTTCTCTATTTTGACATTAACGCATTTGAGTTCATCGTTACATTGGTCTTTGATCACATAAGTTATTGAGTTGTTACGTTTTTTGTTTATGCGTTACTTTTAAATGATATGATAGCATTACACATGGTTGATGACAGCGTGATATCAATAAAATTAGTTCTTGAAGTTTGTAAAAAGTTCTTTGCCATTTCAACTCTCAAAAAGATATGTTTAATTGTAATATTTACTTCATTATAGATAAAAATGAGGTCACCATCATATATAATGATGATAGAGTGAATTTTTCAATTGAATATCCATTTTTAAATATTAAAATAATATTTACTTTGTAAAAAATAAGTGTAAAAGAAACTTAAATTTTCAACCTCAAAAGAAAGTCGAACACAACTCAACTACTGATCATGAATGAAAAAGCACAAATTCTACTTACTCCTATTTCAAAACAAATATTTTTTTTTCTTCAGTATATTCATAAATCAATGTATTAAAATCTAATATATTTTATATCCAGATATATTAATTTATGAATATATCTAAAAAGTAAAAGAAATATTTATTTTGAAATTGAGGAAGTATTTATTATAAAAGTTAATATCTTGTAATGATATCTCAATTATTACATGAGATTAATTTTGTTACACTTTCAATATAAAAATGTTTTATATTATCATCTAATTATATGCTTCTATTTGTAAGACTATATGTTTCAATTCCCATATGCTAAATACACTCTCTTTTAGTTTAACCTCATGTAATGGGCTATGAATTTTGTCGATACCCTCATAGATAGAACAATAACAAAAATGTTATTTTAATACCTAAAAATGGATATCCAATTGGAATACTAACTCAATCACCATTGGATATGACAATGACCCTCATTGTTCTTACTCATCCATCACATTCAATGGTGATGAAATGAGTATCTAAATAAGACATCCATTTTCAGGTGTTAGAATAACATTTCTCAAAGTCGAGCTTGTTGGGGGAGAATTTGGTATGAGTAGTAATGGGTTTGGGTAAGATTGAGAATTTAGGATTTTTTATGTAGGAAAATAAGGAAATTGAGGGTTTTGACATTTTTAAAAAGGTTTTAAAAGGGTGATTACTACCCTACGATTATTGGTCAATACGTATGATGTAGTTGTCAGGTTTAGGCCTCATTTCATGGCACATCTCGTAGTGTTACAAAGCACGATGAACATTAAGAATGGCATTAAGCTTGAGCATTAACATTAGTAAGTTTTCAACAATTGTTAATTATTTCGAAAGAAATTGTTGAAAGTATTGTTTTAAAAATTAAAATTAACGGTGGAAGAAGAGGAAAGTAAAGAACCCCTCTTAAAAAAATAATTAAAAAATAAAAAGGTGTGGCCACTACTGTTGAAGGTATAGCCATTGGCTTGGCTAAAACACTAGGTCACTAGTTGAACCAGGTTTTATTAAATTAGCATATGCAAATAAAATTTTGTGTAACTATCTATATATATATATATATATACACACTTTACAACACAATGGTTCAACCTAGTGGTAGTGGAGTTCTTTCGTACCAAGCTAGGTTGGGTTCAATTACGATTTAGAGGAGATCCGACCAGTTCACACCGAGTTTGACCAAGTTAGCTGACTACAAGTCTGATCTAATACGAGAACCGAACTTGACTAATGACCGATTCATCGATTTCCGATTCGAACCGATCGATCCAGTCCGAGTTTAGTAACTATGGTTGAAGGTTCATCTCAAATTTTCAAATTTGGATGATCTGTACTGCGCTCCCCACCCTATTTTCAAACTTTACAATAATTTAAAATAATAAATGATTTTACCATTATTAAAATATTTTCAATATTAAACTAATAACCGTTTTAATTTTCCCCTTTTATTCTAAAAAATACCATGGATTGACCATATCATTAGTACGCTAATTACAACTTATCACTGACCCATGTGATGCTGATAGCTGGCCCCACTTGTCCCAGTGTCTTCTTCCCATTGGCCACCAAGGATTTCAACAAATGCATTGATCAACAACTGTAGGTGAGAATTCACCTTTTAAAAAACATTATGCAGTAGTTTGAATCTATTGATATCAATGCCCACTCGAAGGCCATGAGGGAGGTTACCATGTCACTTACACGATACATCAACAAATAGGTGATGGTATTGTGTGACAGAAATAGGCTTAGAAACCAATAAATATGATTTACAATTTGTAATTTTATAGACTAAAAAGTTAATTTTAAATTTTTAGAGACCAAAACAACTCATGGGTGTAACTTCATATACTAAAGTGAATATTTATTTATAGTTAGATATAAGTCCATTTATTCTTTTTATCTAAATTCTTCTTATCTCAATGAAAGTAGCTAGAATATATAACTGTAAAATTTTATTAACAGTAAATCTAATTGATATATATATATATATATATATATATATATATATATATATGGATTTATTAGTATTTATAATAGCTTTTTATTCTAATATTAATGTCAAATTCCAGCTATTAGTGCGTGCATGTATTGTCTTTTCATTTCAAAGGACAACGTTACAATCAAACGAGCAGGATGAAAATTATAATATAAATCGTAATGAATGGCCGCTTGAGAAAAAAAAAAGTAATGTTGTGTGTCGAGGGAATTGGAAAGACAGAAATTGAATTAATGGAGTGGTCCATGAAACAAAAAAAAGCCCTAAGATAGGGAGGAAAGTGGGGGAAGGGGACCGGCTACGCAATATAAGTAGTTAATTTTGGCCACCTTTCTTTTCAAACCCTTTCATCAACAAGAAGCTGACAAAAGAATGTTCAAGTATCCCTCAACTTATACTTCGTATAATTATACCATACAATGTTGATGACCACCAAAGTTTTTCTGTAATCCCAAATGTTTCAAATTTGGAAAATGCACATGTTTTCGTTTGAAAATCTCAAATATCTTGATCACCTGTTAATATTAAAAGATATTCCTCGTTGTATCCACAAAACCTCTTTATTCTACTTGTTGAAAGGAAACTATATGAGACTTGATTGGAATATATCTCTCAAGAGAAAATTTGGATACAATAAAAAAAAACCATAAAAACTCACATTTCCTTACATCAAATGTGAATTTGCAATGAAAACAAACTAGGTAACAATAGTTGCATTGAAATACAAGTTATGAGTTAAAATAAGGCGGCTTCTCATGTGGTCCTTGAGAAATTTATAGGACCATGTGATGATCGTAAATATAAAATGAAATTGGGGTGTGCTTATAAATTTTAAAATTGTAGAAGTCGAGTAAAATCACAAATTTCAAAGTTCACTAAAACTTTCCTCAACTCCAAACCCTATCATTAGGTTCAATAACCATCTTGCACACCACCGACAAGTGGCTCTCGCTGGCTCTCTAGTCGCTCGAAATCCTCCCGATGACAAATCCCCCTCCAAGCAACCTCCAGATTACTTTGATGACCACATATCCTAGCTCTACAAGAGTAGAAGAGGAGTTGACTGTACTATGCTCAGGACTTGGGAATCAACATCCATATCCACACCTAATAAGTCCATTAGCACTGCCTTGTGCATGCTTGAAGATTTGTTTTGCTTGGATGATCTTCTCAACTTGCCATCAACAAAGAAGGTGATTTCTCATCATATGTAAAGGTGAGAAATGTGTGAAAGAGCTCTTGGATGGCTCAAGGAGGGTTTTGGATATTTGTGGACTATGGACATCATGTTGCATATAAAGAAAAATGCTCAAGCCCTTCATTCAGCTCTCCTAAGGGAAATTTTAATTATTTATAATAGCAAGTGAGAGGACAATTTTACATCACATAACGTAATATTTTATATGTCATACCAAAAGCTGTATAGTAATAAAATCCTACAATCAGATTTTTATATTATCAGATCTTATCCTATCATGTATAAATTTAGCAAAATATTAAGGATAGTTTGTGTTATTTATCCTTTCAAACAAAATCAAGTTAGGATTGAAAACAAGATTAAAATTCCTTTGTATTTATTTATTTATTTATTTTTATTGTCAAAAGTAAAATAAGGCACGTTCTTTAATATGGTTACCACCCTGATTTTTACATGCGATGGGAGATCTCAGACTGTGGCAACAATAATATAGGCATGTAATGTAACTATCAAGCAACCAAGGAATCCCATAAATAACAATGGATCGTTTCCGTGGACAGGATCCCGATAATGATATGTTGGTCTGGGACTATCCGGGCAAGTGAGGAATGGCACCCAACTTAGAAGGCAGTGGTAGGGTCCAAGCGATGATGCAAACTGCAAAGACGAGAGAACCTAATTAACCAATTGAATTGGTTCTTGCTGTTCAGCCTGCGCTATCCCGTGTCCTGCGCTGCAGCTGCAAATATAATGCATGACTACGACTATACTACTGTTACCCTGTGACCCATGCTATCCGAATATCCTGTGTGTATATGACTATATGTATGTACATATATATATATATTCACTTTATAATATGCATTTTTTAACTTGGCTATTATAGTATTGACTAGCTAGCTAGTGTGATTAATAACCAGGTGGTTGGTTAATTAAGCAGTGATTATCGTGATTGATTTGAGTGAGGATGAATTGTAGTTTTTTTTTTTTTGTTTCTGACCGGAGGATGCCTTGTATTGTTCGTTAATGAGTTTTGATGATAATAATAAGAAGGAAGCTAGCAATAGCATGTTAATATTCTGAGTCAAATTACTGTGTACTCCAAATTCAGGAAGAGGCACATGTCTCCGAAAGTTATTTTAACCAAATCTTTTACCGCCGTGGGATTTATTAACACACTATATGTTTAAGGACAGACATTTAGAACGTCAAGTTTACTGAATTGAATATTTGCATTTGACCTAATATCAACTATGAGATAGACGACTCTAATTTCAAATCAAAACTGTTGAGTTAACTCCACTCAAGAAACTAACCCTTAAAAAGAAAAATGTCTAAATGTATGATTATCTTGTTCATATCCTTACATATCATGACTCCTTAACTAAGAAAGCATGATATTATTCAAGGATATATTAATTAAACCAAATCTTTTACATTTTTTAATTGGTCTATGAGCAGGGTATCTCTCTACATATATTATTGTAAAATTAATTTCTCAAATGCTTTTATACTTAAATGGTTTTACTAACAATCATTATTCTTAAAAATGTTATTGCTGCATTCGGGCCGGCCTCGTTATAATAATCGAAATTGTATGTAAATTTTGGACATTGTTTGTGAAATACTCCAATTTTTTCAACGTAATGTACAAAACATGTATCGTTTATTGTGAAACAATCCGCTATTAATCTTTTAATAAACTTCTAAATAGTTGGTGTCTCTTTTTATTGTTTTTATCGCATTGTTATAACTAAGGATATGATATTTAAAGTGAGATGAGTAAGAGATGGCAATTGAATGTGCTTCGCTGGATATATATTGGATTAGGTCCGGGTCTAAACAATGAGGATGTCGTTCGGAAAGTGAGGATTGCGTGTGACAGATTGTACAGAATGGATCAAACACCAAAGCCTGTCGGGGAATCAAAGCCTACGAAAGCGACCAAATTCAGTAAATTCAAGGGTGCATATTTGATTTATATGATTATTACGTTTACAGACACATGCAACTACAATATTTCACAGGGTTACCCAATGCTGTATATGCCACATGGTGGTGAACTTTGTACCTTTTGGGAACAGAACCTTCTTCTCCTCCTGCCCCTTAATATTTACTACTCACATTTTAGGCGTGGAGGAGAAGGGTGTTGCGTTGGGTTGGTGGATATGTGAGAATCAAATTAGGATTAGACGTTTGTTTGTTTGATGTTCCTTACATTATAATACATTTACATGTGATTCCCAAGATTTTTGTCTTGTAAGTTTTCATGCCCATGTCCCACCACGCATTCCACATATCACCATCACTTTTATATATATATATATATATATATATATAATGTGAAATTTTTAACTATTATTTTTAAAATTAAATAAGAGATGATAAAAGATATCATATACTAACTAAAAATTATTTGAAAAACATAAACTCTTATATGTAATTGCCTAAAAGGATTGAATGAGGGCTTAAAAACAGTGTTTTATCAAAATAAATTATTAAAGTATTATTATGAAATTTTTAGTTGATTTTCTCTATAACAATTAACACATATTAATATTATATTCTTTTGGCCAAAGCCTTTGTTATTACAAGTTTAATTCTTATGACAGTGTGTTTACATTGCCGTTCAATTAAATCATTTCTTTTGAATGATTTTTTAAATAATGCATGTCAGACTTAACACTTTTGCTAATATGACAATATATAAATGGATAACAGTGTAAAAATGTTTTAAGTTAGTGCATAGAAATTAGACATATTATTTATTTATAATTTTAAAAATTTTATATTATAATATGAGTTTAATTTTGATGCACTGATAGTATAAGATCTTTTTATGTTATCATCTAATTAAATAATTTTATTTGCATGATTTTTTAGATACCGTGTATGTAACTTAATCAGCTATGTTGATGTGACAATACATAATTGATACTTGGTATATAAAATTTCTACATTATCAATGTATAAAAATTAATATCTTTAACATATATTTTATTCTACCAAAATTCTCTATTGCTATGATGTAACAAATAAATATTAATTATTTAACATAAAACAAATAATTATAAATTAATATAATATATATTTTCTTACGCAATATTCTATATAAATTTACATATAGAAATAAGTGTCGCTCTTTATATATTATTTATGATATTATTATTTTGAATATTTTAATAATTTTTTATTATTCAGATATATATCTTACGTAAATATCTTTAAATAAAATGTATGATATATGTATATCTTAAAATGAAAAACAAAGCTATAAATTACGATATGGTAGATTTTACTTCTAATGAAATTCTACCTATATACCATTAGAATGTATTTGTTAACTGATACTTACTTCATTAAATACCCATCCACTAATTGCAAAACTTAATTATAGAGGAAAAAAAAAACTTTTCCCAAATAGTGCCAAGTGGCTTAATCTCAGTACTTTACTTCAAAATATATTAATAGATGGATAGATTAATAGATAAATAGATTTATTTTATTTTATTATTAAATGAGAAAAAGAAGGGAGTTGGTAAGACCATTAACTAAATAAAATGGTCAAGATAGGTGAATGCTATATTATGATACATGGTGAAATTGTTTGAGCCGAAATTTTGTCAAATGTTGCAAAGAGAAAGCAATTATTAGACCTATTTTACAATAATAATAAATACTCTATCTTTTATTAAAAAAATTAACTTAACAAGATTTTCATATAATTAAGTAAAAATTGATAGTTTTTGTTTTGTTGCTGGTTTTGTCTTACTACAAAGACTTGCATTTTTATTGTGCAATCCTTCATTTTATTAAGGGTAATGATATTTTAACACTTAAAAAGAGGGTGTCTGAAATTAGATGTGATGGATGTTAAGAATAAATGGAGACATTCATCACATCTAATGGTTATAAAGTGGGTGTCTGAATAGACACCTATTTTTTAGATGTTAAAATATCATTATCCTTTTATTAAAATGCATCATATTTCGTTTATGGCACACATATGAAATATAGTGTAGCATATACTAGTCATTTAGCCACCTTTTTAAAAATGTGGCTAAATATTAAAAATTGTGGCTAGATTTTTTACAATACTTTTGAATACATTCAGCCACATTTTATAAATGTGACTGAATACCGACTATAATAACCTTGGCCATATACACAATCACAATAGTTTGCTTTGCATACTCTTATTTTTGTTTGATCTAATTATTACTTTCTCTCAATTCAATCTCTCAAATTATCATATTTAATTTAATGTTTAAGTTTATTAGTTTTCCATCCTATATATTTTTTCAATGTTTCCCATAATATATTTATACTTTTTGTGTATCAATAAGAACTGAGTTTTATGAAGAAGAAATTAATTATTCTTCAAAAACTTGCTGATTTAATTTTTTTTAATGTAAACACAATTGATTTGAACATAAAATGATACAATTAAACACCATGCCATATATTGTTCATGACTTTGGTAGTAACAAGAGTGTTTGGTTTATCTTTTTTTTTTTTTATTAATGATAATTCAAAGTTAAGATTGCTTGACCCTAAACACAGGAAGCAAAGGGTGGACCATCATATACAAAAGACCTAAAGAACATAAACTAACACGGGACAATACCAAAATACATCACTCAATTACCATTACACCTCCTATGCAAAACTTATTTATGTTACAAATTATGAAGACCCCAACAAGTTGCCGAACATTGAAGCAAGGACAAAACCTAGATCCCAACAAGTTACAGAACATTGCGCAATAAGTTGCTAAACATTGAAGCAAGGACGAAACCCTCAAGCAGCCACAAAACATGAAGATCCACTAATCCCTTAACTAAATAATTAAGCCCTTAGGATAGACCAATAAATCACAGCTATGCTTCGATACCAAACATAAACAACAACTTCACCAAATTGCATAAGTGAAAGAGCTACTTGACATATATACTTCCATGACAATATCTTCAAGTGAATACAACAGTTAGCCATTAGAATAAAATACTAAGAGACACCAACACAATTCATATTTATCAGTCTTAAGCACAAGCAATCTTCGAAGAAATGCATACCAAAACTAGTAGGAAAATGTCACCACCACTTTTTATAAGAAACCATGAAACAATCCTAGCGTGAATAGAATGGCCTGGCAAATATAACAGTCACACCCGAAAATCATACACCTTTATAGTCACTATAAACACAAGGTTTTTGAACAATATTTAAAAGACCTCTTGAACCTGAACTTCACTTCCACACACACCCAATAATACAAAACTGCCTAAACAACTATCCTCACTAATGTATCACTCGAGCCAACTAAGTGGCATATACAATTAACAACTGCCCTCAAATCTTACATTTCTCCCCTTCTCAGAAAGGTACCTCACTATGTATCACTCCTCACACCATCTCCAAAACGTGCACCAATCCAAACTGAAAAACAATCAAAATGAACATCAAACCTACCAAATAAGTAAAAAGTCAAGATTACGAGATAGCAATTAGGCCTCACAAGTGTATCTTTCCTCTTAAGTATTATTTTCACCCTTTGAATCGCGTAAAAACTCTTATCATCCTAAATTAACATCATCGTGTTTCTCTCTACAAATCATTCACTTCCATGATCACCTTATACACCCCTAAAAACTCACAGTAAAGCATAGGCCACATACTTTTTATGTCCTTCCTCATCAAACAAAAGGATGCCTAGGAATCACTTCCAGAAAAACTCCACACACATCAGTAATTCATAACTCCGAATTCAATCAAGATCAACATCTATGCATGAGGTTAAATAAAAATTTATTCCAGTTAATCTACTCATTTTATAAAACAACTTTGTTCCTACATATAAATTAAAATGGCATAAAAACAAATATTCTAGCCTTTTTACTCCTTATCCGTGAAATCAACATTTTTCCACATTTCAAAATTTAATTTATGATTATCAGTCATCACCCATTTAATAACCCACCAAATATAGTAGAAAGTCTAAATTTTCCAAGAATATTCAGAAGCAAAGAAAAAGTGCGACAATATCTCATCAAAGAGTTTGCAAAAAACACACCTAGATCACCGCTAATGATGTTGAAGCACGACAAACGATGTTTGTTATTAACTCTACCAAGGATAACAAAACAAACAAAAATTTTTGCTCTTGGCAAAGCACAACCAAGCCAAACACTACATAAAACTGAATCAACTTGAGAAGTAGGACATGTTTCGTGAAAATACTTAGTAACAAATGAATGAACTAAAAATTTATGGGAATGATGGAAACTCCAAACAACACTATCAAGCACATTAAATTGCAACTGCAGCTGATTAATGAGGCTTTCTAATTCAATTAACAATGGTAATTCCCACTGAAAGAGATTCCTTCGCCAACTCAACTTCCATTGCCACCTTGCACTAACCTACACATGCCACTCTACTATAAGCATATCCTTTTGGAGAAAAATTTGGTAAAGTCTCATGAAAATCACCATCGACTTGTTATTACCGGCCCAAACATCTTCCAATAGAACAAATTGTATCGTCAAGCCCATTTATTCCACAAATAACTCCCCACAATCCTCCCTTTACTAAACTTTGTCTGTCAACCATAGTCCTCGACCCATCCAAATTATGGCATGCACAAATAACTCATTTCCAAATGACATCTCCTTCCAATAGAACAATAAGGTCGCATTCATTATCACTAGATCACCAACACCAAGCCGACCATATTTGATAGGCTTCTAAATTACATCCCACTTAACTAGTGAAAAAGTATACTTAAACCCTTTTGGCCCCAAAAAAACTTACACTCAAGGGAGATAATTTTCCTAGCAACCACTTTTGGAATTTTAAAAATCCCTAGATAGTACATGGGTAGAGATTGTTCAAAACAACCTTAATCAGTACCATGGATTCCACCACGGTTCGCTTGTTGTGCAACAGATTTAAACCTTGTACTTACAATTCTTGCACTTCCTCCATTATCTCTTTTCTTATCTTTCAACTCGTTTCTCCTAAATTCAGCCATAAAAGCGCTAAATTTACATCCTCTTATTTCCACCTTGTGCATATTTGCTATTGCTGCATGAGCTTCCTTGATGCTGGCATATCTGGCAAATGCAAATGGATTTTGAGCTCCTTTCCTTCTTTTCCATGAAATAAAAGTACCAATAACCCTCCCAACATGATTAAAGAGCTTCCAAAATCATAATTTTTTCATTGAAGGGGGCAAGTTGTCCACAAACACTACGTAAGAAACATGCTCTAATCTTTGCCTTTTCACATCCCTATAGCTAAAGTTTTCCTTTCCATGCAATCGGAAAGCAAAGTCCTCAAGTCTCCATTGAACTACCCTCTTCTACTCCCTTGCTCTATCTCGCACCCTTGCTCTCTCCACTTCGTTTATCTTCCAATAAGGTGGATTTATTGGGAGTAAAGGTCACTTGTTCTTTTGAAAAAAAAAATAATTAGAGCATGTTTGGTTTTATTTTTATTTTTTATTTTTTTTTTGTTTTAAGTGCTAAAGATTTTGTGAAGAAAATAATGAAACTTTTAAAAAAATCTTTTTTATTTTTAGTATTTTTTGAAAATTTTTAAAAAATAAAGAAAATAAAAAAATTGAAACTAAGTATATCTTTGGGTTTAACTCATACAAAGTGAGGAAATTTGTAAAGTAAGAAAGTGATTTTAGTATCTAAAATTTACATTCTAATTAATTAGTTTTTAATTTTTAATCATGTACCATATCATGTTAGTCCTTGAAAAAATAAATAATTATTCATATCAATCCCTCTAATATATGCGACTACATCAAATCACTCCAAGAAACATACCTCGTTAATTAAATCAAATTAATCCCTAAAATAATAATTTTAACTTAAATTAGCCACTACTATCAAACTGAAATTAGTAATTTTTATGTTAAGAACCAAAATGAGGATCAACTAATGATTTTATTACTCATTTAAATTAGTATCAAATTTACCAATAACGTATTGGTTCGACTAGAAGGATTTCAAATCCCTTAAGTATGTGTGTGAAAAAAAAATGTTGGAAGGAATCCCACCTGATACATTTTGGCAGTTTACTTAATTTTATCCTTATGTGTATTGTTATCTTTCCTTCTTCTTTCCTTCTTCCAGTAAGAGTGGGACATGTCAGTCTGGCACTAAAAAATCAGGCAAACCACACTCGACAAGTATATATATATATATATATATAGATTATTTCTCTATAAAAAAAAACCTTATTTTGTTGAATTCGATTTTGGTTGAGGTGAAACTGCATGAACCTAATAAACGCTATTTTACATCATCTAAAGATGAGATTATTTTTAAAAGCAAAACTATACATCTCTTTTAAAAATTTTAAATTATAAATTAAATTTAAAGCACAATTATAAGAATTAATTCACTGATTTAGAGTGCGTGCATTTTGGATTTTTTGATAGAAAAATGATTTTTTTTCAAGTGAAAAAATAATTTTTCATAAAAACGGTTTATATCACCTTCTATTAAAAAAACTAAAAATAAATTATTCTTAATTTTTTATATATTTGTAAGTGATTTTTAATTTTTTATAAATAATTTCTATAAAAAATAATTATTTAATTAAAAAAAAACAATGTACACTTAACTTAGTATATACGGTCGAACACAGCAATCGACGAAAACATGTAAGTAGTAGTTCGGCCTGAATAAAGTTTCACAAGAAAAGAAATGAAGTCGAACGTAATTGGCTGCGCAAGATACTCCAATACCGCATTGAAATCCAATAATTACAAAGGATTTGCCCTCGTACACTAAATCTTCTCATTAATTAGTGCAGCCAAAACCCACTGTCTATGAAATCGTCCATCAAGTAATTTTAATACCTTTAATAAATATACGTGTGGTTGAGAGTACTCTATTGGTTGCTACTCAATTGTCCAATTTTTTCTGAAATTTTTATTTCACTTTACCTATCCATTTACAAACTAAGAAAATATTAATTTTTATTTATCAATTATATTTTTATTATAATTAATTGTACCTTATGAGCTCTTTTTTTTTTTAAGAGCAAAATTATATTAAATAAGAAAAATTTCATCAATTAATACACTTTCATATTATTATTAATATTTATTCATTGATTTTTTTAATACGTGTGATTTTTTTTATATTGGACAGTTAAAATACAATAGGGAGAACACTGCTTAAAATTGGCAGATATATTGGGTCCCCAAAAATTTCAAAACGTTTGGTCCCCCATTTCGTGGAATTGTACATGTGAACATGTTTCTATGGTTCAGGCTTGAAGGGATTTGGAGGACCCCCCCCTTCTCCCTTCCCCGCTCATGTATGGCTAGGTATAACTTTAGAGTAGATTTTAGAAGCTGTTGACCTAGGGTCTTCATTGTCTACTATTGGAGATCCAATTTAAAAATAATCAGAACCCAAATTACTATGTAGAGGTCTCTTTCTTGTCTATTACTTAAAGGTCAAATCTTCATTCAATTTGATGGACTTTATATAATTGGAATAACCATATAAGTTAATTAAGGTTACAGTTCTTTGTTGTCCCTTAGTTTTCTTATATATGCATTCACACGCAGCTTTGAAATTAGGGAAAATTTTTATGATAAGCAGTCATTAACACATGACTTCACCATATGTCACCTTTTAACTTGCTGTAAAACGAATCATTAGACGTGATTTCATCAATCTTGCTGTTGGATCGACCCGAATCTTTTCACTCATGAGTTTTGACAATGAGTGTATGCTAAAGAAATAGTCAATATTATATATTTCTCAAAATGAAGGTTTATGTAAGCTTAAAAGACGTTTGTGAAAAAAAAAAGGGTTAAAAGACAAATTATATACGTTAGTAATGGACATAGATATTATTAGAATATGTGAATTATATTCATAAATCACGTCCTTATTCCCCGCTAAACAAACTTGAAATTCATTTGTTCGCCAGAAGATCAGTTTGAAAGTCACATATATAATTATGATCGATATTTTCTTATAAACTAAGCAACTCTGTAGTTGGGTTATATTAATTCTCTTAAAAGACAATTAAGAGGCAAATTATAATGGAGATAGAGTCAGCCTTGATCTATAGTGCAAATAAAGACCTTTCCCGGTTTAATTCCCCATATATATTTGTGATCTAATTAATATTTAAAATTAAGGTAAATAATAAAAAAAATATCCTTAAGATTTGCTTAAATAACACTCCATCTCATTCTCTAAAAAAATAGAGAACAAATAAATAAAATATAAAATAAAAATTAATAAGAGAGAATAAATTTTATAAATATAACTTTAACTCAATAAGTTTTTTAGTTCTTAAAATTCAAATCTTAAATTTTATATCTACAAATCTATACCTAATTTAAGATAAAATTAAATTATTCATTTATTTGAGTTACTATATAAAAACAAGATGATGTATTGAAAAAAAAAAGAGTAAATCACTAAGTTGACTCCTAACAAGCTTCTAAGGTTAATATATTGAAAGTATAAATTTTTTTATATAATGAACTAATTAAATTTTCACATGCTTAATTTTAAAATAGTGAAAGGAGAGTCGAATATATTTTATTGATATGATAATATATAATTAGATAATTATATTTAAAATTTACATTGTGAAGTGTATTAAAATTAAGTTTAAATTAATATTCTTTGATATAAATCATTTTCAGCCATGGTATGAATCTAGTTAACTTTCTTGGATCTTTCTATCAAATAGCAAACATGGGCCATAAGTTTTGAGTCAGAAAGATCAATGATCAACATTCCATCATACTTTCATGTAAAATTTTAAAAATTGGTATGAACATTTGACTAAAGTGACAAAATGACATGAATGAGGAAAAGAAAAAGAAATGGAATATATAGCTTGGTCTTGGTCCTGAAGCATGGCCATAATGGATGGGAGAAAAGGAGGAGGGAGAAGACATTAGAAGATTTAGGCAAAATTGGCCCACATATTAGTGCCTTTTCACTTTCTCGTTTTCTGGCATGTGCCCCATTTTCCTCCCTAACACAGACTACATCAATTGGTCCATAACATCCCTATCTTCTAGCAGCAAGAAATACTACGCTTTGTACAAAGTCAAGAAAATTTAAGAAAAAAAAAAACGACACTTTTGTACAAACGTTGAACTCTAATCGTATAATATATTTCATATTTGATGTAGCATATACACATATAGTTGTTACATAGCTTCTAGAGAGTCAATATAATTCTGATAATTTCTCACACCAGGACGCTTTCAATCATGACCATTTTTGAAGAAATGGTAGATATTTTATTTCCGTTCGGCCAAACAAAAGAACTCAATGGCCTAGGAATGAATATGATAACAAAAAAAAAATCATGTAATGTGATACATTAAAATTATTATAATGGAAGTTCAGAAAGAAAAAAAGATTTCGTTCACCGGTTGCCATTTTTTTTTTCAGGTAACATGCCTTAGATTTTATTTTTAAAGAGCTATGTAACATAATGAAAAATTAATTAGGATTTTCGATAAAATATATAAATAGTCATCAAATATAATAAAGTGACAAAAATCACGTATTCATTAAGAAAGTCCATTCAAAAAGTCAATAACCATACTATCAGTTTAACAAACCAATTACTCATCAAAAAAAAAGTTTAACAAACCAATTGTAATTAAAATTTTGACTTTTCAATATTTTTTTTATTTTTTTGAAGAATGCTTCATTTAAATCCCCATATGCTTAACCAATTGATATTAATACAATAACTGAAATTAGGTACTCCATAACGTCTTGAAAAAACGAGTATGCGAATTTATTGAATTGAAAATTTTATCCTATTCACCATATTACCCACCATTTCTTTTGAATTCAACCGATGAGTTATTGGAGCCCTTTCATTGTAATAAGCGATGATTACATCATGGAAATATTACCCACTAACAATCAAAGGGTGGGAAGCAAATCATTGTTTGTATGGAGAGGGGAAAAAAAAGGTAATCCTCACGAAAATCACCAACCCAAAAATCGCATCACATTTATAACAATTCAATATGAAGGATATTTTTTCCTTTCTAAAAAGAATAAGAGATGAAAATTTGGTATCAAGCTGACCATACAGGTAAAAAAGCAAGAGTGCAAGACCCCAAAAATTGCAAAAATTGAGCATTTTCTTTTTTCTATGGTATTGACTCCTAAGAAAAAAAAAAAGGAAGAAGAAGAAGAAAAAAAGAAAATGGAAAAGTTTAGCGATGGGTGAGAAAACATGGGGATAATAAGTTGATGGATCAATGTCTATGGCTACATGGGCATGGAAAGATGGGGTAAGATTAGATATGCATATATGAAATTAAGATGGGATAGTACATGCATGGGGATGGATGGGCATGGGAAGCAAATCTTAAAAGGGAATCAAAAGAAATTGGCCTCTCTTTGCCACTTCTCTGCCCCACCTGCCCAAGATACGGTAAGCGCCACATGATTTCACACCCAAGGGAATAAAAAAGGCACCATTGCTGACCTCACCTGTATCTCTTGAGGGGATTTTGTTGGGTCCCACACTCACACACCCCTCCCCTCTCTCTCCTCTTTCTCTCTCTCTCTCTTACACATTCCTTTCCCCTTTTGCTTTCATCCAACTTTCTAATTTCACAACATTTTCTTCTCTCACTCACACTATTGGTATATACACATTACACAACATGCACATATAAATTTAAATGCCACCTCCTCTCTCTCTCACACAACAACAACCTAAAAAAGAAAAAGGAAAAAAAATTTTGAGTAGGATTTTATTTCCATCAGTTTATTCATTTCATTATTTGTTTGTTCCAAGTCTTTATCTTATATGTAAAATTTATATACATATATATATATATATATATATTTTTTTTTTTTTTGCATTGCTTGCCATGTAATTCAAGATCAACTTGGAAAAATTGTAAGATTTGGGATGAAATCTGGTCGGATCTTGCTTTGTGGGATGGGGATTTTGGTGGGTCTTATTTCAATACAAAGCTCCTCTTCCCATCTCATCTTCCTCTCATAAAGGGCAAAAAACCACGAACACACAAAAACACCAAAACAAAAAGAAGGCCATCCCATCCAACCTCAGGGTAAAGGGGGAAGAAGGAAAAACAGAAACAGTTACAAACCACCCTCTTTCCCGTTTCATTACTACTTCTTAGTATTCGTTTACCTTGTGGAGGTTTGTTCCACTTTTGTTGCATCCTGAATTGGAGCATTGATGGGGTTGGCTGCTGCAGAGTCACAGTTTCATGTATTGGCTGTTGATGACAGCCTCATAGATAGGAAGCTCATTGAGAGGCTTCTCAGAACATCTTCCTATCAAGGTACTCACTCTCTTTCAAAGCCAAACAGACCAGAGTCTAAAACAAGGAGAAGTTGAAAGGAAAAAAAAAAGGAAGAAAGAGAAAAAAGGCTGATCTGTTTTATTTCCTTTCTTATGTATGTGTCCTTCTACGTTGTCTGGTCTGAATGAAACCGTGTTTCTTTTTCTCTCAAATGGCAGTTACTACCGTTGATTCTGGTACCAAGGCCTTAGAGTTTCTGGGCTTGAGTGAGAATGATGATGGCAGAACAAGTACACCATCTGTTTTTCCTAACAATCATCAGGTATATATAGTTTTTGTTTCTCTCTTCAAAATGTGTTGAACATGTTCTAATTTTTTTCTTAAAATTTTCAATCTCCTTGCTGCAATATCTTCATTTTTTTCCTTTTGGGAACCACATAGATCAGTTCTTTTCTGGGGTTCTGAAACTCCTTTGGAATTTTGTGTGTTTATAGGAGGTTGAGGTGAATCTTGTTATAACAGACTACTGTATGCCTGGCATGACAGGCTATGATTTGCTCAAGAAAATCAAGGTATGCTGGCTTTGGTTTCTATTCCTGTCTCATGTCTCTTTTAAGCTATTATATTCTCCACTTTCTCTCAGTCTTTAATTTCTGGCTAAGATTTGTTTCTCCCTTTTACTTCTTTTTTTTCAAAGCAAAGCCCCCATATGTAAATACAGACTTTCCATTTTGAAACTATGAATTCATCCCATTTTGCTATAGCTGAAAAATTCGTCAACTTGGACTAGTTTTATCACTTACCTGAAAATTATGCCGGAATAAATATGCTGGAATATTATTCCAATATGCTTTTTTCAGCTCTCCACTCAGAACAAATCAGGTTCAGAATAGATAATGAAAAGATTTTCTTTTCCAAAAGGCCTTACTTTAGTTGCTGGATTTGATCTGAGGAAAAGGATTGTTTGGGAATGGTTGAAAATTATGTGTTCACATATTCCACCTGGAACCAACAAAAATTTACGTAGGATTCTCTCCGATTTTTCAGGAATCTTCATCTCTGAGAAACATACCAGTGGTGATTATGTCATCTGAGAATGTGCCTTCTAGGATTACAAGGTAATGGGGGAAGAAATATTTCACCAATTTCTGATTTTTAATTTCAATTATTCTTTTTATGTTTCCCTTTGAGCATTTTTTTTCATTCGAGGCAAAAATTTTGATGAGTCTATCAAATTGGTAACAGATGCTTGGAGGAAGGAGCAGAAGACTTTTTCTTGAAGCCTGTGAGGCAGTCAGATTTGAATAAGCTTAAACCCCATATGAAGAGGACCAAGTTGAAGTGTCAAAAGCAAGAAGCACCAGAAAAGCCTGAGGACCCAGAAGCACCAAAACAGCAGCAACAGCCACAACAACCAATCCAACAAAGTGAACAAACACAACAACCAATCCAAAATGAGCAGCAGCAAGCACCACCACAACCCCAACAACCACAGTCACAGTCACAGCCACAAACACAGCCAACTATAGAACAACAGCAACAATCACATCAACAACAAGCCAACAGCAATAACAAGAGGAAGACCATGGAGCAGGGACTTTCACCTGAGACTGACAGAAATAGACCAAGATACAGTGGCATAGCCACTGTGGTATGATGATAAAAAAAAAATCCAATTGGGAAATAATTTTTACTTGAATTTCACAATGTAATTCTCATGTAACACTTTTTTTTACCCTTATAATTAACTTCACTGTTGGTTATTACAGGTTCTATACGAGTGTAGAGTGTTGTTTCCTGTACACATTTTCCTTCGGAAATATTTCCTTCCAATTTTGTTTTTCCTAAACATATTAAAAATGAAAAAAAAATATTAATGAGTAAGAAATCAGATGATAAATTTCGGATCTAGTTGAGTCAACGAGAAATTCTTACTGTGTGTTTAGAGTTAGAGGTATGTGTTTATAGAATTTATTTCAGTTAGAATAGATTTTGTTATAACTAATTTAGTTAGGGTAGGTTTAAATGTAAAGTAATTTATATTTAGCAATTCCTCTAGTAGTAATTTTAACATACAGTAATAATTTTTCACCTGTTCGATTTGAAAGAATCAATTCTAAGGGCAACCATGATAAAAAAAAAAAAAATCCATTTGAAATTTGAAGTATTAGTGAATCTAATTTAATAGTTAGGTGATTCGGATTTACTGTGTCTTAAACAATGAATTTACTTTTGTGTTAGATGTTCATTAAGCGGCTAAGAACTTCTGTGAACCAACCCTCCTTTTTTACTGAAAAATGAACCAACAGAACCCAGGAAAAAGGCTTTAAATTCTTAAAGTCACGAGCTATGAATATGTCCTAAGCAAAAGACAGGTGCATAAACAGTAAAGTTTTGTTTGCTTTACTTTGTATTGTTTCATTAATCAAGCGCATTACAATAACGAGAACGTATTTGCATATGGCAAGGAAACTAATGGGGATACTAGTTAACTTAGAAGACTAGAAAATCGGATAGTTACGTGCAAGGATTTCAATAAGACAACAGCCAAATTGCCAGAAGGTTGGGTGAAAGGTATTGTTTTGGCGTTTTTGGTTATTGTGTTCCTGCTATGATTTATTTCTCACTTAACCTTTTTTAATTATTTAGTGAAAGGTACTATATTTAAAGGCAAATATTTGCAGATTAGAGAAAATCTTATATTCAAATATAAATCATGACAATATATGAGTAGAATTAGGTGAACTAAGCCCTTGGTGATTTCATAATTAATCTAAAATAAGCATGTGATAAGTATTTACCTCAAGTTGAAGTTCTTTTCTTATTAAGGATGTGTTTAGTTAAAGAATAAAAGTGGAGATAAAATTTATATGAATGAATTCTATGTGTAAATGTTATCTCCACTTTTAACCTTCAACCAAACACACCCTATATTTGATAAATCCCATAATTTGTTTATTTGAACTTTTAATAGACTGCTCTTCTTCTATCTTCCCTCAACCTACTTATTTTTCAAAAAAATCATCGTAGTATTCCATATACCTCTTGGCTGTGATTAACATGCCGAATTTTTTTTATTAACTGAAAGTTTCCTGACAACTGAATTGAGCTATGAGAAAATGTAATTAAGGTAGGAGGTACATGCACTTCATTGCCTTTGTCCTTATGCAGTAAAACTTCAATGTAAACGTTAATTTATGTTCACCTTTGGATTTGTGATTCTAACCGCTCAGGTTTTATCAGAGGCAGGGCAGAACAAGAAACACTTTTGTGGAGTGCTCAATGCACAACCACTCACTATAAACATTTCCGGGGACTACTATATAAAATTTCAAATAATACTCGGGATGTATTTGGTTGAGGTAAAAATAAGGAATAAACTTTCATAAATAAGGCCCCATGTGTAATTAAAGAGAAGAAAATGTTGTTTGGGGGTTTCAGGCATTTTTCTAAGATGAGCGGAAGTACATCCACGTATTGAATATGGAATATTATAAATCTTCCTATTATATCTTCTCACAAAATTTTCTATATATTAATAAAGTAAGTATTGACTATTTTCAAGATTTTAAATATTAATTACATTTATCTTTTTAGTCGACTTAATATGTTAAAAAATGGAGAAATATTGGAATCCACTAAAAATAATAGATAACATTTGTTCTGATTCATTTATTAATTGACACATAAATTTTATAAGTTATTATTATCCCTCACTCTCGTTATATTTTTAATGCAATAGTTAATTTATTAATCACTAAATAAGATAAAATAAATATTTCATTTTACTCCGAGATCACCTATAAAATTCTCTGAAAAAGTGTATAAGAAAATATAGCCTTATTCGTCATTATCTATTGTCTAGGGAATGTTGATGTTTAAATCTTATTTAATTTTGAGATTCAACCTCCCATCAGTGTATTCACCGTTTACCATGCCTAAAAGCCAAATCAAATGACTGTCAATAAAAATTTAAAAGTGGTTCGGTCACAAATCAAGTTTCTTTGGTATTTTAAGTTTGGCTCATATTAACAAATGCTTTTGTCAGATCAAATGATTCGAGTTGAAAGGTATTAAATTAGAATACTTAAAATTTAATAAACTTTCTGATAATAATTGTTTAGATAAGGAAAATTTAACTTATACTGCAACTAAGTATGCGTCACCTTTTATCGTTTCATGATTCGATAAATGGGGGAAAAAAATACAATTACAATATATCAAAGCTAAATTTTGAAAAAAATATACCATCCGACAACACCAATAAAGTAAAATAACTTTATAGGTGATAGATCAAAAGGCAGATCAATATCACAATGTGGATGTTTATTTTTTAAAAAAAACAACACAAAGTGGAAGAGAGAGTGTGAGTTAGACATATATCCTCCAAATCTTCCATGCCCTAGTGAGGCCAACCTCATTCAACACTGGTCATACTCATAACTTACAATTGCTGAACATTGTAATTCATGAAATGAAAATCACTCAACCTTAACCCTTCTAATAACTCAATGCTCTCATCCTAACTTGGTCCCTAAGTTGTCAAATTCCACGCGAACAACAAACACCAGAATGACAATCATCTCCCAAAAAGAGTCAAAATGGACCTCAACTTGGCGTGTCCAATGACATGAAACAGGAGCCCGACCATAAGTGGACCCAGTTTTCTGCTGAGCCCACTTTGTTGATGGCAAACTGTTAGTGACCAAGCTTGATACCATTCCTTTATTTAAACCTCCAGGTCAGACCCAAAAATAAGAAGAAAAAAAAGAGGTTTCGAAAAAAAAAATCCAGCAACTTTAAATATTAACGCTTGGAAAATAAAAAAATTAGTAAACTCCGAAAAGCGGTAGGACAAATTAGTCCATAAGGACATGTAATTGACAATTTGATCCCTAACATTTCAAATATTAGATGATTTAATTTATTCATCAAATCTCTGAATTAAAATACTATGACATAAGCCGTTAAATAGTTAATGTGACCCTGTTATCCTCTGGCCACTAATATTTTTAGTCATAGTCACTTCACTTAACAAAATGATGTCATTTTTTAATATAATTCTAATGCTCATATAGGCTCATTTTATTCACAAATTTTACTATAAATGCAATCTAAATCCAAAATATGTCATTGTTTTATTAATGAGAGTGACTACAATAATAAGGTGCACAGTAACAATGTGAAATCAACTTTTTAACGGGATCACATCATAGTGTTTAATGAAAATTTTTTATAGAGGGATCAAATTGTCTTACTCTTTCAAAAGTTAGAGGCCAAAGTTTCAATTTCTTTTTCTTATGAACTAATTTCTTCGACATGAAAACTGATAGGAACTATTTTGGGCGTTTTCTCTAAAATAATAGTTTTCCATTGATGTTCCCCTCCATTGTGGTCCTGCATCCCCCACCTCTTTCCCTTTTGTTTCTATTCTGTTTAGGTTTTTTTTTTTTTTTGGCTCATCTTTTCATTGCATAGGATTTGTTTGATCTCTATTCTTGGGTGTATCTTTTGATTGTAACTGTGTTTCAACTATGAACAAATTGTAGTTCTCATAGTTGTCCATACTAGATAGCATCAGAATATTGTGTCCATTATATACCATGCATGTATCAGCAGCCTTTGTTAACAGCAGTCAGATGAGTCACCTGGCTTTGTGCCAGTTGCTCTAATTTAGTGCCAATACCTGCGAATTTTTCATGCTTTATTGTAATAGCAATTCCAAAGCTCAAATGGTGTGTAGTTATTCCAGATTGTAAATAAATTCTTGAATGTTGCAGAGGAATAATGAAAAGATGGAAGATAAATCTTCATGTCTATTGGGCAAAGAGGAAAAAAAAAAAACATAGTTTTCCTCCATGTTCTTGATAATAAAGGATTGACACTCAATTGCTACTTCAAGGAGCAGCATTGTCAATAAGGTCAATAATTGTTGCAAAGCCAACCAAAAAAGGAAAAAATCAAATTGTTAACGTAAATGGCTTAAGCAAGACAATAACGTGTGTATTGTTTACTATTTGAGGTATATTGTGAGACTGCTGTACCTATTTTTATCCATATATGAAGATGAACTTTCTAAAATAAAATTGTGTTAACATTTGAAATTGTATTCTCTACGTATCATACAACTAATATTTGTATACATAACTTATGGCTTGTTTAAAATACTCATAAAGCAAGTGAAAGAATGGGTTTACCAAGTGTCTAAGTCAGTGTCTCAGTGATATGTCAGTTTAAAGTAAAATTTTATTCAAGTGAATAATTGTTAGCTTGGATCTTATCTCTCTTTCTCTCTTTTCTAAGTTATTTATTTTCACATGTTATTGTAGTTCAAGTTGATATGGTGAAAAGGTCTCTTCTGATGAAGACAAATAAGCAACATTGCTTAGAAAGAACGTGCCAATTAGGATAAATACTAACTTAAGTTACTGATTACTTGATGGCAGAATGAACTTGATGTAAAATTCAAAATATTTGGATGAATTGGTGTTATAAATTTTATTAGGACGAACCATATGAGGATTTCAAAATGCAACCAAAAAAAAGGACCAATTAGGTATTGTTTGGATTTTGTCCGATGATAGTAGAGACAAAGATAGTAAAGTTGGAAATATGAAAAACATTGCCTCTGTATATCGTGTTGGATAGTGGATTAGAAGACACGAATGTCTCTATATCTTGTTTGGAAATATAGGGATAAGATAAAAAAATACATGATAAAGACATTATTTACCCCTATCCACCGTTACCGAACCACCATAGCGACCACCAGATATCACTACTAGACCACCCATGATAGTAAGGATAAAGAGAAAAATATTAAATATACAAAAAGATATTATTGAAAAAAAATTAAATTTTTGTCTCTATGTCCTGTCTTTATTGTTCCTTTATTTTAGAGGTACACAAATTTTCTCTGTTTGATATCCTAAAACAAAAAAAGTTTCTATATTTTATCCCTGCATCTACAATCAAACAACTTTATATCTAGTGTCTTTGAATTTTTTGTCCAGAGACTGAAATCAAATGCTATTGTAAGGAACCCCTCAACCACACTCTTGCCATCATCATATGTTGGCCTAGGATCTTAATGGCGTCTCTAGTAGCAATGGCGAGGATACAACCGATTCTAAACAGTACAAACATAGGGAATATGATTGTTATATCCAAGCACTGAAGTATGGGTACTTTAAAATAGTTGTTGTACCTATATTCGGTATGTACCGAGTACTAGTACTTGTTGGGTATTTATTAGTTAACAATCTTAGTAAGTAAATATTATTTAAATACAAATTAATCTTTATAAAATATTAGTTACTAATACTTGTGCTGATGCTTTGGCAAATTTTGGTCACACCCTCCCTCTTGGAAAACATGTTTTTCAGTCAACACCTTCTTGTGTAAATATTAGTCTGTTTTATGACTTGTCTGGTGCTTGGTACACCAGGGATGTCGTTTAGTTGTTCTTTTCTTTGGGTCTTTTGACCCCCCTCTTTCATCCAAAAAAAAAAAAATTTACAATTAAATAAATTAAACTACTATTTTATCCTTTCAAATCTCATATCTTTTTAATATATTTTTAATTGAGTATCGTAAAAAGTTATTTATTTTATGATATAATTATTTTATTAATTATAATTTTACATAATATATTTTTCTGTTTCTGTATTTTATTTTTTGAAAAATTTTCATATCTCATACCCAATACGATTACCATACATGCACCTATGCAAGATAGTATACAACTTTTATCGACGTTTTATCAAAGAAAAGTTATAAAATCTTTCCTGATCAAAGGTGATGTATTGAAAATGAAATTGAAATGTACAATGACAAAAGGGAAAAGGGTAGAAAAGGATTGGCGTTGCTTGGAAACCATAGAGTAACACGTTCTCCAGTTTTCTTCTAGTCAACCTTGCGAAGCACCACTGTTGGTTGAATGCACTGCTGCTAGAGCTGTCGCTTGGTAAGTGATCCCAAAACCTTGCATTTCTCGCCAATCTATTTTTGCCTCGTGAACAACAATGGGAAAATTGTTAAACGCTCCCAGAACATATTTAATACATACACACAAATATACACAATCAATCATATTAGATTTTTTATATAACTTTTAAGGGAGGGGTTATTACCACTCCAATTTTGTCTATTGCTATTTCCACCTACTCATCTTTTCTTTAGTTTTCTTAGCATACCCTTTTCTTTTCTTCCATAATTAAATTAACAGTTTATCATTGCTTTTGATTTCATTAAACTCAATATTATTACCACTTAAAAGAAATATGTTTTGAATATTTCATTGCTTTTGCTTCTGTATTTTTTTTATTTTCTAGAAAAAAAATTCAATTTTTTCTCACTTTTTTCATATTACATGTCAAATTTAATTTTTCATATACTATATTTCTCACTTATTTTGTATCTCAAATTGATTGCTCCACAATTCCACGTCATATCTGTTCTTGTCTATCTTAATATTCTATATAAAAACATTAGAAATGAAATTAATTTTAGTAAATTTTAATAACAAAATAAATTATCAATTTATAAAATAAAATTTGTTGATAAATTTTAAGTTTAATTAATATTCACTTTCTACATTAAATATAACATTATTTTACAATTATAATGTCTCATATAGTGATAGATGTGATATTGCATCAACAAATATCAATATAATTTTTGTAGTCTAATAGTAAATACTAATTCAATATATGATTAACATTATTATGTTACCTTAATTTTTAAGAATAACATTTAAAATTAATAGATTTAAAATTATAATAAAAATTTAACGTATTGATACTACAAATGCTAATATACTGTGTTTATTTAATATTAGATTAAATAAACAATATAAATACTAGACGGTTAAATATTGGGTATGTAAAACTGTATATACAACATACATAACTTATTATAATTCCTTACAACAAAGAGAATGAAGTACTATTATGTGTAAAAATGTTTAAAGAAGGGTATGTGAAGATAAAAAATAATTGATTCAACTTATAAACTATCTTTAAAATAACTTGGTGAATCAACTTATGAGACAATTATGTCTTCTAAATAATTATATGAAAAAATAATTTTATTATTTATGCTTTATATAAAACAACAAAAAATTAAACTTTTTTAACAACGTAAAATATTAGAGTAGAATATACGTATATACATTCCATTTAATTTTCATTGTAAAGTTAAACAAAATTTAAACGGAAGCAAAAGTGTATATAGTGAAATGTATATACATTCCGTTTAATTATTTGCTATCGTTAGTACAATAAAAAAGTATAATTTAAAAGCGCAAACAATTAAAAATATATATTAAAAGAAGAATTTGATTAGAATGAAACTAAAGATAAGGGTAGATCACTGGTTTGATTATAAAACGAGAAAAACAAGGGTATTTTAGGAAAATATAATAAAAACTAAATTAGTAGGAGTGATAATAGATAAATGAGAGTAGCAATAACTGCTCCCAACTTTTAAATATTATAAATTAAAATGAATAATTGTAAATACTTATGAAGCATATAGTAAATGTGATCTAGAAATACGCAGTAATTTCTCAATAAACTTGCAAGAATTTCTCCAAAATGGTTTCTAGGCTAGATGTTAAAATCAAGTTCGCACCTACTATTCTCCAACCTGCAATGGGCTTGATTTCTTTAATGCTAATACTATGAGCCTACAAGGGATGGGTCCAACTTGTCCTAATTTTTAGATTGAGTTATTTTTTATACCCAAATCTAATTTGATAATGACCTGAAAAAATGACCAGGTTAAGCCAAGTAACAATCTATCAAAATTTTAATATATATATATATATATATATATAGTAAAGTTATAAAATTTTACAAGTAAAAAATAAAATTAAAGAGATATTTTGAAATACATATTTTAAAATAAACCATCTGACTATAAAAATAATATTAAGATATCCAAAATGTATTAACTTAAACATAAAGTCTTATAATTTATTACTAACTACTATAAAAAAAAAAAACTATAAAAGAAATTTTGACTTAGATCAGGTCGGGCCAACTCAAAGTATAACCATATCCAGCCCAAAAAGTGTATCAAGTCAAATTTAAGGACCCACACCCGACCTAATATGCTTCGAGTCAGGACGGGTTAGTGGTTTGAGGTCGGATTTTGAACACTCATAGCTAATACCATAACAGAATTCATTTCTATACTTGATGAGGTTGAAATATCTTATGTTGATACGTATTAGACATGCTAATTGCTGCATAAACCTGGGATGTAAAATATTACAAGATGTTTGCATGTTTTTAAACAAATTACTATTTTTAAAACTTTGATAGTTAAATAACTAAAGAGCTTTGTCATAGAGTTATGGTCACTAATGTTGTATCTGAAATAGACAATATCAATCGTATATATTGCATTAATATAAAACATATGCATATACATCATCAGTGGGTAATGATTTTTGTACCTTAAAATATCAACTAATACTGTAACAAAAAAATCAATTAATATTAATAAATTAAATTTTCGTAGTTTATTATCTTTAAAGAAATTTGGTATATTAAATTTATGATATTGAATATGTGTGTGTGCGTCTATGTGTGTGGGGGAAGGGGATCTGTTTCCACCAATATAAGTCTTGGTATATTTATGCCTTTTAATAACTTTTTATAGGTATAAAATTTCATCAATCTAGTAGTTACTAAGTAGATTAAATATATCAAATTTTATTTAAGAATGATTTGAAATTTTATCATACCACTTTATTTTAATGGATCATATATTTTTGAAAATACTAATAAATATCACTAATTAGAATGCATATCTATTGTTGTCCAATTTTTCTAAAATTTAGTGTGCTTAATTATCAATATAATCTCACATAATTCAACGGTTAAATAAATTTAATTTAATTTATATGAGGAGTTATTAAAAAGTGTAAGTGTACAAGACTTACACCTGATGTAAACAGATTTCTACCTATACACACACACACACAAAATATGTGCATTAGACGTGTAATAAATAAGATTTCATAATTAATTTTATACTTTGATATACATACTTCATAATTACTTTTAAAATATATAATTTATATTGATAAATTATATTTAAGTATATTTTATCTTATGATATATAAAAATTAAATATTAAGTCATTAAATAGTTTCTTATAAATGTTGTTACATTAACTAGATGATACTAAATATCAATGTATTGAAAACCGGACCGGACCGGCCGGTCCGACCGGTTCGACCGAACCGGCCACCTGGCCGAAGTTAGCCCCCCAAAACCGGAGGAGGTCAAAACCGGTCAAAACCGGTCAAGAACCGGTCAAAACCGGGGAAAACCGGGAAAACCGGTGAACCGGACCGGTCAGACCGGTTCGGACCTTTAAAATTTTTTTTTTTTTTTTTTAGTTTCAAGCTTAAATACTGATATCTTGTGGCAGTCATATACCAAAAATGAAAAAAATGGATTATGTTTATTTTATATATGAAAAAATACTGATATCCGTAAGCTGCTTACCATAAAACTCGTTAGTTACCAATAAATATTGTCTTAAAATGCTTTTATAACTGTGTTGTGAGGCTGAGACTAGAGAAATTTTATATGGATTATGTTTATTTTTATAAACCTATGAATATATATATATATATATATATATATATATATTTTGTATTGATTATATTAATGTTAATAATTTAATATATTTTTTATATTATAATTAATCATATGTATATATTTATATATATATATTTTATTATATTCCGGTTCGACCCCGGTTGAACCGGTTGGACCTCTAAACCTCTGAACCAGTAGCTTGACCGGTTCGATGCCCGGTCCGGTTTTCTCTTCCTTGCTAAATATATACAAAGAGAAATCTCTTCTCAATTTTTATTTTAACTTGATTAAACATAATTACTAATAATTGTTTTAATTGACTACAACATTGTGAATAACACAAGTAATATTCTTTTACTTTTTGATTGATGAAAAATCACAGATTTAATTTTAAAATTCTAATAACAGCGAGGTACTGGCTCAAATAAAAGGCACTTGAATCCTTTAAGCATGAGCAGGGGTAGAGGCTCATATAGTTGAGGGCTGGGCATGGCCACCCTTAAAATTTTAAATTTTCTTGTATATTTATGCATTTATATATTTTTGGCCCCCTCTAAAAGTTTTATATATTGACCAGAAGGATTTATAGGATAGTACATCATTATTTATAAAAAAAAATAAATAAGTTCAATTTTTCAATAGTTTAATTTTATCACCCACTCTTGTTTTGTTTTTTAATTTTTTATTTCAATATAAATTAGAAAATAAAATTTAAATATTTGAGATTAATTTTTATAAACCTTTTACTTAGTTAGATATTTAAATATTGTAATAGAAATTATGTTGAGCATATATGTGTTTCTTGAGTTTTGATTGAATTTGTATTTTCATATAGAGTAAAGCCCCCATTTTATCATTGATAAAAACAACATAAAACAAATTGGTCATCCAAGCAAAAAATTAAAAAAAAATGTGATAGAGACAAATTGATCGTTAATGATTTATAATAGTTCAAATTAATTTCTAATAAAAATGTAAATAGGATAAATAAATTTTATCAAGAATAAAATAACATATCATATATTTTTTATTGTTGGGACAATGAGTTTTTTTTTCCTTGAAAAACTAATTTATTCAGCACTATTTTTGATAGAGACCAACGTAAAAATTTTTTCTATATATATGTGTGTGTGTGTGTCTATGTGTGTGTGTATATGTATAGAGAAAAGAATGTATAGAGAAAAGAGTGATTTTATATGAGAGCGAAAGAATTAAATCTAGGCCATATAACCATATATGGATGATCAAAATTAAAAATTATTAAAAGGTCATATTATCACTTAAAAAAGTTATATTACTTTATGTTCTAATCTTAACTATTAATATAAGATCATGTGTTCCAGATTTGTTTATTTTACTCTCAAATAAAATAACCCATTTCACTTGATCCTATATATATTGTGACTTTCTAAATTTTTATATTAAATGAGCATTAGAAGATATATTATTATTTTTTACAGGTATATTTTCTATTGTGATGCTCATCCCTCTATTTTCTTTGTTTTATTATCCTCAATTATAATATTGTTAGATATAGATCGCAGTGGTGAGTCATCTATGTTTCTGAAACTAATCACTCATCTATGTTTCTGATTTTTTCTACATATCTAAACTCCAATTTGTTTCTATTTTGCATCTTGATACAGAAATGTTAAAGCAATTGTTTCGTATTTTTTCAACTAATTTGTGGATTGTTTCAATTTAACACTTTTAATTGGATTTTGATGCTTTAATTTTATTTTATTTTATTATTAAGTACAAATAATTTTTTTTCACATTGATCACTTTTTTGACTTTATGTTAGAGGTGCAAAATGGCTCAAATATGATGGGTACGAAATACGATAAATCTAATTGGACAAAAGAACATTTGTGCACTTGACCAAAAAAATGATAAAAAAAGAGATCAAACAAAACAAATCATTGAATGTTTATATGAAAATCATGAAAAGAGTTTTGTAACAATAATCTTTTTATTTTTTTAATATATTTGAAAAATTTTTAAGTTGAAATTGAGATTACATCATTAATGATTTTCGATCATATTATTTGTTTCTTATGAACAATTTTTTTGTTAGGTTTTTAATTTATAAGAATACAACTTATAATAATTATAATAATAAATATAATTGATTTCATTTTGATCAACAATTTTACCTTAAGTTATTTATTTAGATGTAACATGAAAGCTTTTTTGTTCCAGTTATTTATTTAGGGAATATACTATCTATTACATTAAATTTAATTGATTATACTTGGTTTCAATTTTTGGTTAATTAATTATAATGTCTATTTATAGCATTGTACTTCTATATAAATTGACTATTCTCATTTACAAAACATTAACCAATCTACTCAAACATACTGCATTTACTATAGTACTTTAGTTTTTCTAATTATTTATTTAGCACTTTATTTTGTAGGATATGAATTAATAAGAATTAATATATTTATTTAAATAATTTAATAATTTATTTTACTACATAAATATATGAAGTATAATTTTTAAATATAGATAAATAGATTTAATGTTCAATAAACTGTAGTACTATTAATTATTCCCATGCGATGCATGAATAACAAACTGGTTAAATAATAAAAAAAAAGTTTAATTTTTATGTATTAATAATATGAAAAAAGTTTTACACTGTCATCCAATCATATCTTACCACATTAACATAGACAATTAAGTATAACATCCACTACTTGAAAAATCACCCAAATATGATGATTTAATTGAATAAAAGTATAAAAAAAATTTGTACCGTTAGTGCATATAAATTAAACTCATAAAAAATGTTAAATATTTTGACATTCATCCTATACTTTGAGATGGAGTGGAAGCCAATAAGGGTTAGCTCACATGGTCAACCTTCCACTCATATATCGCTATTACTCTAATTTGATTATTAGATTTTCCTTGTTGGTGAGCGATCTATGTTCTAAGATATGTCCGTAGGACTAGTTTTCTACTGAACCTATACTTTAGCACACCAATTTGAAGAGTAAAGTATCACTTTCGTCCCTGAAATTGCACGAGTGAATCACTTTCATCCTTGAAATTTGGAAATTAACTATTTGGTCCTTTAAATTGTAATCCGTGAGTCACGTTAGTCCCTGGAGCCATTTCCGATAGCGCGCCGTGAAGGATTTGCTGATGTGTCACATAACAGTGTTAACGGAAAGCTGAAAATGACTTCATTTTCATTTTCACACTCAATCTCACCCTAATCCCATTCACCCTTCCATTTTCCACACTCAATTTCACCTTAATCCCTTTCACCATTCCATTTCAACATTGATTAGAGTGAAAGGGATTGATGCCTTGACATCATCGACCTTTGCATTCTCCGACAACCTGAATTTCGTCGAGAACACCCCATTGATCCCTCTCTCCCTGCAATGCCACTTGATGAGCTTCCTTTTCTCTTCATTCTCTTCTTCCCCTTGTTCTTGTTCTCGTTCTTCTTCTCTTCTCTCTGCTCTAATGCACAGTACTCTGCCTTCATGCACGTCTAGCTTCACGTCCTCCTTGGTGAGCATCACTAGTCTCCCTTCAATCCATTTGGGTGTTCAATTCTGCACCCATTTAATCTGAATTCCCATAGAGAAAAGATGGACCAAAGAGACCAATCTAGCTCAACAAAGTTTGAAACAGAAATATTTTTTAAATAAAAGCCATCGGCCTAAATTGTTCCAACAAACAAGGCTATCAAAGAAATTTGGAAGTGTTTGTGTCAGAAAGTTGTTTGGTGGTGCTTGAGTATATTCCAAGAATTGGTTAATACTTTTCGATGCAGACATCTCAAAAACATGAAATTTCCTATAACTCCAACAGGTTCTACATCGAGCCTGTGCAAAATCTGGAGCTGCATTGTTTTCCACCAAGTGAGAACAGAGACAATTTATGTTTCCTCTATTTTTGTGTTTATTTATGAAGCAATGAGTGGTCTATCAAAAAAAAAAAAAAGGCAATGTCTAGTGATTGAATGCTTTTTAAGTATGTTTTTCCTTTTACTGGTTTGGTTTTTTTTTTTTCTTTCTGAAGAATTTGGTGTGTGGATATATGCACTTATCTAATGGTGAAGTATCATGTTCGTGAAAATTTTGGAGTGGAATGAATTTCTAGAGAAAAAAGGAGTGTTCCAATCTAACTTATGAGTCTTAATCCATTATTGCACTTTTGATGATTGGAGGAGTGTTCAGTAAACTAACCTTCAGTTGAAAAGGAATGGTGAAAGGGATTAGGGTGAATTTGAGTGTGGAAATGGAAAGGTGAAAGGATTAGGGTGAGATTGAGTGTGAAAATGAAAACGACATCATTTTCAGCTTTTCATTAACACTGTTATGTGACACATAAGCAAATCCGTCATGGCGAGCTAACGGAAATGGCTCAAGGGATTAATGTGACTCACGGATTACAATTTCAAGGACCAAATAGTTAATTTTTAAATTTCAGGGACGAAAGTGACTCACACGTGTAATTTCAGGGATGAAAGTGATACTTTACTCCCAATTTGAAGTAGAGTTGATATTTTTGGAACCATAAGAACTAGTACAGGAGACTTTTCTCTTATATTAAACTAATTTTGATGCGTCAATGACGTTAATAAAGTTTCATATTATCATTCAACTAATTCCTTCTATTTATATGACTTTTTAAATAATAATAAAATAATACATAATTTAATAATTATATAAAATCTTTTTCCACTATAAATAATCAAACACGTTATTTTTTTCACACCATAATAACATTTTTTGGGTTTCTCAATATGTCCACCACTTATACATGATGCATCCGAAAGCGTTTTAGTCAGCAAGCTTTAATACAGTGCATATAGACAGTCAATTAGTGTGCAACGAAGAAAAAGGGAATTTCTTCCCATCGAAGACCTCTTGGATTGACCATAATACCCCTAAGGCCCACCCCCGCAAAAGCAAATGATTAAACAATAATAGCTTGGGTAAGAGTTGATGAGAGAATTTGAGAAGAGAGAGAAAGAAAGAGGGCCCAAAACAAGTGACTCACACTGCAAACCCCAAACAGCAAATAAGGAAGGAAGGAAGGAACAAAACTCTGCCGTAAAAAGGCGCTAACCTCTGCCCACCTCCTTTTCCCCCCCTTCCCCTCTGATTTTTCCCCCAATTCAGGTCAAAACCCTAATTTCCTCTTCCCCCTTATTCAATTTCTCTTCTCTACCCACTTTTTTTCGTCCAATTTTTGCTTTACAAATCTTGCATAGATTCTTTCATTTTCAGGTTGCTTTTTTGTTTTTTTTTTTTGTGTTATTATCTGATCATAGGGTTCGTGATCCCTGAATTTTATTGTCGTGTTGCTTTGTTTGGTTTGCTTGATCTCCCAACTATGCAGCTAAAGCTTCGTTTCCTTTGTTATTATTATTATTTTTATTCCTTGGTTCTTTTGGGAAGTGAATTCAGCCTTTGAATTTTTTTCAATTTGTTACGCCATGTGAATGGGTTTTCATTTCTGATGGAAAATTATGGCTTAGCTTGTGTGGCTTGCGATGTCGGGTGGTTAAATTTTCCTGAGAATTTGGCTTCTTCGTCTTCTTATTTTATAGTTTCTGTTTTTTGTGGTTGGCTTTGGTTTCTTATGCATTGAAAATTCAAACTGGAGGAGTGAGTTATCGCTAATAGTTTTTTTTTTTTTTTTGTTCTCTTTTTTTTTTGTTGTTGTTATTGTGTTCTCTCCACCAGGTAGCTGTGAAGGGTGTATTTTGGCAACTCCCCCATATGTCTAGCGGATCCGTGAGACGGGTTTCCCGTCAAGATATTCAGCTCGTAAGTTCGTAAAACTCAGTGTTTTGAGTGTGTAACTTGGTTTGAAGAAAGTTCATGTGGGATGCTTGAAAGTGGCTTTGCTTTCATTACAGAGCTAACTTGCTTGGTGATCATATATGGACTTTTGATTGTAAATTAGCCTAAACATGCTGTTTTGTTGCATTCATGTTTGAGATTCACTGAAAAACTAACGGGGTATTCATATCATTAAGTTTCTTGATTTAGGATGATTGAAATATGCCGTTTTTGAATAAATATGTAATTTGGGATTTCTATTGAATGAGGATTTATGTTCGGAATTTGGATTAACTGATTATCTAGTTGGTTAACGAGTTTTCCTAAGGATTACCATGTGCTTTGGCTTATCAGTATATATATTTTTTTAATTAACATCACAGGGTTATGTTCGCTCTATCTTCAAGCCCCCCCCCCTCTCTTTTTCTCATCCAAATCTCTCACTATTACCTCTACTGTTCATTTCATCTTACATATGTGAGATATTGCTAACGGTGATTTTTGGGCTCATTTGGCTGTTCCAGGTGCAAAATCTTATCGAACGATGTCTACAACTGTATATGAGCCAGAAAGAAGTTGTGGACACGCTACTAAAACAAGCAAAAATAGAGCCTGGTTTCACTGAACTGGGTAAGGAAAACTTTTGTTCTCTGGCATTTTAACTTTTTTTGTCTTGCATCGTACTCCACATCCACTCTTCTGCAGACTTTTTTAGGTGTTCTAGAAGTATTTAACATGATTAAGATTTCTTAATTGAATCACTTTTATAATCTCTCTCATTACATTCTAGATGTTTTGTTTTTGTAGTCATGGTTGTCAAACTTACTGTTCTGAATGGAAAATATCTTCCTCAAATCTGATTAAGGTCTGAACTTTGGAGCCTAGTTATCATATAGCTATACTTTCTTATGTGAAAATGTTAACTGTAGAATTGCAGTTCAGCTTGGGAAGAACATTACTTTAGTTTGTGTCCCCCTCTACCCTTATACCATAGCAAAGTTTTTGAAAGATTAATTGAGAAATGAGAAATGATGGAGTTGTTAGCTACTTAGCTTTACTTTCAAGGGGGTCTCTTGGCCTCTACATATATTGTGGAACAGGATTGTGCTTATCGATCATGTCTATTTTAAGGAACAGACTCTGGTATGCATCCTTTCTCCGGCTGTATTTTTCTCTCTTTTCTATGTTAATATCTTATCTTTTGTATGTTTTAAAAATGAAGGCATTCAGTATCTGTCTCAAGTTCTCTAAATATCTGAGTCTTTGGGACGTAGCTAGGACTGAATAATGGCTTTTATGGGTTTATGGCATAAAGTGTAGCAAACAAGTAAAATTGTGAACCATTTCTGTTCTTGTAAAAGCAACAGTAGTTCAATCATTGCTGTTGAAATTGCTACCTATCCTGTGAATTGGGCATTGGAGCAAAAAGCCAACAATCACTTTGCACCTACCATTTAGTGTTCTCTCTTTCCAAGTATCATTTTATTTTATTTTTTTCTTTTCTTTCAGTTTGGCAAAAGCTTGAAGAAGAGAACCAAGAGTTTTTCCAGGCTTATTATTTAAGGTTGATGCTGAAGCAGCAAATATTGCAGTTCAACAGGTTGCTGGAACAACAAGTGGAATTAATGCATATTTCCCCAACTGTAGTGTCATCACTATCTTCCTCTAATGGGTCACATATCCCTGCAGTAGCATCACTTCCTTCCTCTAATGGATCACATATCCCTGCTGTTTCATCACTACCTACCTCTAATGGGTCACATATCCCTACAAGTAAGTCATTACCTCCATGAATATTACCATCCCTTTTGGGCTAGAATGTTTTAGTCATATCCAGTGTCATACCAAATAGCCCCCAACTATTTACCCCAAGTCGGAACGCATAAGGTCTTGGTTGTTTTAAGGCATGACAAATATGGGGTTGAATTGGAGAAAGTAGGTTGTCTTTCATTATTTACATATTGTCTTAGACATGGAGAATTGAAAGGTGATGAAGTGGAACCCCAATGATGTACCACCCAAGCAACCAATGAACCTACACTCACACATAACCTTCATGTCCCAGATTCTAGCTCCTTCTCACACCACACAGCCCTAAAGCTACCATGCCATCCACAAGCTTCCAACAATCTCCACCCTATACAACACAGGGTGGGGAGGGTAATGGTCAATTACGTTTTCAACTGTGATGGTTAACAATACATCTTACTTGTGCATTTAACAGCAGGGGTGTTGCTCAGTCGAGAATGCATGGAGGAGGTTGCGAAATATGTGGGTGAATGTACTGAAAACAAAGGGAAAAGATTACAACTTGATGTTGGATATGGTTTAAATGAAGGCTAGACATTGTTTTACATAGGGCAAAGTGATAAACAACAACTTGGTGTTAATAAATATATACAAGAAATTGCAACTTTTAGGGTCTTCATGCAACCTTAACTGAGCAACATCCTTCATGTAAAAGTATGTTCTGTTTCAATAGCATGATATTTGGCTGCAATATTTCAGAAACCTAGTGGGTGGACTTTGTCATAGAAAAAAGTGTTCGATTTTTAAAAGGACAAAATGAATTTCCTGGAAGATAAAAGTGACTGTTGACTGTTTCTGCCTTTATTCTTTGTAACTTTTGTCATTCCAAAATTCAAAATACAGTGTAGCATACTGTTCCAGAGAGATGTAATAAAAAAGATTGAGATTAGTTGAGGAGATGAACAGATGAAAGGAGAAAAGTTACCTGCTTTATTATTCAAAGCTAGTTTTTGAATGTTTGATTCCGGCCATTTTTTTAATTTGGTAACAAATGTCACTTTATTTTACAGTACCTCAGAATCAGGCTTGTTACACTGCTGAGCGAGCTCAAGCAGGCTTGAAGTTGGAAAACATGCAACATCCTGTTGATTCCAGCTTATCTAATGTGTTTAATAATGGTGGATCATCACTCCATGCAAGTATGCATGCTGCTGTTGATATGTCTGCTACTGCAAATAGGATAAATGGCCCTCCAAGCATGATGTCTGCTCAAACCTCAAACATGGGCCCGATACATGTAATTAATGGAGGAGTGATCAAATCTGAACCTGGATATTCAGGTTGTTCTCCTTACATGTTTGGTACTGAGGGAAATGTCCTGGATGCACGTCCAGCAATCGGTGATGCTTCAGTCGCCTCTTTCCCTAATGTGGAGTCCAACTCACAACCTCTGAATGAGGCAGTCCTGGATCAAGACACTGGTTCATATGGATTTTTGGGGCTGATTCCTAGAAATTTTAGCCTTTCTGATCTGACTGCTCATTTTTCTCAGAGTTCCGGTATGTTCACTCTCATGTTTGTTTGGGTCCTTGTGTATGTGTGCTCGTTTGCTTACTATTACATTACATGCCAGTAACAGTGCAAGTTTCCTGATTATCATGAGGAAAATGGCAATCATGTTATGCTTCATCTTGATTGTTTAGTCCCAACCCAGTCTTCAATCAATTACATGCAAGTGTATGCTCAACTAACAGAGCTTAGATTGGATTTAATCATTAGCACTAATAACTATGTTTCTTATTTGTCAGATATACTGGAGAGTTACCCTAGGTCACCCTTCCTAGCTGCTGATAACGAGAACTTCCTTGAAAGAGGAGAACAAGGTAAGAAACGATTCCCCTCCCCCACAATCCGTCACTTCGTGCTATGATGCTGACACTACCATTTTCTTGATGTTAAAGTAGACAACAATAGGCTGGACTCCATATCAGAAGGCTTGAGTTATGAAGTTGAAGACTTTGGGAGCGAATAATTGATGCTCACGATTTGGTCATCATCAACTTTGAGGTATGTTCTTGACTTCTGATGTTTAGGGATCAAGTTATGCAGAAACTTCCATAAAGTGCAATTAAATCAAGCTGTGTGATAAATGACCGTCTCAGCTGTACACCTGATAATTGTTTGTTTTTGGCCTGCAGGTTGAACAGAATCCTTAGATTTATGTTGTTGTACATAAAAATTTAGAGGTTTTGAAATTTTAACTCTTGGGATGAACAGATGCATGTGTGTAGAAAGTTTACTCACCTCATTATGTATGATGGGAATTGAAATATGGGAAGCTTGCGTGGAAGGGAAAGCATGGTGCAAATAAATAATGAATCTTCGTATTCCCTCAGGTCTTTTGTTTTATTTTCCTTCTTTGGGGGGTTTTTGTACTCTGCTTTGCATAGTGATTTTACTGTAAATTACACTAGAATTGTATTGCTATGTTTTGTGGCTTTTCTCGTGATTTCACTGCATAAAATTTTTGTATTAAGGAATAGTCGGCAGCGGTACACTTTGCTTCGCTGACTCTTGGCTAAAACTCGTAGGACTAGTATCTGGTTTTGTTGGGAACTCTCTTTTGGGTTGGATGGATTAAATGCTGATCAAATATAAGTATTCTATCAAATTAGGAACAAAGAACAAAAATATAAAGACAACAATATATGCAACCTTGGCCCCGTGGCAACTGTCCTGTCCTGTTATGTGAATAAAATATTTCACATCACAGAAAAATAAAATGGATTGAAGTAGCTCATTATCAGAATAGAATAAGTTTAATTTTAATGTTCAAAAATTATAAATTTTTATACAATTGTTTAATTATATTATGTCATGTCAGTGAAATATGCTTGATTAAAAAATTATACACGAGGGATTAATTAGATACGTAAAAAATAAATTCATGAATCATAATACTTAGGGTTAAATGTATTTTACCCCTTTGGATTTTAAGTCATGTGTAATTTAAATCCCAATTTTTTAAAATGTGTATTATGACACTCTGAACTTTTTTAATTGTGCAAAAAATTTCCTAATTTTCAAACAGTGCATTACTACACCTTGAATTTTTCAAACTGTGTAAAAAATCCCCCAAAAATTTAAGTTATAGTAGGGTATCAAGTTACACAATAAAAGTTAGGGGAACTAATTGCATATATTATTCACGGACAAAGTGTTAGGGTGCACAAATTAGAAACTTCACGAAGGTTAAGTGCACATAAATCTTACCTTTATTAGTTATCAAAATTATACTAAGGAATGTTTTGTACAGTTTCGAAAGTTCAAGGTGTCGTGATGTCATTTTGAAAAATCAAAGCATAAATTGCGAATGACCTAAAATTCAGGGGGTAAAACCCTAAACCTAAAATTCAGGGGGTAAAATACATTTATCCCTTTTTAATGAATAAGGCCCAGCAGATTGAAGGTATTGACGCTACTTAAATTAATTTTGAGTGAAAGTAAATTGTCGATTTTGGTTACATTTCTTTCGTCTTGGATTTGTATTTGTATGGGAATGGACTTCACTGTCTGCTAATAATGTGAAGGAAGGAGCATGACTAACATTCAGATTACGTAACAATAACATTCAACATTTTTTCTATTGAAAACAATTTTGAAAGTGTATAGATTGCTCCACAATCAAAGACAGGTGTACCTTTACATCATGCAGCTTTATCCTACCAATAGAACGCAGCTTGGCCCGACTTCAACAAGTTATGCGTATATTCAATTCATAACCAAAGTCATAGGGAAGAAAAAATGTGCCAAAATAACACGTCTGAATATAAACTGCCTAGATTTTTATTTTCATATTATTCTCACTCAATTTTCCTTCACAACTAATTCTGACATACGTTAAATGATATTGATTACGATAGAAGACTATATGCTATATGATCTTCCGAGAAAGACTGCTGTAATTCCAAGAGGGGAGAGAAGGTCAGAAACATGACTCCATGAGGTTGTCACCTTACCTAGAAAACGACAAACACAAATACAGAAATACAAGTCATCTTTTTAAACTTCTCTTTTCTCACAGGTTTTGCTAAAATGAATTATGTTATGATAAATCAAAACACGTGTTACCTCATCTCTGAACTTATTAGCAGGTGCACTGAGAAATTACTGCTAGCTTCTTGTAGGATCAAGTGATAACTAGTAACTACTGGACCAAAAACTATAATTGGGAGCAATGATGCAACTTTATTTCTTTATTGGTAAAATGTATTTTACCCCCTGAACTTTTTATATCACGCAACACTCTAGATTTTTCAAATAATGTAAAACACACCTTTTTGTTAAGTTGACATTCATTTCTATCATTAAATACTCATGTACATATCGTATGCACAATAAAGTGGACAAAAATACCCTTCCTTTTAATCAAATTTTCCATCCATAAACCATTAAAAAACGGACAAAAAAAACCCTTTTGTTACAATCAAACTCTAACATCTAAAAGGTATTTTTGTCCATTTCTGAGTGGGAGAGAGTTTAGGGTTGAGAAATTCCATTAAAAGGAAAGGAATTTTTGTTTGTTTAATTATGCACATTGTTTGTTTAATGGTGCACATGACATGCACACAATTACTTAATGGTGGAAATAAATATGAATTTAATTGAAATGAGTGTTTTGCATTGTCTAAAAAATTCAGGGTGTCGCAGTGCACGTTTTTAAAAGTCATGGTGTAAACTATATATGACTTAAAGTTCAGGAGGGTAAAATACTTTATAGTCTCTCCAAACAGCATCAAGCATGAGATTGCATCCATTACAAGCATTATGAGCCAAAATATTAAGCCCATCAAACCTAAGGACGACGTTAGCCATGGCCAAATAAAACAACACTTTTGAAGTCGGCAATGAAGACTTCATTCATTAGAGTGAAATATTACCAAAACAATTCCTAGTTCTATTGTAATTTATGAATTGAGTTTAACAATACAGACAGCATGATCAAAGTGACAACCAGTATGATATTTTCACCATTTTGACCAGTGAACTATTCATTCATATGATAATTCAACGGGGGAAAACAAAAAGAACATCACAACAATGTTAAACCAAACATATGGAATCCGGCCACCAACAATTTGACAAATAGTAAACAATGTTGTAGCCATGTGATGATTGCCGAAAGTACAAATGTGGCTTTAAAATATTAGAAAGACAATTATATATAATTGCAATGTTCTAAGCATCAGGTAAATCAAAACAGTATCAGAATTCCATGTGTTAAGGATGTGCATACTTACACAATCCACATATAATCAAAAGTAGCACCCCTTCAGATTTCAATTTACTCACTTTCTGTTTATTTCTTTTGCATGGTGAGTCAAGTGCAGACTACTTAAGCCTCAAAACATAATTTACAGCGAACCACTTTTCTGATAGCTTATGGTCTTGCTTACTGCAGCTGCCACCGCCCCAAAATTCACTTCATGAGATAACTGGTCAAGATTAAAGAGTGTGTAGTATATATTCAACCCCAAACACAGCCGCATTTGGGGGTAAAGATGGTGTGTGTGAAGGCCACAGGCTCATATATTCAACCCCCCCTCCTCTTTTTTTCTCTCCTCACAAACGAAAAAAAAAAAAGAAAGAAAACAATGATGTAGTGATAATTAAGCAACAAACAACTTCTGTAAGGCTCTCATATGCTGTGTTTCTTTGGCCAAAGACTCATCCCATAACCAGATGCACAATGGTTGTTATAGGCCCTAACAAACTGGTCATAAACGAACCCCTGCCATTAAAATGAAAAAACTCAGTAAATCACCACTCTAATTGTAACTATGTGTGAATCTAAACTGCCAAGTTGATTGACATTAATATTAATCCATCAGCTAATCAAATAACAACTGAGAGCCAATTGACTTTGTTCAAATTTTCCCCTAAACCCTTAATTTGCTACTTCCTAGCAAGCAATAAGGTATAACAAATTCCTCAATTTAAGGAAATCCAATACATAAACAAGCACATCTTCCTCCCTAGAATCCCTACAAACACCATCCATGACATCCATAATTAACACAAGCGCAGCAAACCTAGAAAAATTGTCATATTATATAACACACCCAACACATGAAAACAACTATAGTTTCAAGGTTAGTTGTAAATTGCGGAACTTGATGCATACCCCAAAGCCAAATTGAGAAAAATAAACAGATTTAGAAGGGTTATTGAAGAGGGTACCAGAAACTTTTGGGGACGTGAAACTTGGATCAACCCACATGGAAGGGACCAATATCACCAGAACGAAGAGAAGAAGCAACCTCATCAGCAACAGTCAAACAGGAAGAAATCCAGCCACTAAGAGCTATCCACACCATCTTTGCAATCCACATGGCCATGTCCACTGCCATTGCCATGGTTCTTCTTGAGGTCTCTTGCTATATAAGTCTTGCTTTCAAGGAAGTGGTGAATATTGCTGATGGGGTTGAAGGCAACCCATTCACGAGAGAAAAAAAGGAAAAAAGTGACGGATTTTCTCAGAAGGATAAAGGGGTTGACTCAAAGTAGAAGGAAGAGAAGGGCGTGTTGTGCGCTTCTTCTCGGAAGGTTGGTGTGAATTTTCAATCCAATTTTATTTTTTTTTAGCCATTATCACTTCAACCACCCTTAAAAACTACAGAGCCCTATTGAAGAAGATACCGGATCGCAAATTAATTTAACGTAATATTTTATGTTTTACTTCTGTGTTACATTCATAAAGCATTTTTTTTTTTTTTTGCTCTACGTAGAGTTCACATATATGGGTCTTGTCTTTTGTCATGAAATTTTCTCCATACATACCGTTAGGAATCAAACCCCTAACTAGATGCTTAAGGAGCTCAGCTAGCTACCAACTGTGTTAAACCCCATGATTCATTCATGAAGCATCTAAACCTTTGAAACTGGAAGCAAAACATGGGGCATTGTTCGAAACCACAAAAAAAAAAAAACACTAATTAGATAGTAGAGGATGTTTGGTGTCAGATTTTATAAATGAAATACTCAAAACTGTGAAAATTCTGAATATATTTGGTTTGAGTTTTCATTTTTTCATTTTTCATTTTTCAATTTTCCAGATTTTGTGAAGGAAATACTGAAAACTGGAATTTGTAAAACCTGTTTGGTTTGAGTTTCAAATTTTTAGTTTTCCAGTTTTCAAAATTTTGTGGAGAAAATACTAAAAACTGAAAATGAAACTTGAAAACTTGAATTTGTAGTTTTCAGAATTTTGGATTTTCCTTTACAAAATTTGGAACACTGAAACTGGAATCTGGAAACTGGAAATTCAAACCAAACAGTTGGTAATTTTTAGTATTTTCTTCACAAAATCTGAAAAATTGAAAAATAAGACTAAAAATTGAAAACTCAAACTAAACAGACCCTTAAATTTCAGTTTTCAGTATTTTTTATAAAATTCTGAAAATTGAAAATTAAAAACTCAAACCAAATAAACACTAAAATGCTAGTCTTTTTTTATACTTTTATGTCTATACAATACTAGTGTATTGATAGGCACTTACATGCCTATCAATCCATATTTTTACATTTTATAATTTCTTTAAATTTTTTAAACTTCTCTCATTTATTTTTGTAACTTCCTCCAATTCCTTATGCATTAAAGATATTTTGGGAAATATGAATTTTGGACACAAAAAAGTAGTTAAAAGGGACTATTCCTTTTATATATAGTATATAGTATAGATATAAAGGGAATTTCCCTTGAGTTAGTTAATTTTTTGTGCCCAAATTTTTTTTACCAATTTTACCCTCATTATAACTGTTACAGCAATCGGTTTATATTTTTATTTTTTCACTAAAACTTGCTTTTGACTCCATAACTACTCCATAAGAAAAAATGTGACTTGACGAGCATGACAGTGTCTAGCAATATTTTAGTAATTATAATTGAGTTTAATTTTTATACACTCTTATCCAATCAAATCATCTCATTTGCATGATTTTTCAAGTAATGGATCTAAAACTTAACCACTTTTACTGACATGCCAATATATTATCAAATGATAGTGTAAACAAATTTTACACTATTGGTACATTGAAATTAAACTCGTTATAATTTAAGTAAAGGGATATTTTAAAATTTCAAATTATCTGTGTGTTTTATTTTAGTATCTAAAATTAAAATAAAAAATAACTTTAGTTCCTTAAAGTGATAAATCGTGAGTCACATTATTTTTTAGTTATTGATAACTAAAATGTTAATCAATAATTAATAAGCCATTAAGTGAGGTAAAGACTGGAAAAAAGAGATTTTTATTATCTTCTAAGAGTAATTGTGTATGGATGATGCCTTCTCAAAAAGGCTTGGAAAAATGGCTTAAGCTCATGGAAACTATCCAGATTGAAATGCCTCAGTAGACTTTAAGATATTACATTGCCTAAAGAAGAGAAATATCCATGGAAGAGAAAACAGGACCGGACTAGTCGGTCCAACCAGGTTAACCAGGAATCAATCGCTTTGTCGATTTGGTTAGGTGCCTGAAACTGAAAGACTTCAAAATCGATCAAAACCGGTGGACCGGCCCGGTTTTTAAGGTTGGCTAGTTCGGGTTAACTCTGGAGAAAGAAAAAAAAAAAAGGCAACACTTCACCTTATCTCATCTTCTCACCTAAAGGCCACTGCCTGAGCACGTCTACCTTTGCTTCATATCTATCTCTGCTTTGCGCTCCCCTTTGCTCTGTGATGAGGCGCAACGGCATACCGTGACAAGAAGGGAATGGCTCATGGTGGAAGAACACACAGCTGAAAGGAGTGACATGCGGCAATGTCAGAGATGGAGATAAGGAAAGTGAGAATGAAAGAGGGTGTGTGATATGAGAAAGGGGTGTTGTTATTGGTGCAAGGAGAATAAGAAATAGCAAATACAGGCTTGAGTTTTTCATTGTTGGGATTGGGACCTTTATTGGGTTGGGCTTTCTATTTTGTAAGGAAAAAATAATGGTATTGTTGGGTTGGGCTTTCTATATTATTGGGAAAAAATGATCTTATATTATTATTATTATTATTATATTCTGGTTAAATCCCGGTTGAACTTCTAAACCTCTAAACCAGTGTCTGACCGGTTTGATACCCGATTCGGTTTTCTCTTCCTTAGAAATATCTCTAAATGGGACTCTACAAAAATCATAGGGTAGACGAAAATCTTTTCTTTGCAAAAATTGCCCTATCTAGAGAGGTAATCCTAGTAGAACCATCTCCTTAGGAAAATATCCATATTTAAGTAATATTCCCATCGTAGCCTAAATCAATATTGTTCCTACTCAAAAATAGTACTAGAAGGGATACAGCGAAGAAGCTCTTTTAACAATGCGTGGAAGCCTTTTCCTATGAGAGACAGTGAGTGTCTCATCAACAGTGACATAAAGCTTTGAAAACCAAAGAAGGAGTCAGTAAAAGGATACAATGATGACGAAATGAAGGGATTTAGGGGCCAAAATCTCAGTAAATGATTGATTGGTCCTCTCAAGTTAATGACCAACGTTACTCTCCTTACCACTAACCAAAAGAATTTGAACAAAAAAGGCTCAACTAAATAATTTATAATATTATAAACAATTTATTAAATAACACAATATTCTTAAAATTACAGGTTCATTTCATTATCTATACTTGTCTCTTCATCCCACCATTTCCATTTGGTTCGTCCTTTCTTTGCCCAGCTTCCTCCTTCTTTACTTTCAATTTTAAGCTCACCTCCTCCCTCTCTCCTCCTCTCAAACTTATCTTATAGTTCCACTTCCTTAGATTCTCATTTCACAATCTCATACGGCCACACCTTCTATTCTCTTTACTTGCGCACCATTATACCATTACCACTTCAAGAAGAAGTCACTATTAATCATTTAATCTTCACAATAAAGCCACTCTTTGTGTTCTTGATACACACATCGCACTAGAAAAACTAATAGCCATATGTAAAAAGCTTTAAAAGAAAAAAAGACCCATTTTGAAACCCCAAATTTGTTGATATGAATCGGTAGTTGTGGTCTTGTTTGGTTACCCTTTGAATTAGATCTATTGCCATGAAATTTGTAATACCCTAGGCTAAAAAAAAAAAACATCTGGTGAGTGCTACAGTGCTCATCGAAAAGTAAGTTGGTGCGGGGGATGATTTTTATGCTCTACTGAGTGTTGCAGCATTTTGAGAGCTGCAAAGGTCACCAGTGCATTAAAAACTCTCATTTTAAGGTCCAGAACCTTCAATCACCCAAAAATACACCCCTCCCCCTTGAGAAACGTGAAAACCTTCGCTCTCCACCCCAAATTCACTCCCAAAGTCCATTTTCTTCCAATTTCTCTTAAAATCAACTTCGATCTTTCACTCCTAAGGCTTTAAGGTATGTTATTCTAGTGATTTTGTTTCTATTCCTTTATTTTTTTTCTTTTTTTGGGGGTTGGCATGAAGTTTTCCATACCTCTCAAGGAGGTAGAGCTCTTCCAACATATTAGAATTAGATTTGAGTTATATGGAAGGTTTAGCAGTTAATCTAGAGTTCTGTAGCTTCATTGATAGATACAAGTGTTGTTCCTACTTCCCAGAACTTTGTTGGTGCTATTCCTATGTTTGTTACCACTCCAGGTGAGTGGGTTCATATATGTAACTTCTATATTAATTATTATATCTGTTTTCACCTAAAACAATAGAGTATATATGATTTTAGAGGTTATTTTATGAACTGCTAAGATTTCTGTGGAATATTGTGTTATGAACTATTGGTTTAATAAGAAAATGTGTTTTCTTGAAAACCATAGGACATCTATTATTAAGGATGAGTTTTTATATAGTTGCATTGCAAATTTAATCCTTTAGAGCTGGTTTTATGATTACATGATTCTGATATTGTATACTATTATAGAGAAATAGGCTGTATGTTAATGGCAGTTAATTCGTTAACCTTGGTACCAAGTAGCCCGGGCCAGAGATATTTATTTTTATCTAGAGTTTACATTCAGAGATTTATTGTCATACTTGGGACGACGATACGTAACGCCCAAATATGACTAGACATTTATATTCAGAGTTTGTTACGTTACAGACATTGTATGTAATCAGATCAGAGATTACTGTTTCTCCATAGAATACTGTTAGGTCAGGTTATAGAAATTCAAGATTTGAAAACCTGATTATAATTATGGAATGCCTTGATACTGTTATTACTATCACTATTTCTTTGGTGTCGTGTACCTTCTCTTGGTGTCCCATGAAGGGGGTTTCAAATGAAGGCTCATTTACTGAGTTTTAGTTACAAAACTCACCCATCTGTTCATTTCATATTTTACAAAAACTGTAGCTGTTGATAGTACTTCTATGCCATCTTCTTCCCAGCAGTGTTAGATTTTAGTTATTGAGCTCATTAGGTGAGGTGTCATGTATTTTGCTCTAGATGTGCTCCAGTGTAATGCAGGCAGGATCTCGGACCGTATGGCACAATTACATTTTTGCATAAGTCTTATATATTAGGATATTATTTGGACTATGTAATCTATGTTTTCCATAGACTCTTTATATGTAAAAGGACTCTATGCATATTTTGTGATACTATCATTAGCCTTTGAAAGTTATTAAACATTTTGGTTTTATAAATATGGTTTTCAAGAGCAAGTGATTTGTATATAGAAAAACACCTATGTTATGGATTTTCTTAATTCAAATGTGCATGTAGAGACGATACAGGACGATACAGGTCACGAGGCTTACATGGAAATGAGGTTTCTCACATGCCGATCACGTGCCTAAGAAGGGTCATGACAAAATCATGCCTTAAAGTAAATGTTTTTTGGATGGCATTTGGCTATAATTTCTTTTATGATATATTTGACTTAAATATTGTAAAATAAATTTCACATCGAAAAATCAATATCATTGCATCGATGGTGATCCTCATATTGAGTAACATATATGATGTAAGAAAATTAAGAACTATGATCTTTCTCATTTCAAGATGTACATCAAGGCTTCTTTATATTGGGTTCGTGCCCCCACTGTGTTGGTTTGGAAAGCCCTATCCACATTAGTGGTTTCAAGAGCTCTTCTTAATTGATGGCATAGTGGCAAGAATAGTAAGCCACATTGTAGGCCAGGCAATGTTGATATTGTAGCTGAGGTGGTTGAAAGGAAGGACCATCGTGACCATGCAGCCTTCCATCATCCACTGCCTGGATGTTGATTATGGAGAGCACACAGATCAATGGGTTAGTCTCTAGAATGGTTGGGGGTTGGGTTTGGGTTTGGATTTAAGATTGGGTTTGTAGAGATTGAGCCTAATGGAAAAGAGAGTTTAGGGGCTGTAAGGTAATTTTGGATATATTTTGAGGGAGGACTAACATTGGTCCATTACTAGGTGGGACCAATGAATCCTCACCCCCAAAGCGTTAGAACCTAGAAAACAAAACCCAATATGAGAGCTCCAAGACATACCCCCGTTTCCACCAATTTTAGGGAGCTTTTCTATTCATCATATCGCATCTCTTGTAAAACTAGCTCCTATGACCCAAAAACCAAATAACTAAGGTCTTTTGAGCCCACAACACAACTATACTAGTATTTCCCAAATCCAATTGTTAAAGAGACAACCAAAATGCTTGGACATCCTCTAGTCTAGGGAGGAAACATCACCTTGTCATCCTCTTAATGATCTTTGTAATGGCAACTTTTGTTTTTGGTTAAAGCAACCCAAAATGAGTGGTTCTCCGGTCCTTACCTCATTCACATTTTCTCTATAAGTGTTCAAACTCAAGAATCTTAATCTAGGTAAGTTTCCATAAGCACTTCCTATGATTTCAAATCAGAGCACTAGTTATTAGACATTATTTTATTGTCGAGTTCTTATTTGTATGTCATGTTAAGTGTCATGATGACATGTCATGTGATCCTCTGAGTTGGCATACGTTAAGTTTAAATGAGTTATTGAAAATTTTAAAATGTGTTAAAAAAGTCTAAAATCCTTTTTTTTTTTAATATCTTTCAATTCATAAACATCAAATCTTTAATCCTCATTAAACTAATTAATTCATCTCTCATTTTTGCATTCTATTGAGATCAAATGTGTGTTTAGGGTATCTGCAATACTAAAATTATTTCAACAATTGCTTATTTGTATAATTATTTCTTTTATATAATTGATTATATAAGAATCAATTTATATTTGGATACTTTAACTGGTGGCTTCAAAATAATGTATTTTGTTTGGATTGTATGAAAAAAATTATTTTTGTAATTACTAGAAAAAGTATGAATGATTTTTTATATTATATAATATTTGATATTTAGGAATAATTTAGTAAAAATGTCATAATTCTAAAATAAATAGCTTCCGCTTATAATCGAACATATCAAAAAGTTGTTTATCGTTATAAGTTGTTTAGATGAGTTGACCATTTTTGTAAGTTTTATTTTTATTTTTTTAGTAAACCCCCAAAATGGCACTATCAAACAATAAGTTGCCCAATCTAACCTTTCGAGCTTTTGCCAATTTTATTAATTAAAAGAAGTTAAATTTCTATCATGTATTGAATAAACTTCTTTTCTTTCTGTACATATATTTTACTGTTATATCAATTGATTTTTTTACCCAAAAAATTAATTGAAATTTTAATTATATATGTTTTCATATTTGTTTTATACGCATGTAAAATTTTCACTCATAACTTAATATTAACACTAAAAGTTATTCCATTATCTTCAAAAAAATATTAATAGAATTTAATTTTTGATAAGACTTATCTAATTTATTCAAGTATGTTAAAAATAAAAATGAAATAAAAGAATAATATCAATAGCATAAAATAAACTTATGTCATTTTTAGTAATTTTACATCTAAAAGTGATTTTGATTAATATCATCCAAATAATATTCATCCAATCATAATAACTTTTAATATAGAAGTTTCCAAATATAAATCATGTTGACATTGACTCACTTTTGGTCAAAATCTGTTTTATCGAATCAAGTGAATGCAAACCTCACTTGGCAAACTCTAATCCAAATACACACTTAAGGGCTTGTAGTATTTTAATATAGAGATTTGAGGAAGAGAGTAAATTATCTATATTTTAAAAGTTTAGGACCAAGTTATGTGACAAAGGATCCATTTGAATCGTACAACTTATAATTTTTTTAAACTTTTTAAAAAGTCAAAAGTTATATATTTACTTTTTGTTCTATTTGGTTAAACAATTTGTTATTTCTATAAAAATTATTTTTAGTATTTTTTAAGAAGTTAAAATACCTAGTTTCTTAAGAAACACTTTCTAAAACATGAAAACAAATACTTTTATTATTATTATTATGAATATAAAATATGATTTAATTGGAATATACTGATAGTGTAAATTTTTTTTTACATATTTATCCAATCATATAATGACACATCAGTAAATACAATTACTTTCAACTTCTACTACTTGAAAAGTCACGTAAAAGAAAAGATCTGATTGGATGATAATATAAAACTTCTTTACATGTCAGTGTATTAAAATTAAATTGTACAAAATAACTTATTCGTAAATTATTTTTCAAAAGTTTTTTTGTATAACAATTTAAATGAACTATTTACCTAAACGAACCTAATTTATCCTATTAAAAAATTGTCAAGCACCATTTGCAAGTTTACTTATTTATATTTATTTTTGTTTGGAGGGTTTAAATTCTATGTATTGTGTAAATTTTTTCACATTATCATTCAATCATGTATTATCATGTCAATCAAAATGATTATATGTCATAGCCACAAGTTAAAAAATCATTCAAATTAAATGACTCAATGACAATGAAAAAAATTAAACTCTCATTTTAATTTGTGGTTTTAGTGGAGTCCTCCCCTTGAATAATAATAGATCTGTTGGATGATATTCCCGCCTTCGCATGCTTCACTTCTCATTTCAAATTTCAGTGCTGCAGAACAGACTCCACACTCCACATTTACGCACCAAACCAAACAAGCCCTTACAAAAACAAAACACTTCTTCTTCTTCTTCCTCTTGTTCTTCTTCTTCTGGTGTCCATGGCTCCTCACTTCGTGTTCCCTCGCAGTCTCGCCGACCTCGAACAAGAGCCCCAAGATTCCAACCGTCTCTACGCTCACAACCCTCTTCACATCGCTTCTCTTCGCCCCTCCCAACTCGAAGAGTTCGTCAAAGGTCACACTTCTCATAACTCTTTTCTCTTCCATTTCTCAAACACTAAACCCAACCCACTTTTCTATTCACTGCACACAATTCTGGGTAAATTTCAAAATTGCATCCCCCCCTTCTTTCACTATACTTCAATTTTCAACTCGATGAAGCTTTTTGCCTGAGATTTGAACTTATAAGTTTCGTTATTCACCAATTTTCAAACAATGAACCCAGCCCATTTTTTTTTTTCACTATATATAATTCAGGGTAAATTTCAAAATTGCAGTTCACCCCACTTTTTGCTATATTTGAATTTTCAACTCGATGAAGCTTTTGGTAGGGAATTGATGTTCTTAGTTTCATTCTTTGTTGTTCTTGTTTGCATCTCTGAAAGCATTGTGCATTTGCTGATGCAAATTTGCATTTTGTGTGTGCGTGTACGTGTGTGGGTGTGTGAGAACAGGTGTGTCCTTTGATCTCTCCGACAGGGAGCTCTTCTGCGTGGAGGACCAGGATGTCTTCGACCGCGTGTATTCATTGATTCGGGGTTATGCTAGTCTTCCCCCATCTTGTAAATTCAATCTAGTGGAAACTCTCCGCTCGAATTTCAGTGTGCTTCTCCCCAATATTGATTCCCTCTCGAGGGCTTCTCAAGGCCACGACGATGAAATTCCGATGCTGGATAGCATTGCGTCTCATCGCAATGCATTCAAGATATATATGTTCTTCCTTTTCAACATGGTCCTTGCTGAAGAGTCCAACAGCAGCAGTTCCGGGAACAGTTCCAAGGTGATTGCTTGGCTTCTTTGCTTTTTCTATATCCCTTTTGGGTGAACCATGAGTAATGCATTTAGTGGATTTTGCTATTTATGCTTTGGAAGAAGTTCATTTCATTTGAAACATTTTAGAGTCAGTTCAGGTGGCAGCTGGTACCAAGAAGAAACAAGCGGGGAATTCATGGGATTGGGAGGCACAGAGAGGTAGAATACTCAATCTTATTGCTAACTCATTGGAGATCAACCTTGAATTGCTTTTTGGTTCATCAGACCCCGATGAAAGTTTTCTGTCTTTCATTACAAAGTAAGTCATCCATCCTTTCTGGTTTGGTAGAGGGTGTGTGCTATAGATGTGTATGACTATTCCTTTTTCTAGCAAATGTTAAGGTTGAAAATATCTAATTTGACATTTACTCCATCTAGAAATGCATTCTTTTTGTTTGAGAATGCAACACTCTTAAAGGATTCCGATGTAAAAGATGCTCTCTCTCGCATAGTTGGGGCTAGCTCTACGAAGTACCATTATGTGGCACAATCGTGTGCATCCATCATGCACATGATTCACAAGTTTGATTTTGTTGTCACGCACCTGGCTGATGCTGTTGCCAGTGCTGAGAAGAAGTATGGAGATGGAACTCTGGCAACCTCTCTTATTAGAGAGATTGGAAGGACCAATCCAAAAGATTACGTAAAGGACACCGCTGGGGCTGAAAATGTTGGGCGTTTTCTTGTGGAGCTTGCTGACCGACTTCCAAAATTGGTTTCCACTAACATTGGCATTCTTGTTCCACACTTTGGTGGGGAATCCTACAAGATTAGAAATTCTCTTGTTAGCGTGCTGGGAAAGCTAATAACAAAGGCATTCAAGAATGTTGAAGGTGAAGTGAGTTCTAGATCCATTCATCTGCGTACTAAGCAAGCTATGTTGGAAATTTTACTTGAGCGTTGTAGAGATGTTTCAGCTTATACAAGAAGTCGAGTTCTTCAGGTGTGGTCTGAATTATGTGAAGAACATTCTATTTCAATTGGTCTGTGGAATGAAGTTGCAGCAGTTGCTGCTGGAAGACTGGAGGACAAGAGTGCAATGGTCAGAAAGTCTGCTTTAAATCTGCTAATCATGATGTTGCAGCACAACCCATTTGGTCCACAGCTTCGAATATCTTCATTTGAAGCAACCTTAGAACAGTACAACAAGAAGTTAAAAGAGCTTGAACCAGACAAGCCTTCAGAAGGTGTAACAGGTGATTCATCATCTGATGCTGAGAATTGCAATGGTGATGGTGAATTGGACAATTTAAATTCTGAAGCTGTTGCAAAGGAACATCAAGACAGTTTAACTGATACTTGCATGTCCCAGACAGAAGAAGTTACTTTGAAGGACAGCACTTTACCAGATGTTGGGAACTTGGAGCAGACAAGGGCCTTGGTTGCATCACTTGAGGCTGGGTTGAGTTTTTCTAAATGCATAGGTGCTATAATGCCAACACTAGTCCAACTGATGGCCTCATCTTCTGCTACTGACGTTGAAAACACAATTCTATTGCTGATGAGGTGCAAACAGTTTCAAATTGATGGCTCAGAGGAATGTCTCCGAAAGATGTTGCCGCTGGTAAGCCCTTATTCCATCATGCCTGAAATAATAGGAATATGCAAGATCTGTATTATTCTTTCTTCCAACTGTTTGGACTATCAACTCCTTGTATTTAATATTTGATTGGCCTAAAAATAATTCTTTTTGGCATGCAATCTTTGTTGTAGGCATTTTCCCAGGACAAGTCCATCTATGAAGCTGTGGAGAGTGCTTTCCAAACAATATACATCAGGAAGAACCCAGTTGAAACAGCCAAGAATCTCTTGAGTCTTGCTACTGATTCCAATATTGGAGATCTAGCAGCTCTTGAATTTATAGTTGGGGCCCTTGTCTCCAAGGGTGATATATCTCCCAACACTGTATGTTTCCTATTATTGTCTGGTGTATTGTTCTGCTTAAGTTATTTGGTTTGACTTCTGGTGTATGTATTATACTCTACAGCCTTAAGGCGTGTTCTATGATATCCTTCTGGGGATTTGCGATGAGGTGCAAAACCTTTGGACGTTATCTGTGTAAATACATAACAGATTAACAACATAATGTCATAGTTATGTCAATATCAATCCAAACTGTAAGATTTCTGTTCTGTAGAGATTGGTAAATGCTGCATGGTCTTTATACTTTCATTAAAGGTTTTATGTTTCTTTTTTAGCTTTTGTTATCCATGTTAATGAGTTTAACTATGATTTGGGATGAAATCAGCACATACTTTCTTTCCTCTTTTCGTATCACTTGATGATAGCTTTTGATCTTATATACACTTGTTTCACATTGAGAAGTTGGACTTGAATGATTGTTATTTGCTCCTGCTAGCAATGAGACATGATCATGATTTCAATAAGTACGGCACCATTTTCCATGTCAACTTAAAATATTTGTTACCAGTATATTAGATTTTTTCTCATCCATAATTTGATTTCCTCCTCGTATCTTTGCCAATTCAGATATCAGCACTGTGGGATTTCTTTTGCTTCAATGTTGATGGAACCACTGCAGAGCAAAGTCGTGGTGCTTTATCTGCCCTTTGCATGGTTGCAAAGTCATCAGCTGGTGTTCTTGGCTCCCATTTAGTTGACATCATTGATATTGGGTTTGGTCGTTGGGCTAAAGTTGATCCTTTGCTTGCTAGGACAGCATGTCTTGCTATCCAGAGACTATCTGATGATGACAAGAAAAAGATGTTGGCCACTAATAATGTTCGAATATTTGGCATTCTAGAAAGTTTAATCACTGGTTTTTGGCTTCCAGGAAATATTTGGTATGCTGCTGCTGACAAAGCAATAGCTGCCATATATTCAATCCATCCAACCCCAGAAACCATGGCGGCTAATATGGTTAAAAAATCTCTCGGTTCTGTTTTTAATGATGGTGAGGTTGATGCGCATAATGACACAGACCCTAGTACTGCTAGCATACTTACCACAGTTCATGTAGCAAAACTTGGCAGATGTTTATTTGTCATAAGTCATATTGCCATGAATCAACTGGTATATATTGAAACTTGTGCCCGCAAAATCCAGAAGCAGAAGAGAATAGCTGAGAAAAAGGATGCTGAGAATCAGACAAAAGGCAATAATGGCACATCGACTGGTACACAGAAGGTGTAATAGGTGTTTCTGATAAATGTTATGTCAACCTTGGTAGATTCAACTATCAGTTATCAGCCTTGTTGTTTCTTGTCAAATCTTTATGTAAACTCTAGATAATTACTGTGCTGCAGGATAATGATATAAATGCCGAGTTAGGATTTGCTGCCTCTGAGGATGCAGCACTTGATGCGTTGTTTGAAAAAACAGAAAAAGAAATAGTATCAGGTGGTTCAAATGAAAAAAATTTGATTGGAACATGCGCAATCTTTTTGTCGAAGCTTTGTAGAAATTTTGGGCTAATGCAGAAGGTGATTAGCTTGATATCCAACAGTAAATATGTATTGCATTTTGCTATTCATAATTTGGTAGCTTTTTCGGATTTTACTAGATGAATGCCTGGAAATATAATCTGCACCTTTTGCTGAAATATGGAGATATGTGTTCTATAGAATTTTTAATATATTATAAAGCAGAAAATTTGTCTGTTTTTCCTAGTTCTGCAATTTACTGATTAATTGTTGATAAACCATCCTTTCCCATGTATTCAGTATCCAGAATTACAGGCATCAGCAATGCTGGCTTTGTGTAGATTGATGATTATAGATGCAGATTTTTGGTTAGTTCCTTGTTAACTTTAGCTACTCATTAATTTTTTTCAGTAATATACAGGCCTTGCAGTGAACTGAAAATAGTATTTTGAGTGTCTTATTTCAGTGAGGCAAATCTCCAGCTGCTCTTCACAGTTGTGGAGAGCTCACATTCGGAAATCGTTCGTTCTAATTGCACTATTGCGCTGGGAGACTTGGCAGTTCGTTTCCCCAATTTGTTAGAACCATGGACAGAGAACATGTATGCACGCTTACGGGATCCTTCAGTATCTGTTAGGAAGAATGCTGTTCTGGTGCTTTCGCATCTCATACTAAATGACATGATGAAGGTAACAGTTGACCAAACTACATTTCAATTTTGCAGTGGTTTAGTCACTGATATAACCATTCATTGATCAGGTGAAAGGTTACATTAATGAAATGGCTATGAGATTAGAAGATGAAGATGACAGAATTTCAAATCTGGCAAAGCTATTTTTTAGTGAACTTTCTAAGAAAGGTTTCACCTACTATAAACTTTTTTGTTTATTTGTTCAGTTTTCCTAGAGAAGTATCAATGCTAGTGTTTCGTCTTATATTATCCAGACTGGAAGGTTTACAATTTCGTCTTCCAATTCTGATAACAGGAAACAATCCAGTGTATAATTTACTTCCAGATATACTTAGCAAATTATCCAGTCAGAATCTGAGCAAGGATTCTTTTTGTAACATCATGCAATTCTTGATAAATTCCATCAAGAAGGTACATCCTATCTAATGTAGAAACTTCAAAATTTTTTCTTTTATTGTTTTGTTTTCCCTGATTGCATCCTAAAATCATTTTTGTTTTTGATTTATTATTACTCCAGGATAGACAAATGGAAGCCCTTGTGGAAAAGCTATGTAATAGGTTTAGTGGTGTTGCAGGTATCGTTTTTTCTTTTTCCTTTTTGAAATGTTTTAAATACTCTTGAGATGCAAGTCTTTGGTTTAGCTAGTCACCGTCAAATAATTAAAAGTTGTACAAGTTAACGCTAAATATTCTGAACTCAAGTTCTGTTTTACATAGCATCCTTTTGGGATGATTATTCTGATAAAGAACGGTTATTCTCAAGAGTAAAATATTTTTCATTTATTGCTCATAGTTATGAATTCTTGCTTCATATCTCTGCAGATGTCAGACAATGGGAACATATATCATATTGTCTCTCTCAGCTAGCGTTTACTGAAAAAGGGATGAAAAAACTCATTGAGTTATTCAAGACATATGAGCATGCCTTGTCAGAGGATTCTGTTATGGATCATTTCAGGAGCATATTAAACAAGGTAATGACGTTTTCTTTGCCCTTGCATACTTTCGGTGTAAATGGCTGAAGTTGATTTCTGTCTATTTTAAATTGAAATCAGGCAAAGAAATTTGCAAAGCCTGAACTTAAAGCTTGCATTGAGGAGTTTGAGGATAAGCTGAATAAGTTCCACATGGAGAAAAAGGAGCAAGAAGTTACTGCTCGAAATGCTCAAATTCATCAACAGAAGATTGGCAGCAGGGAAGGTTTTGCTGTAGCTACAAATTCTGATGATCACTCAGAATCTAATATTGCAGCAGGTTATTTTTTCACTTTTCATTTTTGAAAATTTCCATATATCTATTTTATGCTGTCTTTCTAATTTACCTTCATCGGCAGTGATGATATTCATTGTTCATCAATGCATTTTATGTTTTTTATCATTTTTCATTTTGGCATCATTATAGGACTGATAAGATCAAAGTTTTGTAATATAATCTTCATTAATGCCTTGTGATTTATGCGACAGTTCCTGCGTTTCAAGAATATATACATGATTTTTGGTCATGTAACTTCTTGCCTTTAGTAAGCTTCTGATGAGTTTTCTGGTTAACTGGCATTGTTGATAGTATTGAATTTTGCGCAGATGAAACAAATGGTGAAGTTATTGATCCACGCACTGAAGAGACAGCTTTGTCTTCAAATGTTAAACCAAAAGCTAAACTTGTTAAGTCAGAAGAGCATTCTGGTGCCTCAAGTGAGCTGATAGAGTCTGATCCAGGGGATACTGAGGTCCAATCACCAATGGTTAACATTAGAGGTTAGTGTATATAGGAGCTTTTTGTGAATCTGGTTGATTCTATAGTTACAACTAACTAGAGGCTGAAAATTATATATAGGAGCTTCCCAGTCCAGAACCAAGAAAAGCAACATGAAAGATGCCAATGGTGATATATCTGTAACCAAAAATAGACGCGCTTCCCGATTAAGGAGGTATGCTTTCTGTGCTTGCAATGATACATCTGTAACCAAAATTATTACTTGCTAACAGTATAGTCTTGCACTTTGCCCTTGGTCTCTAAGGATGACAAATATCAATAAACGATAAATGGACAGGTCATGGCTCATAATAGAGTCTAGTGAGAGCTGTTAAGAGAGATATGTTGAGATCTGAGGAAGAAAAGAGAAGTGAAGTGAAACTATTTGTGGCTGAATTGCTTGAGTGATATTGCGCTCAGCATATTCATATTTAAAGATAAGGAACAAATACATACAGCTTATTATAACAAGGACAATAATGAAACTTCAATTTCTTCCTGTCACCACTGTTTCAAATGGCATGACTTCTATTATTTCAATACAATATTCCTACTATTCCCAATTATACTAATCACACGGTACAATTCTGACAAAAGCTTTGCAAAATGTGGTCTAATATTTGTCTACTTGGGTTTTAGAGCATGCAAATATGTGTGGATAAGCTGTTGAATTATTTTTGATTCAATGCAATGGTGCAAGTGCTTATCAATTGGCAGGCTCTGGTTGTATCTGAATGTCAATAATCTGTTTTATATGTTGATTAATTATATCTCTGATATTTGTAATTGATTTTGGGGAAAATAGGTTTGGTATTTGACATATAATTTAATTTTGGATTTTGCAGACAACGACTCTAATGTCACTGATAAAGAGTCTAAGGAAAGCAAAATTTTACTTGTTTTTAATATATTCAATCTATTTAAAACTTCAAAATTTTCCTTTTTTTTTTCAGTCAAAATGCAAAATTTTCTGTTTGTAAATTCTTGACTAATGCTCTTAAGGTATTCGCCAAAAAAAAATTTTAACCCGAAGGGTTTAGGGTTTACTTTTATTTTATAAATCGTCAATATGATTCATTTAGTTCAGACAATATCCGAGTGAATTAGTTTAAATGTGTATTACTTGACTAAATCTGTTATGATTAACTTACTTTGTACCTTCATGCAGGTAGATGAATGAGTGCAGGTTGGGTGGTCAGCTCACTTTTAGCTGACAGGAATCACTTAAAACCTCGCTTTGTATGTGGTTTTATTAGTTGTTACTAATACATTAATGTGTTATATATAGCGGATGGAATGTTGAAAGAGTACGGAGGAAAGAAAAAAGAACTATTGGCAGAGAGGATTGCATATTTTTATCAAGCTTGGAATTTGTATTGACCGTGATCATTGGACTGAAGCACTTCCTCAGAAAGTTTGCGCAGTGAAAATTGAAGAATAATCTATGCACTTCCCTTCAAGGCCCGAAGCCCAATTGATGTAAAATTTTGCTACTATTAGTATTTCTAGTAATTATTAATTATTTTTTAGCTATGGTTTCAGTAATTTGAAGTACGAAATTTCAAAGACTACTTTTAGATTGAAATGTATAGACTATAAGGTTCAAATTTATGTATCACTAAAAGATATCGGTAATTTTTATACAAAAAAAAAAAGATATCGGTAATTTTTTAAAATAAGAATATTAAAATGCTCTTGAAACACTTTTAAGAGAGGTAAATGTAATTTGTTCAATATTTTTTTAAGTTGGAAAAAGAAAGACCATAAAGATGTGTTTTTGAGTATGGATTTTATAAGGAATAAAGAAGGAAAGACTTATAGTATTCTATTCTCTTCAAAATTAAAAATCACAAATATATTATAAAAAATTATATTATAGAGATTTGTTTTTAATCTTGTTAAATATTTTAAGATTCTTATGTTTCTTGAAAATATTATTGCTCGATAGTACTAACAAAAAATAGTGACAAAAAACATAATACTTTTTTTTTTCAGAAAAAAGGGATCGAAGATAAAACAGAAAAAAAAGAATAACTAAAATTAAAATAATCCATATTTATAAAATTCATGAAAAATATGAGTTTCATTGAAAATGCTTTACATTTTTCAGTTCAATAAATAATTTAAAACATAAAATTGATTACTAAATTTATTATTTTCCTTCTTCATTAAAAATACATAATCGAATTATCTTTCTTTCTTAATTACTAAAATTTAATAATGTAAAAGTATCATCTAACCAATACTTTTCATTTGTATAACTTTTTAATTACTATGGTGGAAAATTAATCATATTTATTGATGTAACATTGCATAATTTGAATGATTGAAGAATTATTTTATATTATTACTATATCACAATTAAATCCCTAAATTTACTATTTCTCTTCATAAAACCACATTATATTACTTTGTTTCATCGTTAAATATATAATTTTTAATTTATTTTCTATGCATTAATATACTGTTATCCAATCAAATCACTTCATTTGTATGACTTTTTAAGTAGTGAATATAAAATTAATCATTTTTTTAATATATCAATATATGATTGGATGCTGGTGTAATCAATGCATAAAAATTAATTTCTATTTCTTTTGTTGTTGTAAAATTATTTTATTTTATTTTGAACCGTTTAGAAAAAAAACTCCCCACACGTTGAAATTGCGTCTAAATAAACTTATATATAAGAGGTAGCATTTTTTGTGAATTAATAAACAACAGATAAGCCGAGTTCAGTGTTTAGTGTCTGATTTGATCCATATTATGTTATACCATCTAATATGTTGTACCATAGTATTTGATCCTATTTTGATCTAATCATTTGATAGCATTTTTTGATGCATTGTCTGATTTTTATTTGATTCTAATATGTTGTACCACTATTTTTCACATTAATCGAGTTTAGTGTTCTCATTGTTTCAATTCTTAATTCTAAATAGAGGAGTTCATCATAATCAATAGATAAGCCATTTTGTATTCTTGAGATTAAAGCACTGAAATTTCAACGGTAATAATTATGGCTATTGTTCGAGACTAACTTCCCAATGGGATACAAGTGTACAAAAGAAAGAAATACAGGGGTGCAATAGGAATTAGATATAGAGAATCAAGGAATGTTGATATGTGGGGCCCTTGGGTCCCAACTGATTTGCTTCTATGCTGTGGCAGTTTGAAAGTGTGTGCTAGCAGGTGTAGTGCGTGTAAGCATCATGAAGGAAAGGGTATATTTGTTAGAGGGCTAGAATGTAGGAGGCAGGCAATTTTCTTAGGAGAGAAGGGTTGCTTTAGTGCTCTGCTTTGTCTCTCTATATTGCATTTTTCCTTACTGAGTTATTTTCCTCTAAGTGCTAGCAGCACAATTTTCATCCATTTCTGCATTTATGCTATTTAATTAGGAAAAAAAAAAAAAAACAAAGTTGCAACTCACAAACAGATTGACAACTGCTAGCTTAATTCCTATACAAAACAATAACAAACAAGCATGCAAATCCAGGTATCCAATAAAAATGTAAGTGATATGAAACATGATGAAAAGGAGGGGTGGCTAAGGTCTCCAACTAGACAACAAAGAAAGTCTCACTCATCATACAAATTTACTAAATTTATTCAACCAGATGGTTGTTATCATGTATTCAATAAAGTATCATTATTTTCTGCATGGTAATTTTCTTATCTTAGTCTAAACTCTACTCATCAGATCAACAGTGTAAACACATTTAGACAATTCAGAATCTTCTGTTTTATCTTATCAATGGGCATAGTTTATTTATTTGTTAAGTTGGTTGTCCTCTCAAATATTTGCAGGTAAAATAGTCATACAGAATGTCATGTTCGGGACCAGATTGCTCTTTGAGCCAAATATTCCTAAGGTTGTCAGCTTCAAAGCCAGGAACTGTTTTTTTTTTTTTTTGGTTATAAAGGTTCAAATTTTTGAAGTCTATGATTTTTACTTGATATTGTTGGTAATGGTTTTATGTTCTTTTAACTTGCTTTATTTATGATAGACTTCTTGCTCTTACTGGTGAAAGCTCTCAATCATTGTCCTTGCTAAGTGATGGTCCAACATATTCATTGGAGTATGACTTCCTCAATGCAACACCTAGGATCTTAATCCATGATCGTGTAGAATGTAATCAGGTAACATTTTTTTAATAGATCTAGAAACTTAACCTTAGGGAAAATTAATTTCATATTGTGGTTTCATGATACTAATTTCCTTTAATTTAATAATACCAATATTTTTCCTTGTCCATTTTTATATGGATGGGTTGTTTGTTGTTCATGGTATCGTTTTTGGTATCAATACTAGTTCTGATTGGTTGTACATTGCATGCAAATGCAACAAAGCTATAAGACCAGATTCAGGAATGTACTATTATGAGTGATGCCTTCGCCATGATGTCAATGTGACTCCAAGGCATTTGAAGGTTTTGTTTTGAAAAAGAATTTCCATATGCAGACCATTAGTTGGAACATTGATTATTGGCACCATGTTTTAACCTCTTTATTTGTAATTGTGTAGATACGGGATTAAGATCCATGTGAATGATGAATCTGGGACAGCTGATTTTGTCATTTTTTATCGTGAAGGTCAATTGCTTATTGGAAAACTATGTTTTGAATTATGAGAACACACTCACAAAGTATGTCTTATTCTATGTGCATTATGAATTTGTTCTATAGACATTCTAATTTTTTTCTCACAAGCCTCAAGTTATTTTTATTTTAATTATGGGCAGAATAATGGTGAGATGGCTTATCCCTGAGCATGTGAGGATAAATTACTTTAACAATCTTTTTTGTTCAAAATTAAGGTCAAAGCAAGTGTAAATAGCCGCTATGAACCTTCATTCAAGGTCTTGAAAATGTGTTTTGACAAAGTTGTGATAACAAAATTTATGGAGTTTACTGATTATTTGGAAAAAGCAAATGTCAAGACTGATGTTTAGTATTACTCCCTTAAAGATGACCTCTTAAAAGACAATGCTAGGAAGTCACTTGAGCAGTTAAAGAATTTAAAAAACGTAAGCACCTCTGCTATAGAACTTTTTAGATGCTGGAAAATTTGTATAGTCTCTATCGGACACCAATCAATAGAATATGTTGATCATTTACTGATGATTTGCATTTTACATTTTAAATTTACTATTGATCATTTTGCATTTACTGTTGAATGTAAGTACCTTTGATCTACATTTTGTAAATTAATTTATTTGATATTTTTCAAACCAAACATTATTCTGTTGTCAACTACAAAGATTCTTCTTCCTCTTATGTGTTTTTTTTATTTACTACACTTAGTTAACATCTATCTCACTTATAAATTTATTTTTTATGATGTTAGTGAGGAGTGTTTGTTGTGCTTGCAACTATTAAATGCTTACGTGATGTCCGAAGTTAGTGGTACCTAGCCTATAAGTGCGGTGAGGTAGTTGTAATAGACAAAGGCCTGTATTTCTGTGGCATTTGTGATCGTTGTGTAGTGGTTGTCATACCAAGGTGAAGTGATTATTTTTAAATAAAATTTCAAGTTTAAATCATTTGCTATGAAATGTTTTTTATAATATAAATATTTCATTCTATTATTCAGATGTAGAGTAAACCTCAAGGTGATTGATGAAATTGATAGTGCAACTTTTGTTCTATGGGATCCCCAAGGTTGTCAACTGTTAAGGAATTCATGTTCTGCAATGCTGGAGAATATTAGCCTAGTTTGTTATTTGTTTTCTAGGAAACACTACTTAATATTATGTTTTCACCTTCATGACACATTTTAAATTATAAATGTGGAATCCTTTAAACTATGGGTCACTGTGATGTAATCCTTTTTATTTTTTTAATTGAATTAGGGTGGTGGGCAGCTTAATTATCCGTAGGAGTTCAATATATTACTTTTTGGAAAGAAGTTCATATTCAAGGTAGTTTTGAAAGACTATGGACTAGGACAAAATGAGCACGCCTTTGATACCATTGATGCTTGTGATGATCAGTCTATCATATTAATGTTTAAAGAATCAAAATCTGTCTTGCCTAATACTGAGGTGGTGGTGTTTACTTTTTCTAATTAAATTGCACTTGAATTTTCTCCTTTATGTTCAGAACTATTTAACCACGTATGTAAGTTGAATTTTAGTAATTCTTTTGCTCTGTTAATGTTTATTAGCCTGACATGATTGTTGGACTGTCGCTTGGAAAGAAATCATCGAGTTTTAAATTTCAAGAAATTCATTCTCATCATCTATAGTTAAGGAGGTATTACTTTTATTATCAGATTAGAGCCTATTAATTCTTAGCATATGCTAACTAAGTAAACTTATGTTTAATTTTTTTGTTGTTGAAGGATTTGATGACAGAATTTGTTGAAATACAATGCCTTCAATCTTCTAAGACTGATAGTAATATCCCATCCTTAACTCTAGCAAAGCGAACTTTTGAAGAATCTGAACAAAAAGCTGATGGATAGACATGTCAACTATACACTTAAAAACTAGAAAACTGGAGAAGCTGAGATGTCTTAAGATTGAGAAGGATTGAAACTTGAAAAGTTTTGTTAGGATTTTCTTATCTATTTTTTGATTAGGTAATAATAAGTCTACTAATCATATCTAAGTGATAATGGTTGTAGACAATTCACCTTTGTTAGGATTGCAAACAACTGGAAGTTTTTATTTCTTACACATTATATTATATTTATGGACAAGTTACTTATTTTATTACGATAATTTAAGGTATTTGATTATAGCCAAATTCAGCCTTTTAATTTTAATTGTGTTCATATATGCTCAGTCATGTGATGATGTGTGTTGTGTTGTGTATTATTGGTTTGCAAACTGGTGAGAAAAAAGGGGGGGATATATACTGTATATGGGTGGAGTGTGGGTAGTGTATTTGATTACTGGAATTTGCCTCTCAAATAAGGCAAATGTTTTCATTAGCACCTATACATACACTACTACATCTTTGTGTGAGCTGGCACCTACTACTACACCTTTGTGTGAGCTGACATGGTTCAAACTTATTTCCCCCTTCTATTCTCGAATTATATTAATTATTATTAAATTTGAACATATAATATTATATGTACTATTTAACTTAATCATCTTTAGATTAATTTTACTGGATCAGTTTATTATAGAAAATTAGTATTTATTTTATTATTTGAGATATTATGTTGACTCATTTATAATTTATTAATAAAATGATAAATTCTTTATCTTAATATTTTGTGACTATGTATTTTCGATGATAGAAAATAGATGAATTGATGTAATGTAATATCCAATAAAGAGAGTTTAAATAACACTTCTCATATACAAATGTTATCATTTCTTATATTGTCATCTCATAAATTATATTTAAATGCAATTTTAATTGTATGAAAATTAAGGAAGACTAGAAGTAGTTAGTCTAAATCAATAGAAGTATGAAATTATAATGTTTTAATTAATTTGATTCAAACTAACTCCTTATTATATACGAGAATAAACTTTTTTTTTAATTTTATTTTCCACTCATATATACATGACTCTAACCTATTTTTTTAACTCAATTTTAAGCTTTTTTTTTCTTATCATCCCATGTATCGCATGGGTCAAAATACTACTTTTTTAAAATAAGAATATTAAAATGCTCTTGAAACACTTTAAGAGAGATAAATGTAATTTGTTCAATATTTTTTTATGTTGGAAAAAGAAAGACCATAAAGATATGTTTTTAAGTATGGATTTTATAAGGAATAAAGAAGGAAAGACTTATAGTATTCTATTTTCTTCAAAATTAAAAATCACAAACATATTATAAAAAATTATATTATATGCGTTTTTTGAGTATTTAGGCCCTTACAAATATTAGAAAATTTGTTTTTAATCTTGTTAAATATTTTAAGATTCTTATGTTTCTTGAAAATATCACTGCTCGATAGTACTAACAAAAAATAGTGACAAAAAACATAATGCTTTTTTTTTTTTCAGAAAAGAGGGATCGAAGATAAAACAGAAAAAAAAGAATAACTAAAATTAAAATAATCCATATTTATAAAATTCATGAAAAATATAAGTTTCATTGAAAATGCTTTACATTTTTCAGTTCAATAAATAATTTAAAACGTAAAATTGATTACTAAATTTATTCTTTTCCTTCTTCATTAAAAATACATAATTGAATTATCTTTCTTTCTTAATTACTAAAATTTAATAATGTAAAATTATCATCCAACCAATTCTATTCATTTTTATAACTTTTTAATTACTATGGTAGAAAATTAATCATATTTATTGATATAACATTGCATGATTTGAATGACCGAAGAATTATTTTATATTATTACTATATCACAATTAAATCCCTAAATTTATTATTTCTCTTCATAAAACCACATTATATTACTTTGTTTCATCATTAAATATATAATTTTTAATTTAATTTCTATGCATTAATATATTATCATCCAATCAAATCACTTCGTTTGTATGACTTTTAAAATAGTGAATATAAAATTAATAATTTTTTAATATATTAATATATGATTGAATGATGGTATAATCAATGCATAAAAATTAATTTCTATTTCTTTTGTTGTTGTAAAATTATTTTATTTTATTTTGAACCGCTTAGGAAAAAACTCCCCACACGCCGAAATTGCGTCTAAATAAACTCATATATAAGAGGTGGCATTGCGGCTTTCAGCAATGCCCTCACCTCAGCACAGGACAAGCGCAGACATAAGCAGCAACAACAACAACAACATAGTACTAATAAGTAGTAGTAGTAGTATAGTACTGCAACTCCGAATCGTGCATAGGCTTCAATTTCAATCGAACATGTGTTCTTCTGCCATCTCTCTCAGACCCTCCCTTCATTCCCTCCTCCTTCAGAACCACTCTCAGGTAAACTGAAAACCCTTTTTCTTTTGGGCTTCCTTCCTACTTACTTTCTTCACATTTGATTGCGCCTCATTTTCTGTATGTTCCCCGAGAAAAAGAAAGTGCAAGAAAATTACACTCATTCAGCTAAATGGGATGTGCAATGCATACGGGGCTGAGCTGCAAAAAAGAAAGATAGAGAAAGAAAAAGAAGTAATCTTGTGGGCCCCTGATTTTTGGAAACTTGATTTCAGGACCACTGTAATTTCAAGAGCTCAAATTCAAAATCAAGATTTCAATTGATGATGATTACTCAGTTCTATGATCCTTCTCACTCTCTCATTGGTGTGTGGTGTGTGTGTCTGTTTTAGAGCACAACTGCTGCAAATTCGTGGGAGGGCTTGGGGTTCAACAAGTCAGCAAATTTAGGCACAAACAGGCTGTTGCGTGCAAAGGGTTTCAAGCTGAATTTCTTGGTTGATAATAAAGTGATGGATGGGGCCTTATCATCATCATCATCTTTGGTGAATGATGCAACAGTGGATGGCTTAGATGGTATGTCCTGCAAACCAGATATATAAGGTTGTTTATATTTTATGGGTAAATGCCAATTCTAATTCTTTCTGTTGGCAGAAGATGGAATTGGGGAGCCTAGTATCTCAACAATGGTGATGAACTTCGATAATAAGTTTGATCCTTATGGAGCAATCAGTACCCCGCTCTATCAAACTGCTACTTTTAAGCAGGTGAAGCTTTGAATTTGTATACTATGGGTGTATTTGGTATGGGGGTAAAAATGGGGTAGAAATTTCCATAGATGAGTTCCATGTGTAATTTAACATATGGAGCCCATTCATGAAATTTTTCATTTCAATTTTTCCCTCGTACTAAGCAGACCCTGTGGCAGAAGTTCTTGTTGCTTGATTTGTAGATCAGTGCTTGATGAACTCATTGGTGTTTTGTGCATTTAGCATCTCTGTTGAATAGTTTTTTTTTTTGTGTTTTACTCTTCTTCATGCAGCCTTCTGCAATTGAAAATGGTCCCTATGATTATACCAGGAGTGGAAATCCTACTCGAGATGCTTTGGAAAGGTTTGTTGTGACCTGATAGTTTCTGTTTTGTATTGCAATTGCCAATGTTGCATTTATGTTTTCTTTCCCCATCCTCTTTTACCTTGCATGTTTTGTGTTCCCAGTTTATTGGCGAAGCTTGATAAGGCAGATAGAGCCCTATGCTTCACCAGTGGAATGGCTGCTTTGAGCGCTGTTACTCATCTTGTTCAAACTGGTGCATTTTCTTTATTTGTTGTGTTGTAAACTGATCTTTCTTCATTGTTAATTTTTTACTTGGAGCTTATGTAGTCTAAGGCTATTTTTATTAAATATCTGTGATTAGATTATAATTTTACTAACACGTTAATGCACTAGACTAAGAAATTTTATTAGTTTCAGTGCAGTCTCAATACTCTGGGCTGGATTCATTTGAGAACTGTTGAGAGAGAGAGAGAGAGAGAAAGAGAGAGAGAGATATGAGAATTCACGTGTCTCAGCTACACAACAGAGTATGATTTATATAGACACTATTTAATAAATAGAGGAATATTTATAGATTCTAACACTCCCCCTCAAGCTACGGTTTACAGATCATATGTACCTAGCTTGTTATATAGGCAACTTATTCTAGGTCCTCTTAATGATTTGGTGAGTACATCTGCCAGTTGATCATTTTAGTTGACGAAACTTGTGGTGATGTCCCTGGATAAAATTTTTTCTCTAATGCAGTGACAATCAACTTCAATGTGTTAGGTACTCTCATGAAAAACTAGATTTGAGGCTATATGCAAAGCAGCTTAATTGTCACAGACAAAGTCATGTGTCTGTTCTCCCCAAATTGAAGCTCGAGTTGCTTATGCTGAATAAGCTTGGTTGTAGTCAAGGCCATGGCACGGTCTTGGTGGTGAGGTCGGCGGTTGGAGTCGACGCTAGAAAGTGGTGCACAACAGTGGACGATGGTGATGGTGTGTTGCGAGATGATGCTAGAGAAGGTTGACACGGTAGGGAGGAGACTGAAATCGAAAGGAAAACACGGTTTCCGAACAAAAAAAGAATTTCTTTGAAGGATGGTGGGTCCATGGATTAGGGTTTCCTTTCTATCGTAGCCTCTAGATACCATGTAGAGAGAGAGAGAGAGAGAGATGAGAATCCGTGTGTCTTAACTACAAGCAGAATATGGTTTAAATAGACACAATGTAATAAATACAGGGATATCTATAAATATATGATTTCTCTAGTTACAGATATTTACAGATTCTAACAAGAACCAACAGAGAACTTACTAATTAATGCACTTTGGGGCTACAAACAGTGGATTCTGAAAGTATTGTGTTTTGTTTTTTTTGTCTTTCTTTTTTGATAATAGAAACATGATAATTTCTTGTTATATACTGCTAATAATATACATATAGGTGACGAAATTGTTGCTGGAGATGATATATATGGTGGATCAGACAGGTTGCTGTCCCAAGTAACTCCAAAGACTGGAGTTGTGGTCAAGTTAGTCTGATTCATCAGTTGTGCTTATTTCCTTTTTCTATGATCTGTGATTAATTATAGAAACAAACAGGTCAAGTTGTTTCCATGAAGCAAAAGTCCATTAGTAATCAATATTTGAATTCTTCTGTTTGCAGACGAATAAATTCATGTGACCTTAATGAGGTTGCATCTGCTGTTGGACCCAGGACTAAGCTTGTGTGGCTTGAGAGCCCAACCAATCCTCGGATACAAATTTCTGATATTCGAGTATGATGTTGTATCTTGTAGTTGTAAATTTTAATGTTGTTGACTGCACTTTTCTTTGGTTATTGCTGTTGCCCTTCTTTTCTGGAGCATTGCAGTGAAGAAACTAAGAGGAAATTTCTGTCATTGCCATTGGTATTTGAATTTGAAATGTCAGATGCAAGGGAATGCTTGAGACTTAGTCATAGTAGTTAGAATCTTACGATTCACAATTCGAATCTTAAGATTCGATACGATTTAACATGCTAGCGATACTTATCATGCGATGTATCTCAAATAAGCATGAATCTTACAATGCATGTTTGATTTCAATACGATTCATATGATTCAACGATTCTTTAATTTCCTTTTGTTTTTGAACTTTTTCCACCAATTCTCATAAGAGGAATTTAATAGTCAAAGAAACTTAAGGTTTTACAGTTACTCCTTCACTCTATATGCATCTTGTTTGGTTATTCCATTGTTCTATTTCTATTCTTCTAACATTAAAATTTCACAATTCACATAGTTATATTACGTTGCTCCTAAGACTAAGAAAACAAAGGATGATGTTACGCGAGAACATTGTTTTTCATGTTTTTTTACATGAAAATATTGCTATGCTATTTTTTATTAGTGATTATGAATCTTACGATTCACGATTCGATTCGATTCACGATTCGGAAAATAGTCTTTCCGATTCATGATTTGTATCCCTATTTGATAACCATGGTCTTAGTATTCAGGAAGTGCTTTGCCTATATGTCTTTCAATAATACAACTTCCCACATTACTTCCCCCATTATACATCTTTTAATAATGCTCGTGTCTTAATATTCATCAGTTGTGCTTACAGTAATTTTCTTTCCTTAATTATTGCACAGTCTGTGCTAGTTTGTCATTGTATTCCTTTCATTACATATAACCAGCAGTAAGTTATTTGCAGATATCTAATATGTATAAAATCAACACATGAGGTCCTCATTTTATAATCATGATATGAACTTTTAATATGGAATTTTCTCAAATGGTTCTAATTGCAATGATGTAATATTCTATTACTTGCTTAATTCTTGTCCAGAAAATAGCAGAGATTGCCCATGCACATGGTGCTCTTGTAATGGTGGATAATAGTATAATGTCACCTGTGTTGTCCCGACCACTGGAACTTGGAGCAGGTATAATCATTGTAAGGCAGTGATAGTTAACAGATAAACTCATTTTTTAAAAATATTATTGCTAACTTAGACTAAAATCTAGGAGAAACAAAAGATAGATGATGGAATTTAAGATGAGTGAAACATTGAAAAGCATTTTCAATCCCTTGGTTACTAAGAGATGGGAAAGCTTTGATCTTTTGATATTTTCTTATGTTTATTCTTTTTGTATTGAGGATGTCTTGTCCTCTATGCTCATTGTATTACTTTTGTCTTATTAATGAAATTTCTTCTGTTATCCAAACAAAAAAAAAAAAGAGTGAAGTGTGTTATGCTCTTTCTATGTTACTCGTTTAATGTCTGTGTATCTATTAGCAAAACATAAGGGTGGGGTAAATCATGTATCAGTTATTTTGGTCACTTAGCACTATATCTCCACCCTAATATTTACTTCATTTTCATCAAAGTCAAAATATTTGTACCAGAAATAGGGTGCGTTTGCTTTAGGCTTTAAAAAAAATGATTATGAAACTTAAATTTTATAAATAATTGAAAAAATTGAAAACTGACTTTTTTGAAATTCTTATTATTTTTTAAAAATTATCTAAATGTACGAAAAATGATTTTTTTGGGTGAAAAAAATGATTTTGGGGCTCCAAAATTCATACAAACACACCCATAATTAAAAGCAAACTTCAATTTTCACTCTTTATTTTATTTTATTTTGTTTTGTTTTGTTTTTATTTGCAAAGGAATATGTTAAGAACACCCCAATGTCCCAAATTATACCCAAGCTTTATACAGCTTTTTGTGACTGGTTATTTTTTCCTGCAGATATTGTCATGCACTCGGCTACCAAATTTATTGCTGGACATAGTGATATTATGGCTGGTGTGCTTGCAGTGAAAGGTGAAAGGTAGTTACTCTTTTTATGTTTCTGACTTTCAGATATTAAAGATATTAATTATTTATCCAGAAAAAAATATTATTGTTTTTTTAATTTAAACTTGTTAGTCTTATTTAATTTACAGTAATGCTGTCATTGAAATTTCAATCTGATGGCAAATTTTTTCTGAGTACAATGGCATGCTGTTCAATTTTTTCTGTTAGTGTCTTACCCGGGTCAGGGAATTTTGACATGCTACTCGACATGATGTACTCATGCATGTTTGGATTGCCTTTGAGTAAATTAGTTTCTTAAGATTTGTTGTGAAAGCTTCCATCAGCGTGGCTCTAAGGGACATGCTTTATTATGATTCCAATCTCTTGATAAAATAATGTTCCTTTTTAATTACAAACCAAAGAGGGAAGGAGGCGATCCCTTTTCATGTGTTGAGTTCTATGTGCTTGAGCTCCTTAAATTTATCAATGTTATGCTTGGTGCTCTTTCTTTGCACATTTTTTGTCTTTTATTTGACTCATTTTAAGCTGCAGTTGAGGTGTTAAATATGTTAATTTTTTAGAAGCTACCTGCAATTGTTCTTGTAAGTATTGAGTAACTGTCAATTGGTACTAACTCTGCATCCATTTCCCAAATGCTTTCCTATTTTCATCATCCTCTTAAGGTTGGGAAAAGACTTGTATTTCTTACAAAATGCAGAGGGTTCAGGCTTGGCTCCATTTGACTGTTGGCTCTGTTTGCGAGGAATCAAGACGATGGCCCTGCGAGTTGAGAAACAACAGGTGCCACTTGAAACATTCTTTTAACTTCAAGTGCTTCTGCTATTTAGCTAATAAGATTAATTATGCCTTATCAGCCTATCGCAGTTGACTGAAATGTCTTATGACCAAGAAAACACACGTCTGTTTTCCTTTTGGACCCGAGTACTGAGTACTTGACTGTTTTAATTAAAAAAATTTAACCAAGCTAACCATGTGCAGGATAATGCTCAGAAGATTGCTGAGTTCCTTGCTGCCCATCCTCGAGTGAAGAAAGTAAACTATGCTGGTCTGCCTGGTCATCCTGGACGTGATCTACACTACTCGCAGGTATGACAGATAAATTGAAATCTAAGATTGTTGCTGCTATCCCCAGTATTGATTATCATATGTTCTATCTTTCCTCGCAGGCAAAGGGTGCAGGAGCTGTGCTTAGCTTTTTAACAGGTTCACTGGCACTCTCAAAGCATATTGTTGAAACTACCAAGTACTTCAGCATAACTGTTAGTTTTGGTAATAATTCTTCCACCCAGTGCTCTAACATTAAGGGTGTGTGGTATGAAGGTAAAAATGAGGTGAAATTTTTCATGGATGAAGTCTATATGTAATTTTATATATGTAGGTCATCCATGAGATTTTCTACTGTATTTTTTATCCCCATGCCAAACACAGTTTTCAACTGGTATTCATAGCATGCGGCAAAACCGGGACTCTAAAGAAAGGAAGGACTAAATTTAAATAACATTTATATTAGTTTAAACCCATGTTATGCGGATACGAATCCGGAACCGGTAACTGCTAAGAAATACAGGTATGGGACATTAATAGATTCACTTCACACACTGGTGACTGTTGTTTTTTCTTGTTGACAGGGAGTGTAAAGTCCCTCATCAGCATGCCGTGCTTTATGTCCCATGCAAGCATACCAGCTGCAGTACGGGAGGCCAGAGGCTTAACTGAAGATCTTGTGCGTATATCTGTGGGGATTGAGGATGTGAATGATCTCATTTCTGATCTAGACCATGCACTTAGAACTGGCCCTATATAGTGATGTCTTCTAAATATCCAACCTTAAGAAGTTGGATAGTGATAGTGATAAAGAATGTAGAGGATTTGGAAAAAGAGACGGTTATTCCACATTGGGGAGCCTCGAGGCTGCAAAGTTTGATGTATATCTAGATGTAAAATATGAAATTATATTAGCAGTACTAGCTGCTTGTGGCACCTATTGCATTCAGAGTATGCCTTTTTTTTTTTTTGGTGTGTTTTTCTCATGATTTAAAGTATCTATGTGAACTGAAACATTTGATGAAATGGTTCCACAACTATATCCCAGAGCCCGCGGAGTAGTGTGGGAAAAATATTGTATTTACTAGCAACTGCATGTTTGGTTCACATTTTGTTGACTTTAAATGGAGAGAGTATGAATATTAATAACCCTTTAAGTGAAATAAAAATATTATTTTTTTTGAAAAAATAACAAATACATTTGACATTCTTCAAAATGGTAAAACGTCAAATAATTAAGTGGTTATTTAAGTGATTGTATGGTGTTTAAAAAATTTCAGAGATGCAGAAGCATTTTTAATCTATAGTTAAAAAACACTTGTTATAACATTCTTCGAAATATGTTGATTGCGGAGTACGTTGAAAGCCCAAGAACAAACCATTAAACGTGGCAGCATCTCTGCCTCAAAATTTATTCATTTTCAGACCCAAAAAAAAAGAAAGAAAGAAACGGAAACAACAAAGGCGTGCCATTTCCTCTTCTCTAGTGAGATCACAACACTTCCACTCTGAGAAGACTCTTTACCATGTCCACTGCCCAATATGACTTTCCATTTATTTACTGCATGAATCTCTCCATCATCTCACTAACTACGATGTTTGTTTTGTTGAGGGACTGGGAGGGACACACCCTTACAACCAAGCTTCCTACTTTACATTTAACATTCCTCTTTCTAGAAAGTGCATGTTTACCAAAGAGAACAAACAAGCTTCCATGAAAGAGGATTGGGAGCATTCAAGTAAATGTGCTAACCCCACTTAGATTTGTCAGAGATTTTACATTCTTTCCTATCGACTACCATTCTTCTCAACTCCAGGCTATCTCTTGCAAAGGTACCATTTTTCTCACTGCTACTAGCATTTATATCTAAGAGATAAAATCAACTTCTGTTGTGTCCCTTCATTGTTATTATTTTCAAACTTTTTGAACTGTTTTGAAATATACAATAAATTTGCAAACTTGAAATAGAATAGCAAAAAAGTTGAGTCTGTCAGCCAACCGTGTGACCCTCCCAACCACACGAGTGTGGTGAGAACGATCCTCTATTACCCTGATGGCACTCTGTGTCCAGAGTGTATCATCAGAGCCGTTAATCACGCTCTGATCACACGGCCACGGTTCATCCACCAGACTTAGGTTCCTGTCTCCTTAGAACTCAAGGATACAGATGTACGATCCTATAGAACAGATCCTGTTCAAGTAAGGTCGTGCCCGCTTGCTTCAATGTTTGGATATAAAATCCATTCATTTGTTCTTATCACTTCCGATGTGGGACTTCCATGCAGAACGCTAGCATAATGCTTCAGGCATTTATCCAACACGTTGCTGGCGTATGGGGTTCAGAGAACTTAGTTCAAACGTCGATGAAGATATTCGTATCCTTTTTGTTTCTTCGATAAAAAAAAAAAAAACTGAACCCAACAATTTTTCAGCTAAGAGATTGATTCTTAGCTGGTGAATTGAATTGATTCCTCCGTATTAAATCATCTCTATACTTTCTTTGTAAGGGAAAAAAAAGAAGTTGTGCTGTTGCTTCATCGTTTTTACTATTTTACTAAACACGGTCTGTGTAGGTTATTTGTTTTGTTGGCCCTTAGCTGAGCTCTGGCTCATTCAATAAGATGGTTTGCTGCTCGCAAGGTAGAGAGTTACTAATCAAATCAAGGTATCGTATTTACTTATCTCTACAGTGGTTGGAGTCCAGTTCCTTATGCATGATGGCCTCTGAGTTCTGTCAATATGTCAATGACATGGGTTAAGAGGAATGAATAAGATGCAACACACATGTTCTGTACAAAGAGAATATTATGAAGTAAACAACTTGAAAACAGTCGTTGGACAATACTTGAAATAACTGTAAACTTGATCGGTAGTCCCAAACCATTTTCATCATTTTTCTTGTCATATTAACCCCCATTGCCACTACGATATCAATTTCAAAACTTGATGTCTCTAAGTACATGTAGATGGAGTAGTGGGGTAACTTTGTTCTTTTATGTTTAATCATCTTTAGACTTTTTTTTTTTTTTTGAAAAAAATGTTTTGCCATTGCTTGGTTTATACTGTTCCACTTTACCATTGGTTGTGTAAGTTATTAGTTTGGTTACCTGCAGCTGATAGCTTTGGTTTATTCAAGATAGTGTGCTGCTAGCAAGGTGGAGTTACATCAATGAATTGTTCTTGTTTATCTCTAGAATGGTTGCAGTTGTGTTCCTTATTGCGCAATAGCTCGCAGAACTCTCAATGTCTCAATGGCAGGAGTCAGGAGGAACGAATAACAAGCAACAACCAATTTCTGAACTGAGATTATACAAGACGATTGAGCATTTTGGTGCTTTATGAACTAAAAAGCATGAAAACAATTACTATTTTAAACTTGATAGGTAGTCACCATTCTTCGTTTATCTTTCCCTATTAACCTCCATTAGCACATTGTCAAAGCCAAAAACCAATCGTAGTCAGTATTGTCTTCTGTTGTGTGCATTTTTTCTGCTATTACTCTCGGCCAATAAGTGTTTTTGTTCTTTTTTGTTGCTAAACATGTCTAAGGAATAATTCTTTCATGAGATTGATAAATGAGTGTAAGGTCCAATGTTATATACAATTAGGCTTATGTTCCATCAAGTGACTGGTTGTATTAACCTCACTGATTGTGTTCACTTGAGTGACCTAGTGAGCTGCACAAATTATGAAATTACTCATATTTCGACAATTAACAGTCTATTTTTCCTCTTTGATAAGTCCCACATTGATGAAGTATAAAATAGTTATGTACAAGTCTAGCTATAAATTGAATTAGCAGCACCTTTCCAAAGCATACCTTTCTCGGCCTTTTGGCTAAGATCAAGTGTAGTATCTGTTCTTATCAGTTTAATATCTGATACGTGGGCTATTGGCCCACATGATATTAAATTAATTTTTATAGGGAGAGGGTCCTTGACAGTAGCTTGCTACTGTGGTTCTCATGTGTCGCTCATGTCTTACACTACAACATGGGCCTGGCACATCCCACCCAAATCAGTTGAAATGAATTTTTCTTTCTGCTGTGAAAGATTGAGGACTCTTTAACTTATGTAGGCCAGTGGGTGTGTTGGATGAGTCAGACTTGCATCCTACGGGAGGAAGAAATCTCTTCCTCCACATGGTATAGTGACCATTGATTATTGTTGGAAAAAGAGAAAGAAAAGGAGAGAGAAAACAGATCAAAGGTACAAAATATATCATGGACGAAGAATGGGTTTACTCCCGGAGGAGGAAAGAATTTTTCGTGTTGGATTAAAAATTATTCCGGAATTAATTAAATATGAAATATTTCCCACACTTTGGTAATATCGACAATTTTTCTAATTCCATCTGCAGTCTGCATTCCTTACTGATGTTAAAGCATTGTACTTAAATTTGAACACCGTCTGTATGCACTCAATTGTACATTAACAGGATAAGATAAGATAGGATATGATTCAATTATTTGCAAGTTGAAGTCAAATCTGTCCATTCAGACCATCCTAGGTCTTAATAGAGGATTGGCCTACAAGATTTGCTAGTTAAACATCAATGGTGTCTTTGTTTCAGATAAAGTGGAGTTCCCTGCGAGAACTCTGCAATATATGTTCCTATGCCCTTAGTTATACCTGATTGGCCTAGGTGACTAATGGACTTTGTTCTCTTGAAGGCTAACAAGTGCTGAGAAATGAATAAGATGCAACTTGAATTTCTGTACAAAGAGGATATTATATAAGATGATGGAGCACTTTCGGTTCATCATGAAGTAAACAACATGAAAACAATCATTGGAGAATACTTACAATAACAGTAAACTTGATTAGTAGTCCCAAACCAATGTCATACCTCCATTGCCACATTGTCATAGTCAACTACAGCCCATGATCTGTATTGTCTTTCTCCCATTATTCCACTCAGTTAACTAGTGCTTCTGTACTTTTTGTGACTAAATATGTCAAGGTATTTTAGTTTTTCAAGAGATTGACAGGTGAGTTTTGAGATCCATTGTTATGTAAGCTGAAGATAAGTGCTAAAACTCATAAGGAAGCTGGTTCTACTTTTATTAACTTCATTGAATGTGTTCACTTGACTGGCGTAGGTGTAGTGCAGAAATTAGTTGTCTATGTCTCCTCTTTGATAAGTCCCACATTGATGAAGCATAGCATAGCAATTCTCAAGGCAGTATATAAAATGAACAATCAGCCACATTACAAAGCATACCTTTCTCGGCCTTTTGGCTAAGATCAAGTGTAGTATCTGTTCTTATCAGTTTAATATCTGATACGTGGGTTATTGGCCCACATGATATTAAATTAATTTTTATAGGGAGAGGGTTCGTGACAGTAGCTTGCTACTGGGACTCTCACGTGTCGCTCATGTCTTGCACTATTGCATGGGCCTGGCACATCCCACCCAAATCAGTTTAAATGATAGTTGTGTTTTTTTTTTTCCTGGGTAGACTTCTGAAAGGGTGAAAATACAAGCCCTCTATAAATACTTCATGTAGGTCACCGACCTGTACTTTGTGTTGTTGGATTTGAAATTATTCTGGAATTAAATATTAAATATTTCCCACACTGTTAATATCAATTATTTTTCTAATTCCATCTGCAGTCTGCATTCCTTACTGATGTTCAAGCATTTTACTGAATTTTGAACACTGTCTGCGTGTACTCGGTTGTAGATATATAGGATAGGATGAGAGAGGACATGGTTCAATTATTTGCCAGTTGAAGTCATAGGTCTATAGTATGCTCTACTGATGTCCAAACAGACCATCATAGGTCTTCAAGAATAATTGCTCTACAGGATTTGCTTGTTAAACATCAATGGTGTTTTCTTAAGTTCTATAGTATGAACTCTGCAATATATGTTCCTATGCCCTCAGTTAAGTGGCCTAGATGGCTAATGGATTTCGTTCTCTTGCAGGTTTACAAGTGCTGAAAGTTGACCATTGCCCTCGTTAAAGTACAAGATACCAAAATAATGTTAGCAAGGATCGGCCCAACATAGCTCCTGTACAAGAGATCTGGCTGACAGACTAAAAATGTAGAACCCTTATGCTTAATTATTTGCTTTATCTGTTTTTTTGTTTTTGTTTTTTTGGGGTAAATATGCTTTATTTAGCTTCCATGTTTGGTAGTTCAGTAGAAGATCAATCTTTTATACTAGGTAGGAATAATTCTGTTATCAATACAATGAAATTACCTAAAAATAAAGCATACAATGTACACAAAATATTATATTCATGACATTTCTGAAATAGCCAAGTAAATTATTCATCTAATGAGTACTCTTCATGATATTTTCTCTCTCCTGCTTTTATTTTGAAAGCTTAATTTGTAGGAATCCATTCTTTGGAAATCAATAAAAGGATAAACATAAACCTGAAATGCTACTGTTGATAACAAGGCAGGGGGAAAATACTTGGGAAACTTTCTGAGAGCATATAAATTTTTCCTTTCATTCTTTTGAAATTTGAAAAGGGTTATGAGTAAAGCAACAAAGTAGATGATAAGACAGCAACTTTTAGCAGCTTATCAGACCCACATAGGAACAATGGAGTTGTGACCTGTGGTCTGGGTGTCACCGGTCCTTAGTTGGTTACCTTTGTGGTCCTCTCATGAAATGTCTGTTTCAATCTGTGAGGGTACAAATGATGGCAACTTCTTCCAAATTTCGCAGCTTGCTTCCACCACTTCTTTTCATGCCATAAGAAATTTTGTTATGTTTGTCATTGTCCTTAACTATGGCCAGCTACTCTTCCTTTTTAGCTCAATCGATTTTATCATATTGTTATGTATTTATTTACTTAATGCCTATCTTTAATATGACATGTAAAATCCCTAGCAGTATACTACGAATTGGATGTTGATAGATGTTACAGGTTGACAATTATCATCATACTAATTTGACTTAAACATAAGAATCCTTCACAATTAAGTCTACTTCTACAACAACTGTGACAAAAATAGTTACGACAAAATGGGTCGCATCATAATCTTATTTGGGTTCACTTGATCTCTTTTTACATGATGAATCCCCTAATCACCATAAAGGGGGAGAAAACAAAGAAATATATAAGATACTCATCACCTCATCAACAAACTTATAGTTTAAGTAGATTTTGAATTCATTTAATCGTAAGTGAAATCATATATCTTCTGAGATGGGCCTACCTTTCTGATGCTATATTGGCTAGTGAAGATATATTGACTTAAAAGGTGAAATTGCTAACTGCCTGCACTATTGGCTTTATATATTATTATTATTCTTTTCGCTGTGTTGAGAGCAAAGGAGTTCAAACTCACCATCTAAATCAAATGGGTTCTAATGAATGTGATAAACAGCTCGTGGACTAACCGACTGGTGACTATTTTACAATTCCTCTCACTTGTAATTGGTCTGTTTCTGGCATTAAATAAAAACGTAACACCTCACATGGTAGTGGAGGTAGCTTTACTCATTTATTCTTTCAAAGACAAAAAGAATGATTTGTAGTTGCTGTTATCAATAATGAGTGAAAATAAAAATCCAAACAATGACCCAAATTAATGTCAATGGATGTTACTTTTATATGTCAACATTTTAAGGGAATTGAAATCTAAATGCATGATAAATTGCTAATAACCATGGAAAAAAGCTGGGATTTTGGCTTCAAATACAAGATTATGAATTAATAAAAAAAAAACTAACATTGAAGTTATCACAATCATATAAACTGGAGACATTGTAATTATATGTAAGATAATAAAGATATAAATTTAACTTTAATATTTAAAAAAGGAGTTTGGAAGTCGGGAGATCCAATTTAAGTATTTAGCCATGGTGTCTCTCTAGTTCTGGAAAGTCAAATACACTTGTCTTTTAACATATTAAATAGGCCACAATACTTACTTCGAGGCTTAAGCATGTTTATATAAAGATGTTTAGCCTAAGAAATACACAGGAATCTTCCAATTCTCGGGTGTCTACAAAACATGGTCCCTTATCAAGTCCCAGTAATTTTTGAAAAAAAATGGTCCTAACAAGGATTTTTCTACTCCCAGTTACATACAGCATTGTTACTCATCAACTTTCCCCTCCAACCTACTTGAAAGCTCCTTTCCAACACCTGTCTAACACAATTCCTTCTTTGTGTCATCCTTTCCATCTAAGCCTCCAAAAGCACTCACCTCACAATACCCTCTAAATCCTCCTACTTCTTCATCCTTCTCCCATAAGGACAACCACTATCCAACAAAGTTCTTCCAAAGAAAGACATTCAGATCAGACAACAAACCCAAAAAACTTGAACAGAGAAGAAGGGAAGAACGAAAAAAGGAAAAGGGGGTCTTTTAGGAGAAAAAGGAGGCAAAAGCATTAAAGCAGGCACATCCATATTTCTTCAGTTTATAATTAGTTTTACATATTCTCTTAATTGTGTTGCATTCATTCATCATGGGTTGTTCAGCCTCAAGAACCATCACCATAGTAGCCAACAAAAGCCCTGAAGACCCTTCTCCTTCTCTCTCCCTTGCTTTTTCTTCTGCTTCCTCCACCTCCACCTCCTCTTCCTCCTCCTCCTCTTCTTCTGCTTCGCACTGCTCCTATTCTTCACCACAAGTTCCCAAAGCAACGCCACTCCCAATGCCTCTTGTTCATCACCCTCCCACCAAAAAGGGTGACACACACCACCTTGTCTTCCTCACCTCAACAACCTATGGCTCCCTTCTCCTGATTGATCAAAAAGACCCCAACTTGAGCCACAACAAGGACTCTCATGCTGAGTCCCAGTCACAGAATATAGCAAACGAAACTGAGCCAGAAAAGTCACTGTCCCCTGACTCAGTCATCAACACATGGGAACTCATGGATGGCTTGGATGAAGAAGTAGAAAAAGAAGAAGGAGAAGAACATCTCCATCACCACACCTCCATGCCTCACTCTTCCAATATTGTTCACCACCCCACTGGTCTTCTCTCAAACAAGCACAGCTCATGCAGGTACACTACATTTGATGGCTGTGCAAGGAAGAAGCTTCTTGATTCATTTGAATCACTGAAAGAATCCTCTGAAACATTCATGGAAAATCCTTGCTCCCCATCACAACAGGCCAAGAGGCCACTTTGGCAGCACTTGTCTGAGGAAGCTTTGCTTGCCAAATTGGACCCAAGTGTGGCTTGGAGTTACAGGCGTGCATTGTCATCAAGGCAACTAGGCATCAACAACAACAACAACAACTACAACAACCTATGTAGTGGTGTCAGGTCAATGGGGTCTAGCCCTTTGACTTGTTCTTCTTCTTTTACTTGTACTTCTTCATTTGCTAATGATGTGTGCCATTTGCCTGGCACTGAAGACAGAATAGTTCTTTATTGCACCAGTTTGAGAGGGATCAGAAAGACCTATGAAGATTGCTGTTCAGTGAGGATGATCTTCAGGGGATTCAGGGTTGCAGTTGATGAGAGGGACATCTCCATGGACTCATCATACAGGAAGGAGTTGCAGAATGCTCTTGGTGGCAAGTCAGGAGTGAGCTTGCCACAGGTGTTCATAAGAGGGAAGCATGTGGGGAATGCAGAGGAACTGAAGAAGCTGAATGAATCTGGTGAGTTGGCAAAGATCCTGAGAGGTTTCCCAGTTCAGGATCCTGGGTCTGTGTGCGAGAATTGTGGTGATGCAAGGTTTGTTCCATGCCCAAATTGCAATGGTAGCAGGAAGGTTTTTGAGAAGAAAGAACGAGGGTTGAGAAGGTGCCCGGATTGTAATGAGAATGGCTTGATTAGATGCCCAGGTTGCTGCTCATGATTGCTGCTATACTGGTGAGAATGGCTTGATAAGACGGTCAGCCTCGCCGCAACAGTAAGGTCACAGATTCAAACAGCCTCTCTACTTATGGGGGTAAGGCCACATACATCAACCCTCCCCCAAACCCCATCTGGTGTTAGTCTTGCGCACTGCGCCATCCTATCTCTTTTTTTGTTTCTCTTATTTTTTCTTTTTTGGTGTTGAATTTGTTGTGATAAATTTTGACGGCTATTACTATGAATGCATATTTCAATTTCCTTAATTTACTCCCTTGGTATTTGTTCATGTCAGACATTTGCTTTGTTATATGGTTCATTACCTCCCTGGAAACATCACAAAAATTGAAAACTGACAAGTTCATAATATGTGTGTGTTTAATTTCCAATTCCAGTCTTTGAAGCTGTCATGTATATATCATTTTATGGCATAAATAATATGCAACTATCAAGGAGGCTAAGGACTAAGAAGTCACCACTGCAAGCAGTGAACTCAAACCAAATTTCTAGGGGGTTGTACAATCACACTTCTATAGCATATAATTTTTTCTACCAGATACAAACAGAAGTTGCAATATGTGGAGTTTAATAGGATTGGTTGTCTTTGTGCTTTGAGCTTTGTCAGTTTCAGCCAATATTAGGCTATTTATTCAGACGGACCCATCCTGCTACACTGGTACAGCCTTCACGTTCAGCCAATTGTGTGTGTCTGGTACTCTGCTCTCCTGTACTATTTGATGAATTTGAGAAGAAAATTTTTTTACTGTATGCCAAGCTAGGCTAAATTGCACCATATGCCTATATGCTTTCTTTTTTGTTGTGTTAAATTTGGTAATTTTAAAAACACATATTCAAATGCCATGACATTCATCACATGGCACGTACAGGGCTTCTTTATTAAGAAGATGGTAGTAATGATGTTACATTAAATCAATGTTCGACGGTTAGGTTGGTATTTTTAACCTACGTGAGATTGATCAATGTTCGTGTAATAAAAAAGAAAGAGAGTGAGTACCAGCTTATATGATAGATTTTTATTTTTTTTTTGGTTACAACTTATATGATAGATTTAAAAACCAATATATGTTTTCATCGGTTAGAAAATACAAAAATATATTGCTAAAAACAGAAGATTGTCAAGGTGGTATTGATGCTAGATACACCTGGGGCTGAAATATTGGAAAATGATTTAATGACAAAATGACAAAGTCATGGTTTTGTATGATTTCCTTTGACAAAATGAGAACAAAAATAAACTTTGAACTCATACAAATATTTCTTGTATTTTTTTATTATTGAACAATTTATGCACGTTTTAGTGTTCTTTTCATTACTTGGTTTAAATTACTCATTTTTTGGAAGTGTGCAAGACGATCATTATATTGAAAATAATTATAGTACTAATAGTGAAGAATAGAAACAACTGAAAGCAACTATTAAACCCTGACTACTCAAATTATCTATCAGAAAATTTTCCACACTACTAGTTATATAAAATTCATTCATGACTGACAATGTGTGTTAGTCAACAGGCAGCACAACAAAAACCCTTGTTTTTTTTATGTTTTTTCATAGTATCTCCGGTAAATAATAGGCTAATCTTTCGAGATACACGTGATCAAACACGGTACCTCATGTTTAAGAAAATTAAACTCATTTCACTTAGAGCAACGCTTTGTTATAGGTTTTTAAAAAAAAAACATAGTAGAAAAGCATGTATTTAATGGTTTTTTTTTTTGTTGGGGGTCAGATTTAGTGGGGTTTAGGACTGACCCAAAAACCAGAGAACAACAAGTGAGTGGTTAAAGGTTTTGGGCCTATGAGCCCAGCCCAGAACGTGAGAGAGGTAGTCCCACAAGGGTGCAGAAGTAATTAAAGTCAGCAGCATCTTTAAGGAGGCTCAAAATCTGTATGATCTAAAACCGTACCATGTTGTCGGTGCGCGTTACTGGAGTCTTGAGTTGAGCTTGATTGTGGTATGCTCACTCATGTTTCTTTTAGATTTGACTCACCCAAATGTGTAACTTACTAGTTACCATGTAGTCACAGCCGGTAACTCAAGCACTATCCCGCCATTCTCGTGTTCAAAGTTGAAAGTTTGAAACCGCAAGCCACTCGATGGCTTCCCCAACTTCGAGAAATGATGCTTTTTTTTTTCCACTCTTTGCTATGGTGGCTGACTTCATCGAAACTGCCTCACCATTTATCTTTATATAATTATCTAATTTTAAATAGATATTAAAATTAAAATTATTAAAAAAATTAAAAAATAATATACTAAATTATTCTATTTTCTTTTTAATATGTTAACTTTTTCTATACTAATATTTAATAGAGAATTTTTTAAATAGAAATAATTAATATTACTTAAATTTTTAAAATAAATAATTATTTATAGACAAAAGTTTTTTGAAATAAACAATTGTTCAAGGACAAATAACGTGTGTGTGTGTATATATATATATATAGTATTTGAGTTTTTTCAAATAGTGCCATCAAAACAATGATTAAAGTTTTAAAAAAATAAATTTATTATTAAAAAATATGATTATTATGTTTTCAAAGTACGGGATTTATTAGAAACTTTTAGATTTATTTATTATAAAAACCCTAACCATTACCTTAAAAGCACTAAGTAGAAACACCTATTTTATTTTAACATCTAAAATGAATGTCTCAATAAATGAAACATGAATGATATATACACTTTATCCCATAACATTCAATACCGTTAAAATAACATTATTCATAAAAAATATGGGTTTTGCTAACTAGTGTTGTAAGGGCATTGATTAAAGTTTCCAATGACAAATATCTTTTATGCTTCCAATGCATTGAATGTATCAATAACTTATAAACTTTAATTTTTTAATGAAAAGTTTCTACTTTGAAAAACTTGGACACTAGAGCACTTGTTAGCAAAATCCAAAAAATACTAAACTATGCTACATCACATTTATATTGATAATTAGTATTTAGTTAATCAATATATATTAATGCATATTTATCACAGTTGAAAATTTATAATTGATTTTAGGCAAAACTTTTGGGGCATCATTTTTAATTGTGGAGTTTATACCCAAAAACTTACCTCCATTTCTATCCCAATCAAACTCATAGAATAATGTAATTATATTTTCAAATAATAAAAATTAATAAATAATTATAAGAATAAACAAAAACTACCATTAAAATTTAGCTAAATTATACTACTTCACATCTCATTCTTTCTCGAAAAATTATACTTTATCCGATTAAATTTAAATAACTAAAAAATTTCATTTTAATATAACTTTTTATATATTATATCATATATCATATAAAATACAAGTAAAAAATTAAAATACCTAAAATAAATAGAGTAATATATATCTTTAAAAATTTTAACTTTAATTAAATTAATAAATAAATGTTAAAAATTAAATTAAATTGAAATTATTTATTGTAAATTATAATTTTAAAAAAAAATTATTTAAAATTATAACAAATAATTAATAAATATTTGGATAAATTGTACTACATCTCATTCTTACTAAAAAATTGTACTATACCCCACTTGCTAAGGCCCATTTAGTATCTCAGATGACATATAAAGTTTCATAAGATAAGACTTAATAGTATATAACTTATTAAAATTTTGACGTTATCAGAGTCTGGTATGGCATTATAATTTTATGATATTATATATATATATATATATATAAACAAGAAAATTGTATTAAAATAATAATTTATATTAGGTATTTAAGTTTAGGGAAGTGGGGCGTGACCTTTAAATAATAATATGGTATAGTGCAATTTAATAAAATTTCTAGAATAATTTGTGCAATTGACCAATATATTATATGCCTCTACTTAATTATTTAAATTTTGGACAGAAATTATTTATGACAGACTGACAGTATTAAACTACAAATGACAACAATGTTAAAAAAAAAAGGAAAAGAAATTGTTTTAAAATTTTAAGATTTATCAACTTGAATTAAACTCGATAATTAAGTGATAAAAAAACAATTAACAAGTGTTAATAAAGTAGGGCAAAAGCACAAGAGGTAGTCACAAATTAATAAAACAAACTAAAAATATATATAAGAAAAAGTTGTAACTAGGAGCAGAGTTTCAAGTCAGAGTCAGAGAAGAGGCGGAACAAAGAAGCAGCAGCAGGGGAAGAGAGAGAGAGAGAGAGAGATGGATGATGTAGCGAGTGTGGCGGAGTACGAGAGAGAGGGAGGTGAGGAGGATGACAAGGAGCAGATGGGTGAGTGCTTGATCGGCTACTTCGACGATGGCAACACCGAGAGCCACAGGTACTACCTTGCCCGCAGGACCACCCTAGAGATGCTCAAGGACAGAGGCTTCTCCATCCCTCCTTCCGAAATCGACCTCTCTCTCTCTGAATTCAGAGCCATTCACGGCCAGACACCCGACGCTGACCGCCTCCGCTTCTCCGCCACTCACCTCTCCGACCCTTCTAAGAGGGTAACCCATTCACCTCCTGTCTTCCTCTCGCCTTCTTTTTTTCTTTTTTAATTTTGTTATGGTTGTCTCTGTCTTACCATCATTAATGAATGGTTTACTTGAGTTTGGTTTATATGAATCTGGTTCCACAAACACTTTAATAGGTCATGCAATCGCTTTCAAGGGCTTGAATACCTTATGTCTATACCCTGAAGTTAAGATTTTGTTGTTGAAATGAAAATTTTTACTTGAGTTGAACTGAGATTGATTCAAGGAGAGCAGTGTAATCTTGGCTGCTCTTTAGAATTGGCTGTGCTGGTTTGTGTGTTTGGCATTTATGGGGTCCTCTTGCCTGATGTTTACTGTTGTCTAGAGGTGTTACATGGGTTACTTAATTATATTGTATGGCTACTTGGATTGCAGATTTTAGTCATTTTCTGTGGGCCGGAGATTGTCAAGGTTAATGTGATCCGGAGCGTTGCGGCGCAGATTGTTAACAGAGAAACTTTGACTGGGCTGATATTGATTGTGCAGAATCAAATTACTAGCCAGGCCTTGAAAGCAGTGAATCTTTTTCAGTTCAAGGTTGAAATATTTCAGGTTTGTATCTCAGGCCTGTGTTCAATCTTCTACAGATTGAGTTTATTTGATTTGCATGCGATTTTTTAGTTACATAATGTTTCAATTCAATTTGTTATGTTTGATGTACTGATTTTTTAAATGCTGCTGCAGGAAAATGTAATATATTTACTGCACCTGAGATATTTAACTTCTTTAACTTGCTGTCAAGATAACACTATTAAACATTAAAGTGGTATCGGAGGATATGCAAATGATTACTTCTTAGACTAGCACAGAGATTGTGTGGTCTTGGTGTAGCTGTCAAAGAGATCATAGAGCACCGATGTTGACTCTCTTAACATGATGGAGCTGGATATGAATCTTGTTTTTTTTTTTTGTGTTTTATGCCCACTATATAATATGGATGCTTGGTGACTATGATATTTGTTGACTAATTTTTGTGTATATGCTGAAAAGAGTTATCAGTTTCATGCCAAACAACTTATGGAAACCTTTTCTCCCTATTGTTCAGATCACAGACTTGCTTGTTAATATTACAAAGCACGTATTGAAGCCAAAGCATGAAGTGCTGACCGATCGACAGAAAAAGAATCTCCTAAAGAAGTACAATTTAGAAGAAAAGCAGGTTAGTCTTTGTAACTTGGGGAATGCCTCAAAGAACGTATCTCAATCATGGAGTTTTCTGTTTTTGTTTCTACTCTAATGACACATTACACTGTCACATTTAGTTAAGCTATTGAAATTATTTTGTGCATCTTCAATGAACTCCATAGATTGTTTGATTGAAATTTTGGGTCTTGGGTAGATAAAAGGAAGTAGCATTTTGAAGTTACTTAAAAAATAATAATTTTTGGTGGGTATCAGAAGCAACAATTTGTTTTTGGTTGAATTTCTCACTTTAACTTTTATTGTTTGATAATGATGCAATTATCATTGGTTTTGTTCTACTTGAGTATAGTTTTTTTAATACCATGCAGGGTATTATATTGCATTAGTCTTAAATTTTGCATTTTTGGCTTTTTGCTCTTATTCCAAGACCAGTATCTTATTTCAACTTTTCTTGTTCTCAGCTTCCCCGCATTCTACAAACAGATGCAATTGCACGATACTATGGACTGGAGAGGGGGCAGGTAGTTAAGGTTATCTATAGTGGTGAAATCACTCAGATGCATGTCACCTATAGATGCGTTTGGTGATGCTTTCTTGTACTCTCTATTGTATTTTGCTGGTAGGATTCATAAAGCTTAGCTTTGTCATGCTTAAGAAGTTTATGATTGTACAAGCCCATGACCTAATGTGTTGAACTAAGTAGAGTGTTGTGGATTTCTCACAACCATTGAAGAACAAATCCACATTGAACAAATCTATTTATAAACTTTCTTTTGAAACACAAATTGCACAACTTGCATATGCATCCATCTCTATATGTAAGTGTTTTTATTTAAACTCTGATGAGTAGTACCTTTTACTCATACGAGTCAGCCGGTTGATCATTATTTGTGTTGATGCATTTAAGTTAGACCTGGCTCATTAGTGTGTAACTATGGTGCTTGTCATTCAACTACCTTTATTCAAGGTTACTTCAACCTGCATTAGAAGTTTGAGACAATAAATTTGATTGCCACTCATTTTTATCTATTGTCACTCTCATTTACTAAACTTTTTTATTAATGTCACTAAAATACCCTCCTTCCTCTGTTATAATTGTTTCGTCTCTCTTTATTTTTAAAAATTAGATTAATAAAATGTTCAACTTTATAAGTTTTAGGGTAAATAATAAGAAGCACTTTTGAGGTTTGAAGAAAAAACACACCGCGTCATTCTTAATCCAATATAACACTTCGCTTCAAATATGTGATGGATGGCAATAATGGCCATATTAGCTAAATTTTTTTTTATTAAAAGGAGTAAAATATAACTAATATTTATTATATAATGTTTATAATTTTAAAAGAAAATGCCCTTTTATTAATACTTATAGATATTATTTTTACAAAGTAAAATATATGTTGCTTATAATAATATAAAATATTAATATATTTATATATTCAATTTAATTTTTAAGATTTTACCATATCAAGAAAAAATTATTAATAGTAGTAATAAATTATAATAATTATCTTTTAAAAATAAAAATTATGTATTTTCTTAGCTTTTAATTTTAGAATATTGATGTTTATGAAAATAAAAATCATTTGTTAATATCATATAAAGATAAATCACAAATAACATAGCAAGAAAAATTACTATAAAAAATATGTATTAATATTCTAAAATTAATAGTTGAGAAAATATATGTTTTTATTTTTTAAAAAATAATTGCTATAAATTATTATTATTATTAAATTAATTAATAAGTCTAATTTTATTGCACTAATAATGTAATTGTCTTTTACAAGTTATCTAATTATATATTATCGCATCTACAAAATAAATTTACTTTTAATAAACTATTTTAAAAGTCATGTATATGAGATAATTTGATTGAATAAAAATATAAAAAATTAAACTATAAATGCATTTAATTTAAGTCTGTTATTAATAGTCATAATAATTTATAATAATCATTTTATGTAAAAATAAAATATAGTTATTTTTCAACTATTAATTTTAGAATATTGATATATATTTTATTATAGTGAAACCACAAGATTCTTCTTGTTATGTTATTTGTGATTTATTTTTTATGTACGATATTGACATAATTTTTTCTTACACATCAATAATCAAAATTTAAAAACTAAGAAAATACAATATTTTTTTTTTGTAAAATAATTGCTACAACTTATTACTAAGTTGTTCTCTTAATCTAGTAAAATTTAAAAATTAAATTGAATATATAAAATATAATATTTTATAATATAAGCCAATATATTTTATTTTAAAAATTAATAAATATTAGTTAGATTTTATCTTTTTATAAAAAAAATTAGTTAATAGGATTATTAGTGTCATAGCTATCACATATTTGGAGTGGAGTGTCATATTTAAATAAGAATGAGGTGGGGTGTTTTTTTTTTTTTTAAACCTCAATGGTGTTTCTTGTTAATTACCCTAATTTTTATTAATACATTAAATTCACATTTTAAGTAAAAAATAAAATAAGTCATCTCAGATGTTAACATATATTTATTGTTATCATGATAATGAAATAATTTGAAAACTAAATTTATTCCTACTCCACATGCTTTCTAATATATAATATTTTTTTTTTGAACTTTTATGACAATATACTGTTACTTCAACATGACTGTAGTTAATTTGAAATTTTTAATTAAATTTTATATAGTTTATAAAAAGTATTACTCTTTTTTGCCTAAGTAACCTAATTATTTAAAATTATTTTTTATTAAAAAAATTAATTTTATTTGAGTGGTTAGAAGTATTTGAATTTTTTTATTACCACTCATAATTTTAAATTGTTTGAAAACTAAGTATTTTACAAATTTATGATTTCACTTATTTAATATAAATGAAAATATTAAGGACTTAGTTGTCAAAGGTTTATCTCAAAACTGGGATATAAAAACATTAAGTTATATCACGTTCTGGTCTTTGCACGCACATCATGAATCAAATGTATTTTACTTATTTTCACAACAAGGATATTACATTTGATTCTGCACACGTCATATATTTGATTCTGCAAACACGTTATGATATAAATATTTCAAAAGTGGGATGAGAATAAAATTTAGAGGCTATATTTGTGTGACATATATTAGCTAGAATGATCCGTTTTTTTTTAACTTTAGAATTTATGTATTAGTAAAAAATTTGTGAAGTTGAACATCTTATTAGTCTAATTATGAAAAATAGGGAGACATGAAAAACGAGGAGGGTATTTTAATGACATTAATAAATAAGCTTAGTAAGTGGAATTGACAATAAACAAAAAGTGGGCTAATATAAAACCAAAACATGGCACAATCCCACTTTTAAGCACATTTAATTCAACAATTTATAACTGAGTAATGCTACATAACTGCAATAACATAATGAGAATTTGGTACAACATACTCGATGATGATTAGATAAAAAGTAATTATAAGACCCCTATTCATCCAAAGGTTATTAATTATGTCACGTTATCATGACATTAGTTTCTAGCAAAAATTCTTTAGGTATAGTATTTTCTATGTGATTTTGTCACTGTTTTTATTGAATTTATTTTAGACTCAATAAATCTCGACCCAAAAATAAAATTCAATAAATTGAGGTTAAATTTATAGCTTGATAAGTATTTAATTTAGAGTAACACTTTGAAGCTGATATCAAATTGGCTTCTAAAATTTTTTTAATATCAATTCAGTCCTAATTATTTGAGATTTGACAAATAACACTAATTATTTAAGATTTGACAAATTACATTAACTTTCCATAAGGTTTGTCAAAATCCAACCCTAAGGCTCTAATTGGAAGCCTCAAAATCGGGGGGAGTGGCAGGGAGTGGAAGGGTGTGGCGGAACTAACTTTGTTTGGAAGTAAAATTTTATAACGGAGAGGCAGGGACATCAGGGGTGAGGAAAGCCCTCCGACCATCCATAACAGTAATTTACTGACCCCCTAAATCAGGAGGACGAGGGTGGCCACGCATGTGATAAGTGTGATTTTCCTTTTATGCCATTTTGATACCTCTTATTTATAAAATAAATTCATAAAATGAAAAGGATAAAAATGTCCAAAAAATTTTATACACCCTTCCCTTTCATAAGCTTATTTTTAAATTCCCAAACAACAAAATAGTCTCTCACTCTCCACTTCACTCCTCACCTTTCTTGTCTATTCCATTAATGACCATTCCCTTCCCCTCTAAATAAATCTCCCAATCATAGGCTAAGTCTTTAGTTGTCTAACCTACATTACACAAACCTTCCCTAATACCATCAAATACCATCAATGATTATCTTGGATTGAGTTACCAAAAATACCCTCACTCCTTTAATTGAAACCTTAGTCCTCCCTTGTCTCTCCATTTCCTCCCTTTTTAGTGTCCTCCCATAACCTTCACCGCCACTTCTATTCATAGAGATCTTCTCCACAAACACTAAATCTAGTTTACACATCCAGTGGCTTGAGTCGTTACCATGCCAGCTTAAAAAAATTAAACGAAAAGTTAAACTTTAAAACAAACAATGTTCACCAGGGAAATTTGAAATAAGCTTTTTAGTAAACCTTTTAACAAATTAAAATGTTCAAAGCTGTATTTGTCAGTACAAGTTTATTTACCACTGACTTTAACAAGTTTCCAGAAGAAAAGAAAATAAATCAAGAGGCCAAACGCGCTCAATTCTTCCGGGCTAATGCTGCAGCAATGCCACCAACTATAAGTCCCACAGCGGTTGCAGTGATGCCAATTCCTATAGCACCATCTGCATTGAAACATGCGACAATTGCAGTTCTTTAGTTACTGCTATGTATGATGCAATAAAAGCTTAAGAAACAAGTCATTAATTACCTTTAGCAATTCGATCTTCAACTATTTTCTTGAGGGTCAGTGGCTGCCTCCAATCAGGTGCGATCTGCAAGAACAAAAGGCCAAAAATAAATTGAGAAAGAATTGTTCATCCTAGACCATGAATGTAAACAGAGTACCAAATAGGCCACGATGGCCAATGATCAATAAGACACATATAACCCCACTAATTGGCAATATATATATAGTCAACCTTCTAGTATGGTGAAAATTTCCATATAATGATAACATAGATGGTATAAGACAGAAAAAAAAAAAATGGATAGCTTGGGCATCAACTAAATGAAACTAAACTAGCTAATTGTTGAAAAGGGAAGAAAACCTTCCAGCCCAGATGCGAAACAGTGGATAGTTCATAAGGCTAATAAAGGGTTTTAACTTTCAATCCATGCTCCCGTCAGACAAACAAAAACAAAACTCCAAACATAGAGCTTCTGAGCAGCAATATCCACAACCATAAGGCGTCAAAGGTCTGGCAATGGGAAGATCAGAGAAAATAGAGTTTTAAGGCACAATGTAATCTATAAATGAGAAATACATACCTGCAAGCATTGCTCCACAAGTTGACGACTCCTACCATATTCGTTACTCCTGTAATATCCAACAGCCAGAAGATAAAGCTTCTCTCTTTGATGCAAAGGACTTTGCTCATTGGCCAGAGCAGCTGTAAATCACAATCAAGGATGTCCAAGGTCAGCCATGCATATAAAGGTCATAATACTTCAATATCGAGCATCTCTGTGTAAGGCCACATGACAAAAGCGATAGAAAGAAACGAAGGCGCTGTGGCCCTAGGGGCAGTTGCCTCTACCTGGTGGCTTAAGCAGCTGGGCTAAGGGTATCCATTAGTTTCAAAGGAAAAAAAAAAATATGCAGCCCTTTAATAGAAGAAATCTGATTTCCATTGTTCAATGCAGGTACTAAGGAACAATAATATGATCAGTTGTGAATTTGAAGCGAAGTTAGAAAATAGTAGTGGCTGTAGGAAGTGATCTTAATGGCCCAGTTGAAACAGTGCCTTGCAAATACTAGATTAGTAAATTCACCATCTTTAGCATTTGCATAATAACCACTGAAGACAGCAATGATCCCATGGCAGATTTAGAGAGATTAGCCCAGTCAATAACTGCCTTGCACATGCCATTTTCATGAACTTCCAAATCTCCATTTTGGTTGGAAGAAAAATAAATCAAACAACTTACAATGAACACATAAGTTGTTTTACACACTGAACAACATTACACTAGTTTTGGCATAATGGCCAGAGAAATCCTAGTTATCAGCTATAGGTCAGAGCAAAAATGATTATGGGATTGAGATGTCATGAAATAGCAGGGACAAAGAAGATGGGGGCGTTCAGATGAATACTTAAAGAAGATTGAGCCCAATTAATGAAAAAGCATAACAATAACAAAATGTCTTTCAATCCCCTCTCACCAGACCCACAATGTAACCAGACAAAATCATCAGAATAGAAGAACAGATTTCTTAAGGACCAGAAAAAACAGTGAACATAATTGTTTCTCAAATGTTCATAAAAGACTGGTGGCAAAAGGCGCCAACATAAATAAATATTAACACTAAATAAAGAAACAGTTCAGTAAAAGCAGATCACAGTCCCATACCAACAAGCAAACATATAAAAAAAATTGGAAAAAAAAAAAAGCCACCCAAATGAACTCAAAATGATTCCGTAATGAGTTATGCTACCTTCAAGCATGGCTATCCCTCGCTGAACATCTTCCTTCTGCCTTGAATGAACAAGCGCCCACGACAACCTCATTATACTGTCATTCCTCCGCCCCTCAGCCTCTTCGCCAGTAGCAGCCTGAGCCTCGGCAACTTCTCTCTCGCAGCCCTTCAAAACATGCAACAGAGTTTAGAGTTTAGCCTGAAAGGAATGGAAGCAAAATAGCAGCAAACACTGCATCCACTGCATGCCAGTACATTACAACACTTACACCCATGCGAAAAAAACAATAGCCAACTTCAGGTAACAAGAAAGGAAAATTGTACCAACAAGCTGCTGGACGAGCGGAAAGGCAACTGTAAATGTTCAATCACCCGCAATTACAAGAGGAAGGTGTCCCACAATTTTATCAACTAAAAAGAAAGGAACATTGTGTATTTTCGCAATCACCATAGCTAGCAAGTAACAACCATTACAGCCATAATTGATCACCCAGATACTTCCTCCACTCAATTTACAATTTTTTTTTTTAAATAAGGTTATGAAATGGTTTATCAAAATCCAGATAACCCAATTAAAAAAATAATTCCAAATTCAATTTAAGGGAATGCCTAGGACCAAATATTAGGTTGGATATATGCTGACACATAGATTTAGCGTAAACCAAAATCAGCCCACAAATCGAATCAATCATTTCATTGTCAATCAACTGTTCGAATTCCCTATCGCACGATCCCAATATAAGAATTATCAACTCCAACATTTTCCGCTTCCTGGGGCGCATAACTACGGTTTTAAAAATACAGAAAAAACGAATTTGTTTATATATATATATATATAAGAAAAAGAAGAAGAAAAGATGGGTTTGAGATTGATGGAAGAAAGAAAGGGGGTAAGGAGTTTACAGCGATGACGTCACGGTCGCACCAAGGGATCTGGTCGCCGCCGGTGAAGAAGTTTCCGATGGATTCGAAAAAGCTTCCAATCTTAGCGTCCATTGTTTTGTTTTGTTTTGTTTGGGCGTAACACTCACTCTCAGCAGCGATAAATCAATATGACGGTGACTTTCACCTCAAGACAAATTTATAGGGCTGGGGTTTTTCGGAAATTTGAAGCCTTTTTTATTTTAATTTATTCTTTGGGGTATTTTTTTTTATAAATAAGGAAATATTTGTTATTATTTTGGTACAGTGGAGGGCCACAGGCCCAAAAAGAGGTTTACGCTAAGATAAAGCAATTTGGCGGGGCAAAGCGACCCGGCCCCTACGTCATGACAAAACATGAACTCCCACATATGTTGAGGAGGGTGTCTTGTTCCCATATATTATATGGAGATCAAAATTAAGGGTAAATCTAAGATTAGAAGATTAGACATTGTATCAGCTCCTTCGTTTCCTTCCCTGTACGTATGTCGAAATACGATGGTCCAATTCCTTAGCCTTAGCTGCAAAATTTTTCTCTGGTGATCGTAAGGCCCGATATTAGGTCAATAACAGCCTTTGAGTCACTCTCCACAGTCAATTGTTTATAACCCAAGTACCATGCCACTACTGATGAGGCAGAGACATACCTCTAGTCACATTTTAGAATTGTGAGCTTATTATAGGTCTTCATTCCCTATTTATTATGCAGATTTGGATCCCAACATATATCCATGAATTTATTAAAAAAAATTCAAAAAAAGGGAGAAAAACCACAATAATATTTTGAAATTCTAAATATACATATCCAAAATAACAAATATTATTAATACAATATAATCCAAATTAAAAAAATACATGAAAATGCAAGTCCGATAAAAAAAAACTTAAAAATGAACGTGTACTAAGTGCTAAGATTTTCTTAATATATATTCATATTGATAAGGAATTGGTGGGTCTCCATAGGATGAAAATCCTATTCCCTATCCCCAGTCTCTTTTAAGAACTCACGTTCTCATTCCCATTGCTGATAATTCGACATGTACCCGCTTTAATAGGGTTTTTTGCCATCCCTACAGGCCACATGGAGTTCTACGAAAAAGGAAAAAATTCCCCAAACTTCCACACCGAGAGCCGAATATTTCAGAATATTTTCATATCATACCCTTAGTTTAATTTACATTGATTTTATCATTATATTTAAATTCTATCTTTGACTTGCAAATAGGATTGTTGTATTACAAAAATCTTACATAATATCAATATATTTTCATATTATTTAGAGTTGTTAAAAAAAGGTGAAAAAATAAAATATTAAATGATAGTCAGGGATAGAGTACAAATGAGTTCCAAATTACTAGAACCTCTACAATATAATAACAGGCACAAGTCATGGTGAATAGTACCACTCCGATACTAAGTTGGAATTGAAGGTTTTAGATAACAAAGGAGAAAAAAAATAAAGAACAAAAACCATGTAGCAAAAGGGTTTAGTGGCTAGAGGCAAGATCCACATTTTTTAGTTCTACATCTTAACAGGATTACTTATTATTTTTAGTGATGAATACCCTTAGTTTATAAGAAAAAATAGAATTCTACTTCATTTCATAGTAACTTTGTATAGTTATTTATCATATCAATAATTTTTTTCTACTTCATAGGATTCGTCAAAGATGAATTATTCATTCATCTGATAAAATATTAGCATTGCTAAAGTTATATTGATCATAATAAGATTTAAACCTATGAACTCATGCATATTACTTAAACTTATCAGTGGACTATTCTTTGGATAAAATATGACAATTAAGTAACCAAAACAATTTCAGGCATCCGCTACCCTTCCAATTCTCAAATAAATTGGAAACTTGGCGACTCTCTGGCCATCTTCACCCCAAGCAAGCTTCAAATTTTCAACAAGATCCTCCCCAAGAAACTCCACTTCTTTGTCTCTTGCCACCTGATATGCTGACCATGATCTTATGAAAGTCAAGTAACGATCCAAATCCATCGCAATTTCTGACACAAACTCAAAGGGTCCTGTGTGATCTAATGCATCCACAGGCTCAAATGGAAAATCAATGCTCCTATAATTTTTATCGATCAATTTGCATGCAGGGTCCCGGTAAGGGCCCAAATCCTCTACAAAGAGCCGATCCAAAACCTTATCCACTTCATCGCTGACTCTTGGCATATTGTAACACCATGCAGCAATGACCCCATGAGGCTTCTTGAGAACCCAATTGACTTGTTGGTAGAACGTTGGGAGGTCAAACCAGTGGAGGGCTTGAGCTACAGTCACAAGGTCAACAGTTCCATAAGGTGCCACCTTTTCTTGAAGCTCCACCGTGGACATAGTTGAAGGGGTATGTTGGTATCTCACATTGGGGAGCTTCGTTGCAAATTCAAGCTGTTTCTCGCTAACGTCCGTGGCTATGACATTCTTATATATGGTAGCTAACTGAAATTAATTAATTTTCATCACAACAATTAAAGCAATTAGAGATAAGTACACCACAAAAAAAAAATTGAGATCAGAAAAATGTACAACAGTAGTTGATATTGTAAAATCACCAGGATGTGGTACGGTGGATGGTTTATAAAATATGAGTAATGGTGCACATCTAAAAATATATATATACTGAATATTTGACAGAAGTCATGATTATTGTTTGATGAAATAAAGTCGTATGATTTACTAATTAATGTGAAGGCTAATATTCATGACATGTCATTTTAGATATAAAATTAAAAAACAATTCTGTTGTCTAGAATTTTCTATAAAATATTAGTACGTGTCATTATTAGTGTTATTCTTGATAGTGTTGCATTAAGTGTTTACAACTAGACCAAAAGACATAGCTGTTAACAAAGATGCAATTTTACAGTTTCTATCTTGTTATGATCCTCTATCACTGTAAGGTGATATTTTATGTTTTATTATGGTTTTTTAATATCATAATTTGACCTTTACTCCTACATTTTCATGTTTATCATTATATTTGGTACATTTTATGAAAAGGATAAAATTGAAACATTTTAAAAATATTGGCAATGTAAATAGAATTAAAAAGAAGCTTTAATCAAAATTTTGGTAGAACTTAAGGGATGTAAATAAAGCTTTACAACAAAAAAAATATATTAATCAAATGAACTAAACTCTATAACATAATCAACATGAATAATCGTAAGTTCCTAACGATATAAAAGTAAAAATGAGAGATAGATATGAGAAGCAAATAGAAGAGGAATTTAATATTTATTTTGGTTTCAAAAATTTATACACGATTTTTTTTCCATGTTTTAAGGTAAAATCTGGCTAATTAAATATTTACTCTGATCCCTTAAATTTAGACTGAATTACTTTGATCTTTGAATTAAACTCTAACCAATCAGTTAGTTTCTTTGTAATAGTGAATGTGTTAGTCCTTAGTAGACAAATCTTGACAGATAAATAATTTGAATATATATATATATATATGGGATTTATTTAATGAGAGGAGTGATTTTGTATTAGAGTGAGAGGATAAAATCTGAATCGTATAATTATACATGAATAGTTAGGATTAAAAGTTATTAAAAAGTTACGTACTCACTTAAAAAGTCACATGACTTTATGTTTTGATTCTAACAATTAATATAAAATCTGATGGCCCAAATTTACATATCTCACTCTTATATAAAATCATCATCATCTCAATTGATCTTCTCCACTAGCCGATGCAATGATTAAACTAATTAGAATATTATAACATAAGCTAATTAATTTGAAAGTTGTTATTTTTAGAAAATAATTTGATTTAATAACGTGTGCTTAAGGGATTGACATAAATTATTAATGCTTTTAAATACTAACATGATTCGAATTACAAATCAAGAATTAATCGATCAGATTTTAAATTTCTAAAAGCAAAATGACTGGTATATAAAGTTTTAGAGGGCAAAGTGAATATTAACTCTAAAATAAGAAAGAGAAGCATATATATACATGTTTGGCAGCCTGGCCAGCTCTGGTACCGACGTCCCAAGCGAGGTGGTGAGAGGGAGTCTTGGAAGCAACGAATTGGTAGAGCTGTGCAGGATAACATGGCCTTCCATCTGCATATTGCTTTGCCTGCTTCACAAAAAGCTTTGCCATCCCTATTTGCTCACATCTACCTCTCCCATTGCATTATTTATATCACAGATCTGTTCTCCACCATGTTTATTTGGATTTTTTAAATATGCTTAGACTCTAGAAAAGTAAGATAAAAGTGTTTTTACCTAAGATTTATCATTTGATTCATCAATTATATTAGTTATAGTATTAAAAATACAGGGCACATGAGAAATAATGATGATATATAAAATTGATGCATAAGTATTGAATAGTTCGAAGCAAAACTTTTTTCTAACTATCTGAGTATCAAAGAATTTCTATAGGTAGATTTATTAGATGATTAGGTGAATAAAGTTAAACAAGTTCCATATCTACTCAGGGTTCGATTCTTAATAATATGTACATAGTGAATTTTGTAGTCAAAGGCAAGACCCACATATGTCAAATTTATATTTTAAGAGGATTAATCACTGCTTTCAGCAATATATACCCTAGGTTTAAAAGAAAAATGTTAAACAAGATCTATAACGTGTACAAATATTATCCTCAACCCTACATCATAAATATTAAACTCTAAAACATCAATTTCGTAACTCTAGTATTACCTCTCATGTTTTCTACGCATTTAATACAATAATTAATATGTCAAATAATAATACAAAATAAGATTATTTTTCTTACTCTTATGGTATTTAAGAAACTTTTTCTTATCTCTCATACTTGAACAGAATTGTCTCCGATAAGAGGATACATGTGGAAAAGAAATAGAGGTCCTATATTAACCAATCAAATTCTCAGCATCATATCAATTTCATAAGCTATTTCTGTTTCTTATTTAGTTTTGCTATATCTTTAATATGATAGGTAATTTATTTTATAAGTAATATAGAATATCTCTTTCTTTCTATGAAAATATTTAAAAATTTATAAAGATACCATATACAAGCATCTCATGTTCTCAGCACAGCCAAATCAACACTCCAAGAGTCAAGACGCTACAGTATACGTGCTAAAGAGTAAAATTATGATTACGCAATTGGTAAATAGTTGATTTTGATTCTTTTTTAACAACCCAGTTGTATTTTTTTTAATCTTGTTTTTTTTTAAAATGTTTTGGAAATCGACTCCAATTTTTTTTTGTCGGATTTTTCTTCTATGATTTTTTTTTGTTTTTGGTCGTGATTACTATTCTCTGATTTAACATTACTATTATGGAGTCCGTTGTTAGACTCGATCCTTTTTTGCTTTTGGTCAATAAATTGACTTGTTTTGTCACATCAATGGCTCGGTTTTGATATGACCCGTACTTTTTTTTTTCCGGCCATCTGATATGACTCGCAGTTAAAGAGCCCATTAGTTGGACCCAAATTACTTGGGTCTAGAAGGCCGCTCGAGAAAATTGGGTTTTGCAAAAAAGAGAAATGGTAAAGGTACCATTTAACCAGATTATTTGATTTTTTGCCCATGAAAAGAAATTAGTTGTATCTGTTTTTATAGCAGTAATCAAATTTCTTAATAAAAAATCATATGCTAAATATTTAATTTAATATAAATCTGATTTTGGTCATTGATAAATTTAATTTAATATGAGTCTGATTTTTAAATAAATCAAATTGTTTATATAGGAATAGTATTCAGATTTTTTTTAATAAAAACATCACATACTAAATATTTTAATAAAAATAAATCAGATTTGTTTTAAAATTTACAAATCATCAGGTATTATCATCATTTCTATTTATACTAGATATTCTCATTTACGGAATAGTTAGCGATCTTCCCTAACATATTGTCTAGAGTCTTATTAATCCCTCTTCCAAATCACTTTAAATATTGTCATCGAGGTATGATTTAGTAAAAGATGAGCTTCTTACATGTCAAAGGTAAAAAATGTATGCATTGTTTGAATTCCTCATTTGATAGTATGCTAAATACTATGTTATTGGTAGTGGTCCTGGGTGGTGAAAAGAATCAGCTTCCAAAGTAGATAGATTTATTCAAGGAGAAAAGATTCCTTTTTAAGGTTGTTAGTACACAATTTTGATCGGATCACAAAAATAAAAAATAAAAAAAAGTTGAAAAAACCAAAAAATTCAAATCTTTCTAATAATTATTCTTTTTTAAAACTGATTTTATTTAGCATTCATTAATTAATTATAACTTGATTTATTTTATTAATTAGCTTGATTTTATTTCTCTAATTAGTGTCAATGGCATCAAATTAAATATTTTATTATTACTTATATTTAGATTAGGAGAGTGTATGCGTTGGTGTAGTTTTTGTAAGGCGAACAGCCTTCGTCTAACCACCACCACCACCACCACCCATCACCACCAAGCCTCCACTGTCATTGCAACATATCATAGTCCAATTTCACTGCACCATCCTTAACCTCAATCGCACAATCACCACTCCATCCCCATCATCACCCCTGCATCGTGGGCCATCACCTTCATACTTGCACAATGTAAGAATGCCCAAGAGCCCTCGTGGTTGTTTCCTGGCTATAGGTGTATAGTTAGTGTTATTCCCTTTTAGTTCATTCTCTTTTCTTTTCAGAAGTCTTCTGTCTTTTTTTTTTAAAAAAAAATAAAGACAAAAACTGTTCGTTAGTTTTAGCTTTTGAACTCTTTATTTTTTTCTTCTTCTTTTCTTTTTTTTTTTTTTGGGTCGGGAACAAATTAATGTTTTTGGGTTTTTATATTTAGTTACTACATTTGCATTAATAATTAAAATTAAAAAGGAAATGTGTTTCAATATTTTTTTTTTCTCTTCATTTTATCCACCAGCCATAATTAGTTGTGCTGAGTGGCTGATGCATCCTTCATCACTATTGAATTGTAAGGACTTATTGAGTAGTCTAGTACTACCTTGAATTATGTGCAAAAAATAGATTTCATCTCTTTTAATCCTTGTTAAAAAAAAAATTAACTCAACACACTTATTTTGTAGAAGAACTACGTGACTTTGAGTGCCTCATTGCACCAGAAGATATGTACAGGTTTATTAAGTACTCTAGTATTACTTTAAATTCTGTGCAAAAGATGGATTTTATCTCTTTTGTTCCTTGAGAAAAATAAAATTAACTCAACACACACTTATTTTGCAGAAGAATTACGTGATTTTGAGTGCCTGATTACACTAGAAGATACACAGGAGCAAATATTTTTCTGTTAAGCCAAACCTAAATTTTCTTATATTTATTTTCTTTTTTTGTAATTTTTTTTATTAAACTCTATAAGTTTTTTTGAACTTTAATTTTTTTAGGGAAAAATAAAATTGTTAAAGTTATTGTTTAATTTGCACAACAAACTTTGAGTAACCATCATCAGACTGATGTATTGGGGATGCAGTGGGATTAAGTTTCCACCATTCCTTAATTATAATCAGACTCTTGAACCCAATTTATTTTAAAAGATCAGTTTTGTTAAATTAAACAATTTTTTCAATGTTTACCAAAAATAAAAATTGTTGGCAATTTCAGTGAAAACTCATTTGACCCTTTGAAAATTAAAATATTTTCTCGTTGTGGGGTCCCCTCTAGGACGTTGTGACAAAGGTTCCATCAAACTTGGGAATTTGAATTCATTCCAACTATGCATTATCATATTGATGAAGTTGTATTTGGATCAATAAATTATATCATCTTTTGGGGAGTGGCTATTGCCACTCCTAAATGTCTAATGACACTCCCACTATCAATAATTTTTAGTTGATTGGTTTAGAATGCCCTTTTTCTTATATTTTAATTTGTCCATTATTAATCATGCATGATTTTTTTGTTTTCAAAACTAATTGAATCTTAATTATTTATTATTACTCTTTATTTATTATTTTTATTTGTGATATTTCTAAATACATTTAATTAAAGTTTATTTGATATTTATAATATATTACTACTATGATATTTTAAATTTATATTTAAGAATATTGTTAATTAATACTAAACATAGAAATTAACTCTAAGTAAACTTTTAGCATAACATAAAAAATTCCTAACTTAAATCTAATTGTAACATGACTTAAATTAACACAGTAAAATAAAATTCAAATAACCTGAAAATTTGATCAAATATAAACTATAAAACTTTTTTTTCAAGACATATTTGTGAAAAAAATAATGCATAACCAACCTTAATTTAAATATTACAATTCTATAAAAAATAAATTTATCAAAATTCTTAAAGTGATATTCGGCACTACAACACTGAATATATATATATATCGGTGTTGTCGTGCCAAATATCATTTTAAGAATTTTATAATTTTATTTATAGTTTTAAAACTCGGATCGTGTCGACTCAAATTAGAGTCTTTGAGTCCTTTGGGTCACTAGTTCAACCGATGGGTCACTGGTCGAACCAGATTCATATAAAAAAAATAAAAATATATAAAAATTTAAATGAAATATAATAAAATAATAACTAATTAACAATTTGACAATTTTTAAAGGCTCCAAATATAAAAACATAATTAAATAACATAAATTCCTAAATATTGTTTTCATTTCACAATCACAAATCACAATTAACAAGTTCAAAATATAATTACACAAGTAAACTCACAAACTTTTACACTACAAACTCACAAGTCATGGCAATATAAACAAATTTATTGCATTTTTCTAAAAGTCAAATTAGAATATTATTTTTTAAGATTTAGAAAAAGACATCATTTAACCAAAAAAAAAAAAACGAGTTGACCCGATCTGGTTCAATCGACCGAGTCAAACCGGGTCACATCGGTTTTTATGCGAGACCGATCCAAACAGTGGCTCAGACCGGTTTCATGACCGGTTCACCAGTTTTCTGGTCGAACTGGCTGGTCTGTGCCGGTTTTTAAAACTATGATTTTATTTCACTGTGTTTATTTAATTCAAGTTAAACATTATATTTAAGTTAGGAATTTTTTGTGTTATGCTAAAAGTTTAATTAGAGTCAATTTCTATGTTTAGTAGTAATTAATAATATTCTTAGTAATATATTATAAATATAAAATAAAATGTTAATTAAATTTATTTAGAAATATTGCAAGTGAAAATAATAAATAAAGAGTGATAATAAATAATTGAGATTCAACTAGTTTTGAAAACAAAAAAAAAAATTTATGATTAATAATGGACAAATTAAAACATAAGAAGAAAGACATTCTAAACTAATCAACTAAAAATTATTGATAGTGGGAGTGATATTAGACATTTAGGAGTGGCAATGACCATTCCCCATCTTTTGTTGTAAGTACAAGATTGATGATATATGTAGTATACTCCTTTAATAGCCTATTTTTTTTATTCTTGAATATATGCTATTATAAAAATATGTATTAACTTATATATTATTTCTTTTCTACCAAGTTTCATTCACACTCGATAATTCAGGATTCTTATGAGCACTCTTCATGGCACTAGCTTGCATAAGGTAACAATAATTTTATTATTTAGTTATATTGAAATTCTTTAATTTTATATTGTGGTTTAGAATAAATTATGTTAATAAGATCTATCTCTCAATTAAAATTGATTCCAATTGGATTCCCATTTGTGTGTATAACCTACAAGATTCATGCTTGCTATCAGTTGAAACTCTATCTGGTCTTGAAGACGTCACTCCATTGTCAACTGAATATTGGATGCAAAGCTATATAATTGATTAATTTAGAAGATTATTCTTCCTTTAGTTTGAATAAAATTAAATATGCAATATGTGAGAAGACTTACCTAATTAGATAATTATTGTTAATGATGATAAATTTAAAAATAAATTATAATTAACCAACCAAAATTCAAAAATATATAAATTATGACTAAAAAGATGTGTAAATTTGATGCAATTTTGATAAAGAAAAAATCTATTTTATTTTTAACAAATCCTATTTCAAGTGTAACCAATTTGATTTTGAAATCGGCACTATAAAAAAAGAGATAAATAATGGCTGACTTTTTTTTGTCTCACTACGGCGGTTTTGACTGCATGTTACATGAATTGTGGTTTGTTTTGAACCGCCATAATTAATATATGGTATAAAACGGCATTTGGAACCCGCTGCAATTCATGCGGACTTTGAAAAAATGAAAAAAAAAAAAAAAAGAAAAAGAATTATGGCGGCGTAAAACCGCCGCAATTCTTAGAGGAAATTTAAAAAAATTATTATTCATGGCGGTTTGAAATCGCCGTAATTTCTGACCAATAAAAAACACCTGCCGCCAAAATTAAATTATAACAATATATTGAATTTCTTCATTCAACTAAAGGAAACTATTTTGTCAATTTTCAAACGACATACAACAAGATGAGCACTAACATGAACATTATTTGATACATTATCATAATAAACCCTTGAAATCTATGTGAAAAATTGATGACTCTTAATTTTTACAATAGAAAATACATTAGGATCTGTGTCCTCCAACTGAAACTAGATTATCAGATTCAAGGCATAAAATATAAGAAGGGAACAGCTTGAGCAACCAATTTATGATAAATATTCAGAAAAATTAATCGACAACCTGTTGAGCCACAGATAAAGCTGCCTCATCTCAAGTACTGAATCCAAATATGATCTCAGGGACCTCAGAAATAACACCCTAAACATACAGTGAACATATAAAACAGATATATGAAGCTTGGGGAAAAATTATCAAGATAGGAAAAAGATAACAATATCAAAGATAAATGAAGTGAACTGGAACAATATACCTATATATGTCTCTGTTTCCTTGGGATCATTGCTAACCAAAGCTTCAAACTGAAATCAAAAGCAAGCATGCTGTCAAGAAACTCCCTAAACAAACTTGATATGATACTAGAACATATGAATGAATCAACGACCCAAGGACCAAGTGGGGTATATGGTTTGATAAACTCCTTACCATTGGACTAAATTGTGCTACTGTAGGCATGTTTGGCTATTGCTAGAATGTTCAGAAGTGTTGAAACTATAGGTTTCGGGTGAAAAGGAGAGAAAAGAGACTCTAAGTACTATTCTGAATGTATAAGATTTGATATGACATAATATAAAAAAAAAAAAGCACTAACATGTAAACCCTATTTATTCTAAAAATTCGGTCAAGTACTAGTTTAGCACCAGTACAAAGTTGGCCTAATAATTCTAATATCATAATTAGAATCCTAATATTCTAACATAAAAGTTACAAGAAAAATATTAAGAAAACTCATGTTCTTGGATGTTTAAAAAACGCAAGACTTTTTTTTTTATTGAGATTAATTGGGTCCTTGGATAAAGAGCACATAGCTAAATTGTAGAGCATTATCCTAGTTAACGTGAATTATAGGACGTTTAAACGACCGTTTTTCAGATCCTAGCCTAATCTCTTTTGCACAATTGAAATACTTAAGAATGGATGTTTTGGGGCACTTCAGAAGGAAAATATTTTTGTAAATTCAGACCCATCTATCATTTCTCTCTGGAATTCCCTAGCCATAATAAACGATTTGATTATACTAAGCATGAAACTTGGTACAACATTTTCAATGCATTCTCTATTTGGTGCTGTCTAACTTAGCCTTCTCAGCAATTATAGCATGAAGTTGAAAGCGAAATTAAAGTAGCTGCACAGGTATTTAGACAATTTTACATGTCCTAGTTACATATCCTGTAAGTCTAAGCACTTTACCACTAAGAAACATGGATTTGATGTATCAAGACATAAGCTATTGTGTCAACATTGACTTTCAAGCTAATTGCAATCAAACCATGACTAAGAACATGTGATACTTACTGAAGCAAGTTGAATATCAACTGGTTTCTCCTTTTGATGCTTCAAACTGCTTCTCCACATTTGATTTCCTTATCTCTATAGTAGAATTTGAATGTCTCTGGGAAGAAGTAACATCTGCGAGCCGATCAGAGCCAATAATCTCTTTGTGAGCAGTGGCAGGGTCCTGAAATTCTTTGCTTGAGGTCAACAGATAGTGATAAGGAGCAGCTTGTAGGATTTCACCATCTGACATCAGCTATAATAGAGAGAGAAAAAAAAATGGAATTAATTATAGAAGCCACAGCTGAATACTACAATGTAGAAGTAATGGCATTATCAATAGAAACAACAATTGAATAACTGTAATGTAGACATACTTTCTTCCATCCATACAATTTTTTAATAAGCTAGAACAAAATGGCATTAATGACAGGATCAACAATTAAATAAGAACATGGAATGAGATAAACAATGCACAAATGAATGAGCCAGAAAAAAAAAAAAAGAGGCCAGAGTGCTATTGGGGTAGATAAAGACGATGATGAGGGAAGGTGGAGGGTCGGAGTCCTCGGCGTTGGAGCGGTGCAGGTAGAGGGACTCGCTGGCGGCGGGGGCCTAGAGGCAGATGGAATCACGCATCGCAGCGGTGGCTCCATCTTCTTCTTCTCCTACTTCTCTCTCTAACTCTCTCTCTCATTCTGCGGTTGGATTCTTTACAACGAGCTGGCGAGGTGCAGGAGAAAGGGAGAGAGCTGCGCCCTTGAGAAAGGTCAGGTTGGAAGGGTAGCGCGTAACAGGGGTTAAGAACATTCTGTGTTTTTTTTTTTTTTCCCAGTACATAGCAATATTGTTTTTAAGAATAAATAAAATAAAATTGGGTACTAGTCTGTCATTTTTATGGAAGAAGCTAAGATTATAATGAAAAAAATTGGATGTGAGTGTTTTAGGAGGATATTCATTCCATCGTGATTGAATGGAAAAGTGACCTCCACTTATCCCATTTATTATCACAATAATTGAGTAAGTATTTCAATAAAATATTTATTTTTAAATATTAAAATGGTATTATTCTCAAAATAATTTGTAGATCAGGTAAGTTCACCTAACATAAAGGAACCCACCACACTTTTTTTTTAATTATTATTATTATATATTATTCCTGCTGCACTATATGTGTTAAGACCAAAAAAAAAAGTTATTTACTCTTAAAAGAATTAGCCGGTGACACAGTTATGTTTTCTTTTCAAATGTGAAAATTAAATTTGATATGTTTCATTAGAATATCGCAGCAACAAAAATTGTGAAATAAAAAAAAAAAGAGTTTTTAAGAAAAACACTAACATTATTGTGTTTGCATAAAACTAGATACAAAAATGAGGTATTAATTAGTTTAATTATAAAAGAGAAATAAAAACAGGATTCTACTTCGTTTAACTATGCATAATTCTTTTTCATATCAGTAGTAATTTTTTTCAGCTACTTCGTGGGTCTCGTTGTTGAAGACAATTTATTCATTCATTGGATAAAAGATGGTAGTTAAGAAGTAACTAAAATAATTTCAAGTATCCCCTACCCTTCCAACTCTCAAATTAATTGGAAAATTAGCCACCCTCTGTCCATCTTCACCCCAAGCAAGCCTCAAATTTTCAACAAGATCCTTCCCAAGAAACTCCACTCCTTTGTCCCTTGCCACCTGATATGCTGACCATGATCTTATGAAAGCCAAGTAATGATCCAAATCCATCGCAATTTCTGACGCAAACTCAAAGGGTCCTGTGTGATCTAATCCTTCCACAGGCTCAAATGGAAAATCAATGCTCCTATATTTTTCATCAATCAATTTGCATGCAGGGTCCCAGTAAGGGCCCAAATCTTCCACATAGAGCCGATCCAAAACCTTATCCACTTCATCGCTAATTCTTGGCACATTGTAACACCAAGCAGCAATGACCCCATGAGGCTTCTTGAGAACCCAATTGACTTGTTGGTAGAACGTTGGGAGGTCAAACCAGTGGAGGGCTAGGGCTACAGTCACAAGGTCAATAGTTCCATGAGGTGCCACCTTTTGTTCAAGCTCGGCCATGGACATGGTTGAAGGGGTATGTTGGTATCTCACATTGGGGAGCTTGGTTGCGAATTCAAGCTGTTTCTCACTAACATCTGTGGCTATGACATTCTTGTATATGGTAGCTAACTGAAATTAATTAGTTTTCATCACAACAATTAAAGCAATTTTAGATAAGAAAAATGTACAGTAGTAGTTGCTATATATCGTAATCACTAGGATATGGTGTGGTGGAAGATTTATTAAATATATTATTATGGAAGATTTATTAATTTTGATGCATTGACATCATAACAAAAATTTATATTATTATCCAATCAGGTAGTGCTACATTAGTAAATATGGTTATCTCATATTCTCACTACTTGAAATTAAAAGGCATTCAAATTGAGAAATTTGATAGATGGCTTTACCATGTTAATATATTAAAATTTGACTCTTAGCTAGTTTTATCCTAATATTTTGAAATTCATTAAAGGCAAGTATCAATTTATTTATTTTTTGTAACATAAACTTTTTTTGTAAATATTGGTGGCAATGAGATTTAAAATTATAATCTTATATAAACTATCTAAGTTACTCATCACTAGTCCATCCTAATGGCCTTGAAATAAACGTTCAATTGGTATGAAAAAGCATTAAATCTTAGGTCAAAATAGTTTTTCAGAATAAATTATATATACTGATTTCTTTTAAGTTAGATAACATTAAATACAACACTCAGTGCTTTATCATGTCTACCATAATTTATTCTAGGATATCGAGAGCTATGTTAGGTAGTCTGTATGTCACATTCTGCAAAATATAAGAGTGTAAGATGTAATATTACCCAAACTTCAAGAATCAAGAGAGATTAATATATCTTTTTATGAAATATGGAGTCTGTATGTAAGATTGCCTATTTTAAAAAAAGTCAGTGTAATTTATCTGAGTTTTGAAAGCTCGATAATTGCAAAACACTGTAAAATAGTCTAAAATCAAATTTAATCATTAAAAAATATAAAAGATAAAATTAATCAATTGAACTAAACTCTCTAACATAATCAGCAACTAATAATCATAGTTCAGCTTGGTTCCAAATTAAAGAAGGTGCGTGGGTCCGTGATTAATCCTACTAATTGTATATGTGTGGAAGTTGACCACTTACAACATTTTGGATCTTGAAATAATAGGTATGTTGATTGGATCAGTCGATATCAAATGTATCTTCTAAGAATTAAAGTGTATGCATGTTTACTTAATTCATTTACATCCTTACTAAATAGTGTGCAATACATCGTGTACAATAATGAGTGAAAATGAGGCACGCCAATAGGGAAAAAAAAACAAAAAACAAAAAACAAAAAGCAAATGAGCGCTAGACATGAGAAGTGGATTGAGAAGAGGAAGTTAATGCTCATTATCATTCTTAAAATTTATACACGAGCCACTTTTTTTTTTTTTCCTTCTTCTGAAGTTCAAATTTGTTTAATTAAATGTCTGCTTTGACCTTAAAATTTATTCATGAGTCATTTATTTTGATCTCTTAACTTATTAGTAACTTTCTAATAGTGATTCACAACTACAAATCAAAGATTAATTTGTCAGATTTTAAACTTCAAGATCATTCAAATGAGTCACTTCACGTATATATATTACTTAAAGGAAGAGGAGGCACATATATACCTGTTTGGCAGCCTGGCCACTTCCGGTACCAACATCCCAAGCGAGGTGGTGGGAAGGTGTCTTGGAAGCAATGAATTGGAAGAGCTGTGCAGGATAAGTTGGCCTTGCTTCTGCATATTGCTTCGCTTGCTTCACAAAAAGCTTTGCCATCCCTATTTGCTCAGATCTGCCTCGCCCTTTGTGTTATTTATATAACAAAGCTGTTCCCCACCATGTTTATTTTGATAAAAAAAAAGGAAAAATTCATAGACGCTGTAAAACTAAGATAAGAGGTTGTTTTTACTCTGTATCGTATCTATCATTTCATGTATTTTTGGATACATACTAGTTATGTTTAGGTTAAAGTAAGCGCCAGAGTCAGGGAAGACCCCCAATTTTCAAGAGGAATTATATATATATCAGAGTACCAACTAAATCTTTACACTAATTAGTAGATTTGAATCCATACTTTTACGGGATATGAGCCAAACTTTAACCAACTATATTTATTTCCATTGACCTATCTTTAGATAATAATAGTAATATATAGAAATACAAAACTACCCAAAAAGAATATATATATATATGGAATGTGAGAAATGATAATTACTAGTAAAATTGATGTACAAGTATTTGTATATTACAAAAATAACTTTTTTCTCTACTTATTTCAGCATCTAAGAATTTTGATATTTAGATTCATTCGAATAAAGTTAGGCAAGTCGTGTAACATGTGTAAATATGTTTCTAAACCTACACTCTAAATCTTGCTCTAAACAACATTAGTTTTCTATGTGTGTGTGTATATATATATATATATATATATATATATATATATATATATAGAGAGAGAGAGAGAGAGAGATTTGCTAACTAGAGCAAAGGTGAAGGATAACAGAAAAAGAAAGATTCAAAACTCTGTAATTGATCATATATTTTTAAAATATCAAAATTTATTTTTTCAATACCAAACCTTACAATTTTTTACTTCTTATTTTTCCAATACCAAACCCCATTTTAAACCCATTTTTTTCCTATGAAATTTTTTGTAAGTGCATTTAACACAATAGTTAATGTGTCATACAATAAATAATATAAAATAATTTTTTTTGTAGTTTAAAATAACTCACTCTATAACCGTATTTAAGAAATTTTTATATTTGGATTCCTCTTAATAAAGTTATACAGAGGTTCGATAGTGACTAGTCAAATTCTCGAATAAGGATCCTCTAAAGTGAAGATAAAGTGAAGCCCTTAAATTAATAAAATTAGAAGTGAGTCTTCTTTACTTTATTGATCTAATAATAAAATCCTTTAATTTTATCATCTAAAGTGAGATTCTCACTTAAAAAAATCTAAATCCTAAATTCTCATCAGCTATCAATTTCGTAAGTTATTACTGTTTCTTTTTTCCTTTTTTTTTTGGTGAGGCATTTTTTATTTACTTTTACTATAATAATTTTACACATATATAATCTTATATTCTTACATCAATAAAAAAAAATATTGATCTAATCATCCACTAATTAACTAGATTTTCTTACAAAATTAAACTCTATCTTTAATATAATAAGTTATTTGTCTTATAGGCAATGTAGAACATCACTTACTTTCCATGAAAACATTTGAAAATTTATAGAGATGCTACCTGCGTGCATCTCGAGTTCTATATATATATATATATACACATGCACGCATCTCAATATCTCAGTACAGCCAAATTATGACTCGAATAGTCAACACCCGCTACCATATACTAATATTGTCCAATCTTAAAAATTTACTTTTATATAAGCAGTTATCTATTTAAGAAATTTAAATAATATTAATTATCTTCTTTCAACTATATCTCTAATATATATTAGAAAAGAGAGACTAAGTGGGAAAAATAAGAGAGATAATTAAAGGAAAAAAAGATAAATAGTAATGATAATTTGATAAAATACACTTAAATTTTTTTCATATTGAGACTTTCGCAATCTTTTTCTTAATCTAGATATGTGCACATTTTAAATTGGATAAGTAGTATTTCAAAATTAATAGAGTCTAAGAGTAAAATTAGACAATCATTAAATGGTTTATTATTATTCTTTAATGGTTGATTATTACTCTTTCTAACCACCCAATTGTGTTTTTTTAATGTTTTGGAAATTGATTTATTTTTCTGTTGGTTAGATTTTTTTTTGTTGGGTCACGAATGCATTCAGGGAAAGAATAGGAATAAGTGATCCCAGACCACATTTAGCAAGCTTGAACCGCACCTACTGCATATATATTTAATCTTTTTAGTTAGAAAGATTCATAGAGTAATAAACGAAAGCTAACGCCAGGGTACAAAATATTTGGTTAAAAAACCTGGATACGATATAACAAATTCTATTAATGCCAAAGCCTTAAGTACATCGAAATTAACCAATGATAGCTGTATGGTTTTAATATAATGCTCATAACATGGATACTGTTGTAACATACTAAGTATACTCATAAATGCAAACATGAACACGTCAAATCTCAATTATTTGAATCATCATAGAACATTATACCTGACTATGTAAGAATAAATATATGAGTTTATGAGTATGTGCAAGCATTCTTTCCTTTTTGAGTCCAATTTAAAGAGGACATTTTCACAGGTAGACTATTTTGCAGAAACTCTCTAAATTCTTCCTATGATTAGACCTTTTTTCTCTTTTTCTTTTTCAATTTTGATTTAAAGTAGTTAATGTTTCAAGCTTGTTGTTCCTCAGCAAAGTCAATCCCTAATTAAAAGCATGATGAACACAGAGACAAATGTACGTGATGAACACATGGATATAAAAAAGAAAAAAATAGAGTCTCAATATACCACCACCAACATAGCTCGTTAATTTTACTTGTCAATGATCCTGTACTCTAAAGTCACAAAAAGTGTGAGCAATGCGAAAAAATCAAGATATGGCTTTACAGAATTGCTCAAGATTCAAACACTATTACTATCAAGAAAAATTTATCAAAAATAAAATTAAAACAAAACTAATGTAATGAAAATATGAGACAAAGATAAAAAATTAAAAAAAAAAGTAGGAGGGAGTCACCTAAATACCACCATGGATGGGATGGAGTCGGCTTCATCCCCCCTCGAGCGAAAATAGAGAGGCGGCTAGATTTCCGAGTCGATAGCAATTTGTGAGATAGAAAGGAAGAAATAAAGGGCCGGCAACTACTAATTTTGTTGGAAAGGAGAAAGCTTATTATGTGAGTATTCAAAACAAGGGATCTTACCATAGTTTTCAGAACCGGACCTGTGATTGACTCGACCAAGGCACTGGATCACTGGTTCAACTGATAGATCACTAGTTGAATAAGATATAATTAAATTAATATATAAAAATACAATTTAATGTGATAAAATATATGTTATATATTAAAAAAATAAAATATTACATTAAAAGTTGGCTAGCATAATGATAGAAAGTGGCACCCTCTTTCCTCTTCCAGCAAAGAAAGGGTTTGAACCTCACATTTGATGTTTTTGAAGAAATTCTAAATTTTCTTGGCGGCATTGGGTTCACACTGCTTCGATTGATCCTATCCGATTTTTAATATGTTGGATCTTACCACTATCCTACAGACTACTATGTTGAGCTCACAAGTTGACCCAAATTACTTGAGTTTAAAAGGCCACTCGACATGTTTCCTTCTAAATCAAATTCAAACTGTTTGACCGAAGGAAAAAAAAAATCAAATTCAACATGCATACTAATGATTGTTGAGAAAAAGGTTGACATTGTTTCTCCAATTTCGAGGTACAATCTATTCTCTCAGATACGATCTATTTCTTGACTGAAACATTTTGGTTCTTGCAAGCATACGTCATTGTCATGTTAAAAGCTATGAGTTGGGAGCAACTTTTATGCAATCCAACCTTCAAGTTTTCAAGTAATTGCAACCAGTGTTATTAGAATCGGACTAGAAACAGGCCACTAATTCGATTCAGTTCGCTACTTGGATCAGTTCTGTATATGACTTAGTCAAATCCAGTTAAAACTGATCAAACATGGCATGGACCGCCTGAGTTTGGTTGCGAATTGATGTGGGTTGAACCAATTTTCAGTTTAAATTCATTATTTTGAAAAATGGAAGTATGCAGGAATCAAATCAAACTAGCAACATGTGGGAAGGAAATTGACCCCACTACCACCAAGATACATGTGTTCTTATTATAAGTTGTGTAAATAATAATATATATTCTACACTTGCTTGAAATATTTTGTATTTTAATATATTTATTTAATTAAATCATGTTCAACCAGTTGAACTAGTGACTTAATGGTTGAATTAGTAATCCAGTGACCCGATACCTTAATTTAGTCAATTACTTATCCGAGTTTAATAACTATGATTGCAATTCATTTATAGTGCTTGAAATGAGTTGCAACGATTATTTAGATTTATTTATATATAATGTACCTACGTTGCTAACTAAGATTAATTGTATTAATTAGGCAAAATGTATTCTTTGGTCCCCTAATTTATTTTTGCTTTTCATGTTGGTTCCCTATTTTTTTTTTTGGTCTTCCAACTTATTTTTGTTTTTCATTTTGGTCCCCTAACTTGTTTTTGTTTTCCATTTTGGTCCCCTAATTATTTTTGCTTCTTTTAGATTTATTTTATTTTATTATCCTTGTAGTATGACACAATATATTAGAATAAAAGAAAATGAAAAAATAAAACTCAACAAAATATTTACCTTTTTCTATTGATAAAAAAAATTAAATAGAATAGAAATTAAAAAATAAAGTAAAAATTAAACAAATGAAAGAAAATGATAAGAACCTAAACAACAAAATAGAGTGAATTTTAATATTTTTAAAAATAAAATATAAATTAAATAAAATATAAAATAAATAAAATTAAATAAAAATAGAATCAGAAACAAGATAAAGTAAAAACAAAATAGAAAATAAAATAAAATAAATCCAAAAAAAATGTTAGAGGACCAAATTAAAAAACAAGAATAAGTTAGGGAACTGGAAAACATAGAAAATTAGTTAGGTGACCAAAATAAAAAATAGAAATAAATTAGAGGATCAAAAAGAATAAAAAATTAGTTAGGGGACCAAAATAAATTAGGGGGGAAAAACATATTTTTTCTATTAATTAATGCCTCCCCTTTAAAAAGAACTGAGTCATCGAAGTTGATGTAGAACTTAATCTCTCCTTTTTGAAATATTGTCAAAAGAAAAAAGAAAACATATCAATTAGGAAAAACAATAAATTAGTCTCACGACTGTTACAAAATTGTATAAATAGGCGAAATTATGAATAAACACTTAAATTAATCTCTGTTAATTTTATTAATGGATAAATTAATCTCTGATAAAAAAAATTAGTATTGAAATTCTTCATAATTATAAAAATAGAACACTATAAGTCTCTAACAATTTTATTGATGGACAATTAGTCCCTAACAATAAAAAATTAGTATTGAAATCCCTTATAATTGTAAAAATAAGACATATAGATCCCTGACTCACTTGGAAAACACCCATTAATCCTGATCAATACTAACTAAAATACACCATTTTCTACAAACTTCTTACTCCAAACGTTTCAATATTTCATCGTACACATTATCAAGAAAGAAATCCTTGACCCACAAATTATGGTTTTAAGAAAGGAATATGATTTGCAATTGAATTTCTTATGCTTTATCAGTACATTATTTTGAGGCACTATGATACTAATATCATAAATTCATAATTATTTTCCCAAAAGAGTATAATGATTGCATATTATAAAACAACACAATGGGAGCCGATTTTTGTAATTGTTAGACACCTTAACACTAGTATCCTTTTGTCAAACTAATTTGTCCATCAAATGAAAATGTCAGAGACCCATAATGTCATATTTTTACAATTGTGAGGTATTTTAACACTTATATATTTTTGTTACGGATCAATTTATCCATAAATAAAATTGTCAAGGGTCAATTTGGATGTTTACTCTGAAATTGCCTTTGTTTATGTTCATTAATACAATTAATAATATATTCCTTTAATTAATATAATTAACTAAATTAAGAGTATTATTCATCACCAAAAAAATTAAGAATATTATTGGCAAAAATTAATACTAAATTAAAATTAGAAATTAAATGGACCGATATTTTCATATAAAATATCAAAAACTTGATAGATAAATTGAGACGAGGAAGTAATGACAAATTTTGGATTCCAACAACAGAAAATATTCCCAAAATTTAAAAATAAGCAAATTAAGCTTCATCTCCAAGCGCTAGACTTGAGACATTTCTTATCCATGCCGCTAATCCCAATAGTTACAAGGCGATATTCTTACATGTACCAAGGATGACACAAATATATATTTTATATCCAATAATAAAATAATATTTTAATAAGAACTCTCTTTGAATTTTACTTTTAATTAAAGTCTCACTTTATTATTGAATATGAATCATATTCATGCAATACTACTATACTAAAGGATTTCGCTAGCTACAAATTACAACCCAATGTAAGCGATTAATGCTAATAATCCTTTTTTTATTGTATATGGATCCAATAAAATTGATGTCAAAATTAAAAATATTAGAATTAAATTGCTGCATAATTGTTTTAGGATCAAATTGATATCAAATTAAAAATATAAGAACTAAAAAGATTATTTATTCCAATTTCTAAGTCACTTTTATCTCACGGAAAAAAAACACATCTTAAAATTTATAGTTTTGTATAGTATCAACAAATTTAGACCAAGAGGTTTTTAGAAAACTTTTAGATGAAACTGCAATTTAAAATTCTAGAATTTTTAGAGACTAAATTAATGTAGTAATGTACCCTAATTGGAAACTTCTTCAATGAACTGCAAAAAAGTGAGAAATCAATAACTTGATTGGTAGATTGAATGATAATACAACAAAATTTCTTATACCAAATTACCAACATTACAGTAACAATGGCACGAGAGCTATAGACCATTATTTTTTCTCTGATAAATTACGACTGGTTTCCACACCCTGCAAGTTCTACTTTATACTTGACCCATGTTATTGAAAGATAAATTATTCATTAATCGGAGAAAAGATATTATTCAGGGTGGAAAAACTTTGAGAAAATTTTCTATAAATGAGTTCCATGTGTAAAACAACACATGATACTCATCCTTAACAGCATATTCAGGCATCTCCTACCCTTCCAATTCTCAAATAAACCGGAAACTTGGCAACCCGTTGTCCATCTCCACCCCAAGCAAGCTTAAACTTTTCAACAAGATCCTCCCCAAGAAGTTCCACTCCTTTCATCTTAGCCGTTTGATATGCTGACCCTGATCTTATGTAAGTCAAGTAATGATCCAAATCCATCACAGTCTCTGACACAAACTCAAAGGGTCCTGTGTGATCAACTCCATCCAAGGGCTGAAATGGAAAATCAATGCTCCTATAATTGTCTTCAACCAATTTGCGTGCTGGGTCCCAATAAGGATGCAAATCACCCCAATACAATGAATCAAAGACCTTGTCCACTTCATCACTAACTCTTGGCACATTGTAACACCAAGCAGCAATGACCCCATGAGGCTTCTTGAGAACCCATTTCACTTGTTTGTAGAAGGTTGGTAGGTCAAACCAGTGGAGGGCTTGGGCAATGGTCACAAGGTCAAGGGATCCCTGAGGTGCCACCTTCTGTTCAAGCTCTTCCATGGACATGATTGAAGGGGTATGTTGGTATCTCACATTGGGTAGCTTGATTGCAAATTCAAGCTGTTTCTCACTAGCATCTGTGGCTATGACATTCTTGTATATGATTGCTAACTGAAATTTTTCATCACAACAAATAAAAGTAATTTGAGATGATAAAAATGTGCAATGGTAGTTGCTATAATGATCAGCAGTATATGTGGAATAGTGGATGGTTCGTTTCTTATCAGTTTTTACATAAATATATAAAAATTCATATTAAATAAATTATAATTGAATATTGATTTTTTTTTTTGAAGAAATAAACTTTAAGCTGGCAACCAGATTCTAATCTAAGGTCAAGACGGTCTTTAGAGCTCATGAGGTGCAAAACACTTAAAGATAACCCAAAATCAAGATCAAATTATGGCAAAGTATATGAATATAAAATATCATGACGAAATATAAACAGAAAAATTCACCTTAATTCTCCTTAAAAAGAGTTGGAAAAATAAATTAAGACAATACCTAAAATTAGAAGTTAGTAGTAATTTCTTATATATTTTTAGAGTTTAATTTCGATTAACTGACAATGTAAAAAGAGTCATTTAATCACATATTATTACATCAATAAAAATAATTAAATTTATATTTATTATTTAAATAAAATAATTTGATTGGAAGATAATATAAAATATTTTTTTTACAGTTAGTATATCAAAATTAAACTTATAATTTTATTAAAATACTCGTAAAACATATTGTAGAATCTTATAATTTAAGGGAAACAAAAAACCACCTTAGTAAAATTACAAACACACAAAAAACAATTTTCCTATCTTTTTAAGATTTTGTAAAGGAAGCGAGAAAATTACAGATTCCAATCCTCAATTTTCATTCATAGTTTACACCAGTTGCCTCACAAAACTCCGAAAACAAGAAAAATTAAAAGTAAGAAATTGTTTCGTGATCGCAAACACAGCTTTATCTTGAAATTTTGCGAAGGTTGAAAATAAGAGATAAAAAAATGAAAAGGGAGGAAGCACAAATTATACCTGTTTGGCAGCCTGGCCGCTCCCGGTACCGACATCCCAAGCAAGGTGGTGAGAAGGTGTCTTAGAAGCAATGAAGTGGAAGAGCTGTGCTGGATAACCTGGCCTTGCTTCTGCATATTGCTCTGCCTGCTTAACAAATAGATCTGCCATCTCTATTCCCTCGCAATTTTTCTTAGATCTTCAATTTCCTAATAATCACATGTATTCAGATTATTTGCCTCGCCCCAATTTATAAGCTTGAACCCTTCTGGAACTCCATGATATCATAAATAATTGAATCCTGTTCTCTACAATACCGATTTGGATTTGGATTCCGCCAAAATAAAGTTCAATGGATGTACTACTGTTGGGTGGAGGAGGGGGATGGGGGGTTCACTTTTGACTCGTAACACGTGCTCCGTTACTGGCCAATCAAAATTGAGAAGAAGTTTCAATTGAAAGGTGCCGCAGATAACATCCAATATCTAAATTATCTGTTATACATTGAATTGTATACGCTTTCTAAATTTTTTATATTATTACTCAATCATTGATTACATTATCACATTAATAAAAAAAATTGAGTCTTATATTTATTATTTAAAAAAGATATATAAATAAAATAATTTGAGGCATATAAATTAATCTATTTTTTATTGCAGAATTAGTTATCCAAGTTATAATGAAAAGGCATATCCATAATTTCGTAAGTTAGAAAACAATTGTAATTGAATTGATAGATCTAGTTAAGCAATAAAACTTTACGATTAAACCATAAATATTCGAATATGGATATTGAAGATGTTCCGTATGGAAGTTCAAATTTGAGTAGTCTCCTTATTACGTATAGAAGTTCGTTTCTTTTTAGTGAAGACTAGTCTTTACTTTTAGGATTTAAGTCATCAAAAAAGAAGATATTAGTAAAGTGAACAAGTGAAGGGTTACTCATTCTTGAATTAATAACTTTCATTATGTATATATTATACATGGATCATACTAAATGATCCAAAAATAATTAATCCCTTATTTATACATTTTATCAATGCCCTCACTTTAAATATTTTTACTTTTATGTGGTGGATTCCGGGTTTAAGAACTTGAAAGAATTTAGTTTAGTTTAAATATAGGAATTTACGTGAATAGACTCCATCTATAGATATTAGTTCCATAGGCCATCAAGTTCAACACAGAGATATATTACCCAAAAACATGTATAAAAATAATAATAAACGTATTAAAAAATTAATTTTGACACCAGCATTACAAAAAAAATTTATATTATCATATAATAATATATTTTTTGTTTGTAGGATTTTCGAAACAATTGGTGGTTAAGTCAATTTTTTCTTCCTGATATAACAATAGATAATGCTTCTTTTTGGTTCCGCTGCCATCCCGATCCTGCAACGTGTTTACAGGCACAAGTTGACCAAACCATTAGTGCGGCAGGAGGAGTGGCTAACAATGACAATATATTTAAACTAATTGGAGGAATGGGAACCCAGATGACTCCCAAGTCCCAAGAGAAAGCATTAGGAAGCTTCAAACATGCGTAAGGCACAAGGCAAATAAGATACAACGAAAATGTCAAAAGAGCAATGGGCCAAATTTGTGTTAGAATTAGAATTAAAAGAAACGATATTTTCATCCTCCGCAAGGGTTGGAGCCGATTTTGCTCGCTGACCCTGCGAGTTCTCCACATGAGAAAAGCTTTCTTTTGTGGTTTTTGTTTTCTTTGCTCATACACCCAAAAAAAAAAAAGAATAGAATTAAAAGTTAGATTAATCTAGGTAAAAGCAATATCTTTCAGAGTTCCACAGCCAAAAACCACATTAAAACTTGAACTATTTTGTCATATGTTTTGAACTAAATAAAATACATCTGATTCTGCTTTCAGTCCAAGCTGGTCCATCATTACATCAAGTATATGGGAATAACGAATTCGGAACTTCCAACCAATAAGCTTCCAGTGTTAGCTTTCAACGAATCAAATCAAGTGTTGCGTAATAATTTTTATGCGGGCACCTCAAATAGATTGAGGGAAAAAAGGACTGAAATCATGGAAAAAATGAAAATAATTTCACTAAGCTTAATTAAAACTTGTGAACACCACATTTTGTCCAAACATGTTCATTTAATAATTTATTTCATTTCATTTCATCATTTTTTTGTCTTTTTTTTCTTTCTCTGTGTCAGCCCAATCCTGTTATAGTTAATATAAATCTTTAGTTCAACCCATTCTAGTTTCTTTTGAAACCCATACTCGGTTAGCCCATTAAAAAAATTTAGTCTTTGTTTTTGTAGTCTTTTCCAGATTATGAACATATGCAGCAAACCATTTCGTTATTCAGTATCTTTCTCCGTGTCCAATCAAATCAAAGGAAATGAGTGAATAAACGAAAAATATAAAAAAGTGCACAGGACTGCATTAAATGATCAAGCAGCGTGTTTTGACAATTGCATCACACTAAATCTCATTTCAAAGATTTCAAAGAAGAAGACAAATAATACAGCCTGAAACCTTGACCTTGGATCGGTGTATTTAATACTGATTGTTTTGTTCAAAGATCCAACAGTGAAGGAAATTAAAGCATCTGACATTTGTGTCAGATCAAATTGCTAAGGATCCCAGGAATTCAGGAACCGAAAATTAAGACAGGGATTCATCATTTGTTAAGATCAAGAACGGCGAGGCATAAAAAGAGAGAAGTGAAGGAGAGTTAAAAAAATTACAGAGAGAACTGAGAGAAAGGCAGAGTTAATATTTAGCAAGAGAGATGGGAGAACTTTAAGAGGAGGCACACACAGAGGGAGCCAATTCTTGGCAGGCACAGAGGGAAAGGAGCCAGAGTTAATTTTAGAGAAGAGACTGAGAGGAACGAAAAATTCAAAAATTTCAACAATCTTCATCATCACAGAAGATCCACTTCACCACCTCCACCAGTAACCACAACCCCACGCCATCATCTACAACCTTCATAGAAATCACATTTTAGCCTAAAACATCATAACTACCATTCTGCTCCTCACAAAAGCTTTTCCATTGATCCTAAAACAGAATCCATACATCCATAGCCATTATCACCCCATCACCACCTTATTCACCATCTCAACTCATCACCATAGCCAAATCTCAATATAATTCATCTAATACCATCATTTTTCCTTACTAACAGTCCCCAATCATAATCATAATACCATAACCCAATCAAAGTCAAGCAAGAAACAAAATAAAATTAACAGCACATCAAGACCAAAATAAACCCAAGACCAAAAACCAAATTCAGAAAAAGGAAGGAGCAGTCATCGTTGTCCTCCACCAGTCCCTTTGCGCCGTCGAGAAGCCACCGCGCTCAGCCTTGAGCCGCCGCCCTGCTCCCAGTCACCGCCACATCAGCTACCTTTCTCGGCCACCCCCGCGCTGCTGTCTTGGCCGCGAACTTCTCCTCACAGCACCCTCCTGTCCTCACCGCCGCGAGCTCAACCTCCACTCTGTCCGAAACCTACAACTCTTCCTCGCGAAGCTAGCACTGCACGCCTCCCCATCAGCCTGCACAGCCACAAACGCGACCTGCACAGCACCATGAATTCGCCACCTCCTCGGACCTTGTTGTCGTGAAAGCCGCGATCCCATCGCGCCGCCTTGCTCCAGCCCAGTCGCGCTACATCAGCTCTCTTTCTTGGCCACTCCCACGCTGCTATAGTCTTGGCTGTGAATTTCTTCCCAAGCAGCTCCTGTTTGCCACAGTCACCCTTCCCCTCATCTTGTGTCTATTCCATTTATTAATTAGGTTGGTATAGTTATTCATTTTTGTTGCTATTTTATAAAGAAAAATCCTTTCAGGCCAAGTTCTCAACATTCGGGACTTAAGGATTTAGGATCAGCCCTAAATTTTTTTTTTTTTATTTCGTTTGATTGGATTGATGATGCACTTTTAGATTAGATTTTCTTTAGTGTCCAGCATCCTTTTTATTTGCTTGGTTAGGAATAGGTTTTTTTTTTTTCTTGTTTGGCCTTATTGGAACCTTTAGGATGTTGGGCTTGAATTTTTCTATATATCAGTTTTTGGTGTTGGGTGGGTATTAGGCTGGGATTGTTTTTTTGGTGCTGATTCATTTTTTGATAGGTTTAAGTTTTTATTTTGTTTGGGCCTATTAAAAAAAATAAAAATATAATAATAATAAGAAAAATAAATAAATATACAATATGAAATATAAAAAAAATATTTCCTTTATCCATGCAACGGTTAGCTGTCGTGATTGAGAGGTGGATGCCTCCTTCATGTACTATTGAATTGTAAGGATTTATTGAGCAGTTTGGTGCTAACTTGAATCTCATGCAAAAAACGGATTTTTTCTCTTAACAAGTTGCCAGTCAAAAAGGGTCCACTTTTTTTCAAAAAATTAAAATTAATCAACACATTTTTATGTTCTTCACTTTTAATTTAAAACTCATCAAACACACAAACATTTTCTACAGAACGACGTGACTTTGAGTTCCTCATTGCACCAGAGGATACGTCGGCGTAGCCAACAACTATCAAGTCAAAATCTCTTTTTCATAAAATTAGTTCCTTAATTTCTGTTTTAATTTTAGCTTTATTTCTGTAAATATATAATTTTTAACTTTAGTTTTATTTTTATAAATATATGACTACTAATCTTAGCTTTATTTTTATAAATATATAATTATTAATCTTAGCTTTATTTTTTATAAATATATAATTATTAATTTTATCTTTATTTTTGTAAATATGTAATTATTAATTTCATCTTTATTTTTGTAGATATATAATTACTAATTTTAGTTTCATTTTTGTAAATATATAATTACATTTCTGGGGAAAAATAAATATATTAAAATTATAATTAATTTGCATAATAAACTCTAAGGTAACCGTATTTATACGGACGTCTTAGGGGTGCAGTGGGATTAAGTTTCCACCCTTCCTTAATCGTAATCAGACTCCCGAACCTGAAAATCTCTTTCAAATGACTAGTTTAGCAAAATAGTTTTTCAATTTTAGCTATAATTAAAATTGGTGGCGACTCCCATATTTATTTTTAAATCGATTGTCATCCTCGTCGCAATAACCTCCGGGTACGCTGTGACAAAACTAGTATTGGCTCAAAAAGATAAACATGCTCAAAATACATAGCACTCTTAAAGTCAGCCTTCAAATGGAACAGAAGAAGGGCAATTTGAACTAGGATAGCTATACATTACATTAGTGGATATCAACATCCATATTTAACATAAGAATACTAATTGACTTAAGACTACATATACGAAACTCGCAGTCGAAACTCCCAACCATATTGGCAAACGATTTGACCCGTCCTAACGTAACGTGTCACCAGCTAGCCTCAGGCATGATGGGGCAAGTTTGACCCGCTTTGTAAAGTGGGCTGGCATTGGATGATTCAAATTGGCCTCCATAGCCCAAGGCATTTTGCTAAGAACAGCTTGAAAAGGAGAAAAAAAAAGAAGGGTATGAGTCAAATGTTAGTATACTAATTCTCTGCCCCTCCTTCTGAGTAAGAATCTAGGTTCCAATTCTGAGAATTTTTACATCATTGCAGGTATCAATCGGGAATAGCAGAAGCAATATTGAACAACTTCGCTTAATGATCCTATGAGGAATTGTGTCTTTCCTTTATGGTTTGGTTCGCCTTTTTACTGTTACATTTTATATTTCCTTCCTTGAATTGCTACATTGTTCTTTTTTTTTTTTTTTTTCCTGGTTTAATTACATTGGTTGAAAATATACGCGTTACAATTGTTGCTTTTATTATTAATCTTATATGGTCGAGGAATATTTTGAAGACATCACACGAGAAGATATGATGAACTTAGAGCACTGCTCAATCAGATCCTCCAAAAGATGGAACAAATGCCTGCTCAAGTCAAATGGACCAGTCCCTGTACTTTGATCAATTGGATCAAGCCATGGCAGAGCTCTCAGCAAGCGTTAAGAGCTCAAAAAAGGAGGTAGCTACATCGGAATTTGATGACCAGTGTCTTTCCTGCTCAACCATCTCACAATTTGGTTTCCCCTGTTTTCTTCGCACAATCGATGTCAACTGCTACGACGATGGAGCAAAAGACTCAATTCAGTGATGGAGTTGCAAAGTTTCCTTTAGGCTTTTTTGGTATTGCCGTGAATTGTTGAGAGTTGTCAAGCTCTTTACGCTCTCTAATTAATGTTATTCAGAAGCTATAATAGTATTATTTCGTAAAACAATATAAAACTTGTTCACAATAAGAAAAATCAACTATAGTAATGTTATGTAAATATGTCATGAAATTGCTCTTAGAATTCTAAATTACCATAATGAATAGAGATACTAAAGAGTAAAGTTTCTAATTTTATTGTCATTAATTAAAATGAGATTATAATAATTTTTTACTTTTCGAAAAGCAAAAGCCGGGTCTAAAAGTACCCCATGAGGTGTTTTCAAAAGCACTCTGATTTTTAAACGTCCAGAAAAAAAAACCTCAATTTTTTATTTGCCAAAGAAAAAAGGTTGACGTATCTTTTTCATTTGCATAAACATTCATGTAGAAAGTACCACCAAACCAAGCCTTAAATTCTTATAACATCTGAATGTTTCGCATAGTTTAATAATATATAATATATACTAATAAAAGAAATCCTATGTAGCAAAACAAATATATGAAAAAAAGTAGATAGATCATCACATGGGTGGTCATGGAGTCTATTCATCTTTCTTATTACTGAGGCCTTTATTTATGGGTAATCATATAAGAATTCTTATAAACACTAAAATAATCCAAGGATAGTGTCTAATATCTTGTAATCGATCCGGTCCCACCTGAACTATTTTATTTTCATAAAACCAAAAAAATGTAGAAACACCTACTAAAAAATAAGTATGTACTAAATTACAAGCAAAGCCTTCATTGATTCGTTCATTAACTTACAAAATATATCATAATTGCTTCACTTTAGACAGGACAAGAACAAAGTGCAAAAGGAAGATCATCATGGGACGGTGGGAGTAGAAGTAATATAATCAACTTCAAAATGACGACACACTCACGTGCATGTAATTCGACAATTAGTCATAGGGACAGATCTTAGGAGTTATCCCCTCAATATGACCAACAACGAATTCTTGATATGGTTTTGCTTCTACTCTTTGAGCATCTTTCACATGTTCACTAGGAGAATGACGACAATGAGGTGCACCAGGTCATATTAAAAGATATTGTTGATTCATTGGGGGGTGTGTTCGAGTACTTGGCTTCTGGAGTGGAAGAGAATTTGTTAATTAAAAGACGGTACATATTCAATGTTAGAGTTAGTTTTAATGATCACAAAAGAGAAGCTTGATTCTGAACTCGTGTTACTCTTGAAAAGAAATTGATCAGGAGGACAAGTGTTAACTTTTAAAGGGTTCTGCTAATAAGCATTATGATTAAGAAAGTTGATTAGAGAAAAACTAAGGGGGCGATTGCTTTGAAAATATTTATTATTTTCGTTTTTTTTTTTACTTTCTGAAAATGATTTTTATTTTTAGGTTTTCAAAATTTAGAAAATACATTTGGTGTATAAAAGTAAATTTTGTTTTCAAAAAGTAAAAATAATAAAAATATGCTTGTTTTCCCAGTTATATGTATTTTGTAGATTTCTTTTATCCATCAATTCTTCCATGAAGGTAATAGTGATGCCTATGTCATTAAAAAATGAAAATTTAGAAAGGGCCATCGTTGTTTTTGATTTAAGAGGAGTGGCCACACGAGTCTAATTCTTTTTTTATTTTAAGAACACATAACACTCCACTCTTTCTGTTCCTCACACAAACCCAAACCCAAACCCAAACACAAACACTCTCATCTCATCTTTCGCTGGCAGCTAAAACAAAAGAAAGCGAAAAATGGAAATCGTTCCAATCCCCGCAGACACCTACACCCTCGGCTTCATCGGCGCCGGCAAGATGGCCGAGAGCATCGCCAGAGGCGCCGTCCACTCCGGCGTCCTCCCACCTTCCCGCATTCGCACCGCCGCCCACTCCAACCCCGCTCGCCGCCAAGCCTTCGAATCCTTCGGCGTCACCGTTCTCTCCTCTAACGACGACGTATTCTTCCCCCCCCCCCCCTCTTCTCTCTCACTCCACCAACACCATATAGCTCTTTTTGAGTTTTCCTCGCTTTTTTATTTTTTATTTTTTTTTTATCGCAGGTCGTTCGACAGAGTAACGTCGTCGTTTTCTCGGTCAAACCTCAATTAGGTATTCTCATTCGTTCTCTCTCTGTTTGTTGTTTCTCCGTTTTCTCGAATATCGAATTGTTGAATAGCGTTTCGAGTTTTTTTTTTTTTTGTGTTTTTAATTTGGATTGTGATGTGGTGTTTTGTTGTTGCAGTGAAGGACGTGGTCTTGAAATTGAATCCGCTTCTCACAAAGAACAAGCTTTTGGTTTCGGTTGCTGCTGGAGTGAAGTTGAAGGATCTTCAGGTTTCGGAATGCTCTACATTTTTTGTTATTGCTTTTTTTCTCCTTCTATTTGTAAATATATAATTTTATTTTAACTGTTGAATATGTTTTTTACTGTTGGAGTATAATTTGAGTAAGATAGTTTGCTATTATTGAAAAAAAATATGAAAAAGTAAATATAAGGGAAAAGTTATGGGAAACTGCTTACTATCCATGACTGAATGTGAGAAAATCAATTAAATTATAAAAATAAAAATAAAAATTCAAAGGGTTCTTGGTTGCATGATGGTGATGTCTTCATATTTCTTTATTGATGGACATTGATCATTTCTCGTATCATTTATGGTTTTCATATATTTTACGACATGCTTGTTTGTGATTTGGGTTTGAGTATGACATTTGCACAAAATCAGATTACATACTTTTATGCAAGCCATTTGATAACTCTCTGACCCCACTAAAACTTTTTTTTTTCTTTCTAATTTTACTTTTTGAATCGTTAAGATTGTGCAGATACCTCACATTGCGTGTGCAAGTAACTTTCCCTTTTTTCATCTTAGCCTTACAGATTTATTAAGGCTGTGTATTTTATGGAAATGGTTGTTTCATACGATGTAGGAATGGGCTGGCCACAACAGATTCATAAGGGTAATGCCTAATACACCTGCTGCTGTTGGCGAGGCAGCATCAGGTATTACCTTTTTCTCCCCCACTACTATACTTTAAGAGCATGTTCTGTTTTGTCCTTCAGTTACCTACTTGATACAGAGAGTTGAGAATGTATGCTGTCTGAGTTATTTTGTATAACTTAGTAGTTCTATCTTTTATACTTATTATTATTATTATTATCATCATCACTTTTTGTTCAGTTTTGGTGAAATGTCAGTTTTGATGGGCAACTTCACTGCTCTTATGGAATTGACTTCTTTTATGAAATTGTTGTTCTTTAGACTTCTAACTACAAAAGTCATTTAGCTTGGGAATACAAATATGGTAAAATTTGTTTCATTTTGCTGCCTTGGTTGCTGCCGTTTATATCAGATGTCCAATTTGTGCTTGCTGGGAGTTTTTAAAGACTCTATTATTTTGGGTTGGGTTTGCTGATAGAAGATTTACTTAATTTTAAGATGGTTGAAGGCCCAATGTCTTGTGGAGCATACAGCTTACAATGACAACTGCATTTACTTGTTGATATTCAGCATGCACCTTGTAATTGTGTTGGTTATCCAATCGGCATCCTGATGTGTAAGACTTACCACAGTTTGATCTGGTAGTCCCTTTTTTCTCACTCCCGCCCCCCCCCCCTCTCTTCTCTCTCTCTCTTTTTTGTAATGGGTGCATGAATTGCATGAGTAAATAATCTCAATTGTGAAGAGGCCATCTTTCATAAATTACAAGATCAGGAATGCATTCTCTTTTACATTATCATAATTATGTTGTCTCGTGAGTTATTATAGAAAAAATGGATATTCCTCATAGCCTTATTTTTCCTTTTGGTTACAATATCGACTTTTGTATCTGTTTGCAATGTTTATAGCTGCAGAGTTGCATGAATAGATTAACTTAAATTAAACTTTGACAGTCATGAGCTTGGGGGGAGCAGCAACAGAAGAAGACGGAAATCTTATAGCCAAATTATTTGGTTCAATTGGTAAAATATGGAAAGCTGAAGAGAAGTTTTTTGATGCAGTAACTGGTCTGAGGTATGTCTATCCCATTTTCTAGAATGATATAGCATCTGTATATTGGCTTAGAAACCCACAAGAAATTGTGTGTTATCTTTGATAGATAGAAATATTCTTAGACGTAAGAGATGAAGCTAGTACACAGACAGAGGATAATGTGTAGTCAAGGTCGGCTATGCCCATACGGTTCTTAGCTATTTACATTTGAGGGAACAACAAAATTGTGTCTGGAGTCTGAATATTTTGTTAGGCGATTAATATCTTTTCTTATGTGTGCATACATGGGAATTGAACTCAGGCCCCTACCCTAGCACTCTGCCTCCCTATTCTTCTCTTTCATATCATGCTTGTACTTTTATTTGATCCCAGTTAGTATTGTGAATTGATTGGACCTCCCCTATACAAGTGATCAATAAACTTCTACCCCTACAACTGATTCCACTTCCAGTTTAGCTTGGAGTTCTGACCCTAGCTATACTGCATCTTTCTATTGAAGCCCCTAAGCTGGACAAGCATATACACACACTGCAGAGGTGCAGATTTATTGACTTGGAAAGAAACTTTGATTTATTTACTGATTTTTTTTTTTCCAAATTGTTCAGTGGCAGTGGCCCTGCTTATATTTATTTAGCAATAGAGGCTTTGGCTGATGGAGGGGTAGCAGCTGGTCTACCACGCGATCTTTCATTGGGTCTTGCTTCTCAGACTGTAAGTAAAGTGAATTACTATCCTTTCACCATTTAACAATGGAAGCTCATACTTCAATTTTTCAAGTGTTTAGAATTCACCCGATGCTTGCTCTCACATTGTCTTAACCCATTGTGTTGAAAAGTCAGATGTGTTGAAAAAAATGAAATTATTTCACTTCTCTATAGCAAGGTATTTTCAGTTTGCTAGGATCTTATCTTCTGCTGGTTTAAGCAAGTAAGCCGAAGATGGTCAAGTTTTAGTGTAACTTTTGCTGGGTTAAATATTCGTAATATATTAATATTATTATTATTTTTTTCTTATTATTAGTTGTACTGTATATAAGCGGAGTCAACAGAACTTGGTCTATTCTAGACAAAGGTCTCCAACAACGAATCAGAAATTTGATGCGCTTAATTTACGAAGTGTCAGTTATGCTGCTGTGCTTTCTGGACAGGTTGAGCTAGTGACCTGTCAAATCAGTCTAAACCATCTATTTTATATGGGCATCATCCAAATTCCAAAGGATCCTAGAAACCGAAGTCAGATATTAGACCAGTGCATCCAAATTATGTGGATAAATTTTTAAGACATGACTGCAACTGCTTACTTGTTTTAACTTTTGATTAACCAACACATACGCCTGAACATAGTGATATAGTAGTAAACCAAGGAAAGAGGAAAAAGAAAATGTTACAGTTAATGCAATTGCTGCTGCTAGAATAAGGAAGCAAGTCCTTACTGGACATTATGTTGCAGGGGCAAAATATCTGCACAAACGGGTGTGCCTTAACTACGTTCAAAAAGCTTGTTTCTGTGGTTATTTTCTTCACTTATGTTTGTGTGTGTTTTCCAGGTATTGGGAGCAGCATCAATGGTCACTCAAACTGAGAAGCACCCAGGACAGCTCAAAGACGATGTCACTTCACCTGGTGGGACAACAATTTCTGGCATTCATGAGTTGGAAAAAGGTGGTTTTCGCGGAACACTCATGAACGCTGTAGTTGCTGCAGCTAAGCGCAGCCGAGAGCTTTCCTAAATTTTAGTGATGAGGGTTCTACCTTTTTTAAGCTTAAATCTTATTTCAGCATAACCTGCTGTTTTATCATGTTAACATAAGGCTCTCATTTGAGATGAGTAGTCTTGCGGGAATATTTGGCCATGCAACAAATTATTGTGTTCTTTCCATGAATGGTACAATTTATGAGAAGGTTTGGCCAGTTAGCACAACATCCTTGTCATTTCCGCTTAGCATCGGGAGTGCGCATGCACGTAGAGCGTTGATGTTGTATCTTTTAGAATAAGAATAAAACAGGCACCAAGAATTGTTGTATCACATATAACCATGTCTAATCTTTCCAGGCTTCTTTCATTTAGTGTCAAACTAGATACTCTTTCATGTTAAAACCGTACAAAACTTGGTATGTTTAAGAAGTCGTAAAGGATACACATTTCAAATCAGATGCCAATCTCAGTTAAATATCTTCAATATGGGGTTAGTTTGTTTCACGATAAACACAAAAGTTCTTTCGCTATAAGCTTCGTTTTCTTTTGTCGAAAAATCTAAATGGATGTCCACTTACCAGGCTTAAACCTTAAAAAATGAGGTTCTGTAAGTCGATTTTTCTAATGACATTCGCTGTTTCGACTCCCCCCCCACCCCCCCCCCCTCCCCCCAAAACAAAGAATAACGAACTTCTCTAACTAACGTGTTCTAAGCACCCCAGAAAAACGAACTTCTCTAACTAACGTGTTCTAAGCACCACGTCCTCCTGCCAGCTTTGGACATTTACAAGGAAGTGACATATATTGTAGGCAGAATAGAATTTGGTGAAATTATTTATAAGCATAACTTTTCCGCAGTGCTAGTGCCTAGTACATGTTCACCCTTTTCTCATCCAGATTGCATGCTATTTCACCCGCCAGCTGGTCAAAGACTTCATGCACTGAGATAAGTCATTCTGTGCAACATCTAAGTAACATTTCACTTATGGTTCCCAGATGAAATGTTGCTACCGGTTGAGTTCACTATTAAAAATATGTTGCTGTGATTGTGATTACTAATATGTAAAGGATGATGATTTCTTGGAAATCAGACATAGTTGGAGAACTTAATTTGAATTTCCCTTTACCTTAAGAATAAAGGAGAGAGAGCCAGGGATAAGTGGCCTCCACATCTTGAGGTAGAAGCTTGAATTGCATGAATGAGGTTCATATCACTCTTTCCTCTGCAACCTCAAACTTAGACACCAACTAAACTGACTAATTGAGGAAGGCCGTAAAACCAGTAGGATCAGCATTTTGAATATTTGAATCATGGTAATGCCATATTAAGGAATATTTCATCAATCAATATTATTGTTCATAGAGAAATGTATATGTAGACATCCGAGGAAATTACAGGTCATGATGCGCTATCAACACTCAAGGTCAAGGGTGACTTCACAAGGTTTACATGTGATGAATATGGCAACTTGATAGTGCTGTAAAATTTAACACACTAATGAAGAAATCTCATCATCCATTTATCAATAATGCTTGATAATAGATATAAAATCATTAATGTACTTCTATTCATCAATTTAAACTTTTGGAAAAGATGGTTTTATGACAAATAAACTTCATTGAAGCATTCTCGAATGAACCAAAAGACTGAAAGAGTGAGATTCTTTAATAGACCAAATTTTTTCCTCTTATCCATAAACACCAAGCATGCCAAATGCAAAGAGTGACGGGCATAAATTAAAGGAAAGTTTGAGCACTGTTTTTTTGGTCACAGAGCAAGAGGGAATTACTTTGAGGCAATAATAATAAGAATTAAACCAATATCATTGAAAATTTATAGAATCAGAAGTAAACTGCAGGTGGGAGTGTACATCATATGTAGCATACAACAGATTAGTATGAAGTCACCTTATTCTGTATCTTTTATCAAGTTGTTGATCATGTTTACCAAAGGAAGAGTTCCCTTTGCCATAATCTCTAATCTAGATGTATTAGAAGCATAGGAAAATAGAGAGAGACCAAAAACTATGAGCTCAGGAAGAAACAGTCTTGATGATAAGAATCCATGCCAATAATGAGGTTCCAGATCAAAAAATGCATCAAAAAATCTCCTTGTTCCTGGTAAATCAAGCTTGAGTAAGATGTCCATACCAAAGCAGAAGAACTCCCTTTGTCGCCTCCTTTGGATGGGCCACAAATCTTTCCATACTTGAGCAGATATTTCAGCTCCTGAATGACCTCTATCAGAACCAAGGAACTGTACAATTGAATTAGCAACAATGGGAGCTGCAGCAAGAGTCCTTGCTACCATATACCCAGTCGAAGGATGCACCATCCCAGCAGTACCGCCGATTCCAACAACTCTTTGCGGGAGAACCGGGAGGGGCCCTCCCATCGGAATGACACAGTGCTCATCTTCTTCAATGCTCTTCACTCTAATTCCCAAGTGTTTCAACCTGGCAACCATTCTCTCCTGTATATCATCCATTCGCAATCCAGGCCGAGCGACAAGAGAAGTTTCTTCAAGAAATATCCTAGTAGATGAAAAGGGCATGGCATATAGAAAGGTAGGAATTCTTCTATTTCTCTCCTTTAACTCCATGTTACCACTCAGATGTGAATCTCTCCAGTCCATAAAAAGCATTTTATCTACATCAAACGGGTGTTCATCAACCTCAGCCAAAATCCCATAAGCAACTTGGTAACCTGGATTATATGGTTTATCATACTGAACAAGGCATCTTGAAAACCCGGTTGCATCAAGAACCACTGTAGCCGGAACAGTGATGCCATCATTACAAATCAACAAAGATCTTGAATCCTCGTGAATAACCTTGGTAACCTTTGCTTGGTGAAACTTGACACCATTTGATATACATTTTTGCATCATCTTTGATTTCAACAGCTTCCTATTGACCCTACCATAAGGTCTATCGAGATCCTTCTTGTTTTTGTCATCAATGAAGACAACAGCACCAGACCAAGTGGTATCAAGGCAATCAAGTAAATCCATGGCTTCAAACTCATCCACCCAAACACCATAATTGTTGGGCCAAATCAATCTGGGGTTTGGATCAATAGCACAGACTGAGAGACCTGCCTCAGAAACCTGCTGAGCAACTGCAAGCCCTGCAGGTCCTCCTCCCACAACAGCAAGGTCCACCAAAGCACCCTTTGAGGAATCGTACAAAGGAAGCTCAAAAGCAAGGTTCTCCTTCTTGATTTCAGGAACAAGTTCCAGAAGGGAACTGCTGCTAGCCCTCAAACCACCACCACCACCACCACCCCACTTACCCCACTTCACCAGTGGCTTCTTGGAACCAAACCTAAGCTCGTGGTTCTGCAACTTGGACGGGCCCAACTTTTCTGAATAACCGTGTAAAGGGTGCAAAAATTCAAGCTTGTTAGGTATTTTGAGCAAAGTATCCATTGTTGTCATATAAAACTCTCAAAATCCTCAGTGAATCTCCAAAGGGTATTCAAAACACCATCTGGGGTCACACTGAATAACACATAAACAATAGGAATGTCCCTAAAAAATTGTTTTTGAATTTACACAGTTACAACACCAGCTAAGGAAGCAGCTAGGGTGACAGCAATAATGAAGGCTCAAGAATGGAACTGCAATGATGTCTTTGAGCAAAAAGGAGAAATCAAAGGGAGCAGAAATTGTGGAGGTTGAGGGAGTTAATAAAGGGAATCTTAGGAAGCAGGAAGAGTGGAAGGCTTACCACACAGGAGAGGAAGATGAGAAAAGGAAGCATTGGAGAAGTCATTTGCGGAAGCTAAGGAACACCACCACGATGCGGCAGACATGAGATATTGGCTTTGGTAATGGTAAAGCTCTTGTGGCCACCAGAGGCACTAGTTGTCCACGACAAAACCATCATGGACCTATCTCTAGTGCTTTTTTTTGTTTTTTAAAATAAACAAATTGAAAATTAAAAATTTTAAGGAATTATATAGATTGAAAAAAAGTTAGCTGGGTTCAGGTGGTTTATTGGCACTTATTGTCCTCAATAAGGATACATGAATGGAAAAAAAAAAAAACTACATTAATTGGGATCAATGTATTGACAAATCTAAAAAAATATTTGCACAGGGATTTAAAGTTTTATGATCTTTTAAGTAATAATATATGAGTTTTATTTGTTAATGTCATAATGTATAATTTATAATTATATAATTTTTTATATTATTAATATATCAAAATTAAATTATAATTATGTTATTTTTCAACATTAATATATTTAATAACTAAAATTTAAATTAGTTGATAATTTGTGTTTTTAAGTATTAATGTTTCAAGACTAACTAACAGAGTTTGGAACTTAAATTCATAAGATTGTATTATACTCCCTCCATTTAAGAATAACTGATTTTTATATTTTTTTTTATGATATCTAGGTGGTATTAATTTTTTTTCCATTCATATTATTAATATAAATGTATTAATTAAGTAATCAATGTATGAATTAAGATGAGTAATAATGATTATAAAAAAATAAGTTTTTCAATTTATATAATTTTTTAAATTTATTAAAATGATTTTTTTATCTTTATATATATATATATATATATATATATATTATTTGGTTTTCAGTAAGGATGAGGTAGAATCTCTATCCAGAACGTAAAATAAAGTAATATGAACTAATACGATATGGCAGCATTTTGGTCGGTTTCTCTCTCTCTCTTTTTCCCTTGTTCAATGCTACGACATTTGCTGGCATTACCCAGAAAACAAAAGCATTTCTTTGGTGTTGGATGATGTATGGCGCATAGTGGGCGGTGGGCCGTCGTGGCCACCATAGCCTGCCGTTTTCACGAGCAAATCCCAAATTCATGTTTTTTTTTTTTGTATGTTTCTACTCTGCCAAATTGTCTCGAGGGATGGAGAAAGTAACATAATATGTGTGTTGAGAAAATAAAATATCGCAAGATGATATATTGAGAAAATATCATAACATAATATTGTTAGAAATGGAATCCAATTTTGTACCAACCGCTGAACCACGTACCGTCTAGCAAAATTCAATTTTCTCGACATTCTCTTCAAAACCTTTGGCTCGTGCGGATTTTTCCGTTCTTAAGTGAAATAAAAAATTCATGAAAAATGATTTAATTACTGTCTCATAATAGTATGCCGCCGCGTGTTCATCGATGTTGTTTATGGACAGAAAGATCATACTGAAAGTTTTAAAAGTTAAATGTCATATTGTTATTTTTTATCTTATTTGATAAAACAATATATTACTTCTTTCAAAATTATTATTAATAATTTTTAAGAAGTTAAAATATCTAACTTCTTACGAAACACATTATAAAACATTAAAGTAAGTATTTTTATTATTATATATTTGAAAATAAAATAACTCATTTATAAATTACTTTTTAAAAGTTACTTATATATAATAGTTTAAATAAGCCATTTGTCTAAATAGGATCCAAGAGCTAATAATTATCAATGCTATTTTTTTTTCAAAATGTCGTTTGACTTTAAAAATTATGTTAGAATGTAACTCAACCCATTTTAACAAATATGCTAAGTTGAAATTCGTTTTGCTTATTTTAAATTATAGTTTCTGATATGCAAATTAAAATGCAAACATCTATATCTATACTATATATAAAGGAGATTTCTTTGATAACTATTTTTTTATATCTCCTAATTAGATTGAATTGTGCTTTCAAGTCTATTAGTATAATTTTGTGTAACAAAGAAAAAACTAAATAAAAATTATGCATGTAGTTGCTATTATAAACATAAATAACCATCATTCACTTCACTATGGGAAGCACTTTTACGGATTGGACCTTCATATACCTGCAAACATTGAATAGCTATTAATTGTTATAATACTTTTATTTTTAAAATATTATTTACTATAATACTAAAATCTATCGAAATAAAAAATGTGAATTGATCAATTCACTAATACTATTAATGTTTTTACCATCTCAAATGGTGTGCAACTAAATACATCATATCAATCACTCTATATACACAATGGGGCACTTACTTGATCTCACATAATATGCAACCAGAGACATGCCACTACACCTAGTGCGGCCACTTTCTTGAGTTTATTTCAATATCCATATTCCTTTGCCCTTAAATTTATTACTCTATTATTTTCAAGGCTTCATTCCTCATCCTCTTCATAGAGAATTTCTTGAATGTTCCTAAAACATATTTAGTACATGCTCATAAATGTGTACAATCACTCATTTTAGGTTTTATTCTTCATGTCCCTTCCACATCTTTTATCAACTATATCCATAGTTCTTGCTACTTGACCATGTGGAATTATATCATGAAAACATCACATATCTTCTCAAGATGCTCAAATATATATATATATATATATAGGTTGATGTCATAGAGCAATTTCACTCACTTTCTAGGGCTGCCGTTCTTCCTATTGACAACATTCCCTCATTTGATGATATATTAATCTCGTCATCCATAGTGAAAATTAACAATGGAAGGATTTACAGGTCATCCTGCTGCTTGAACCACATATGAACAATCCCACTTGCCTTCAAGTCCATTGTACACATGCAAACTTTTCCATCAACGTCATTTGAATGCAGGCTTAAAGCCCAACTACGGATTTGAATGATACACTAATTTTGACCTTGAACGTCTGTAATTAATTAGTGTGGGTAATAGTCTTGAAATTAACCTGATAAGTTTTTCATCATGAGACGACACGTTAGGTTATGAATATATCTATATACAAGGTAGGTCTACTCTCTATAACCTCAGCAATATGTATGACTTTTTAGCTTGCCTCATTGATAGTCGCCATGATGAAAAAGAGTAGGAGTTGCAAATGAAGACATTGTGCCTCAAGGCACAACCTTACAAATTTTCACACTGCTCACCCCAACGGGTAACATGTATTTGATGTTCTAAATTCCTAGCATTGATCCTTGAAGTTCTTAAAAATTTAACTATAAATTTTGGGCGAAAAAAATGGAAACGATAGAGTATTGGACACTCGTCATTTGCATTACTGATATTTTCAACTTCAGGGCACATATATCCTTCAACTTTATAAATTCAAACGGTCAAAATGCTTAGCAATATGCTAAAAATTTTACTAGATTAATTGAATGGGGAATTATTAAATAAGTCATAGTCGAAATGCAGTTTTTTATTTTTTATTTTAAAAACAAATCGTAGATGAATTAATAAGTTGCTCATGTTTTATACTTCAATTCAATATTTATCCGGACACCAAAAAATTCAAAATTTATTCAACTCATCTACTTGATGCCCCTAACCATGCTTAGCAAATGAATATAAAATGTTTAGAAAGAAAGAACTAAATATATGTGCAGAACATCGGACTAGGCCAAGACTGCAACTCTACTGTATAGGGTGAGCTAGAGTCCAACCCAACTCAAAATATGTAATAAGCGAGCCAAGGGGATCCAACAGCAATTCATGATTATTATTAGCCGTGTGCTTCCATGACCCAAAAATAGAAAAGAAAATAAAAAAAGTAGTAGCCTGCCGTGTCCTTCCGACGGAAAAGATGTCCCTAGAAAAAGAAGGTGAATTGGGTGTATTCATGGAGTACTAGGTATAGAATGTTAAAATAAAATTTCTTAAAAAAACAATGGCATGTCCTTAGAAAATCCAACGCCTGTGCTAAGCCTAGTTATCCTTCCTTCATTTTTTTTTGGCAAAATTGTCTTTTTAGGGGAGCAATTTTATTCAATATTATTTATCATTTGAGAGTTATCAGGAAGTGCTAATTATTTTTTTTTTACTTTTACTATTATATATATTCTCTCTAAGTACACAAATTTCTCATGTAATAATTATTTCACATTTTTTATTGTTTTGATGCAGCAGCGACTAATTTCTTTAAGACAGAAATTTTTCTAAAAGGGTAAATTTATTATCACGAAATCCTTCCCATACACATCATTAGAAATTATTAACTGTGTTAGATCTTATGATTTATTGCACAAATTCTTAAAAGAATAATTTTGTTAACAAAGACCATTTTGTGCATATTTATGCAATTTTTAATAATGATGTGTAATCTATGCCAAAAACTTCAAAATATCTTTAAAATTTAAATGGAGCAAGTCACAATGACTACCCATGTTGGTCAAACACTCCCTTGCGAGAGATCTTTTTATTTTATTTTATTTTTCTGATTGAGCACTCCCTTATGAGGTAGCGCTTAGCAGCATACAAATACAACATTTCATCTTCGAAACCTCCAAAAAATATAAACAAAGGTCGATAAATGAAAACGATCACGTGTGCCGCACCCTGATGGGACTCACTTGACGCATTGGTCCTTAACCACACAGTGACCAGACAGAGGGGGTGTGAAGCAGAACCGAAATCGAAAGCGGCGATGGGTGGCCGATCGGAGGATTTCTCGGTGGTGGTGCTGGCGTCCGACTTCGCCGTCGACGCCCGGCCCTTCCTGTCCCACCGCGACTCCGAAATCGAAGAACAAGAACAAGAACCGGACAGCTGGCACGACTGCTCCCAACACCTCTCCCCCGACGAAGACTTCTCCGATCTCGAGCTCCTTCACTTCATCCGCCTCCAGGGCTGCGACAAGAACGGCCACCGCATCCTCCGTGTCGTCGGAAAGTACTTTCCTGGTTCGTACCACGGTTTTTTCACTACTTCAGTGCACTATTTTTTGTTGGTCTATTCTTTTTTTTTTGGGGGGGGGGGGGGTTGAATTTGCATGTTTTGAGGGCTTTTATTATGTGTGTTTTGAACTTCTTATTTAAAAGTTTATTTCTTTGTTCATTTTTTCTATTAGTCTTTGCCTCTTGCTTGTGAGTGGATCAAGTTGTAGTTCCGTTGTTTTGATTTAGGGTTTAATTGTGAATCTTCGTTCCCCGAGATTATTACTGTGTTTGGCAGCTGCATAATTAGTTTTATTCAGCGATATGTAATGAGATTGTACACAAGGTGCTTGAGGAAAGTAAGATTGAGATTTTTCATCACTTTCCCCATGCCAAATGGATGAGCTGGGTTGCATATGATACATAAACAATGACTATGTTATTTATGCTCTTTGAGCCCTGATTTGCCTTATTTTAGTATATAGATTGGTGTTAGTTAGTTCTTTGTTTCTGATACATATATTTCCAATGTTATTCAAAGCCTCTTCCCTCCCCTCCCCTTTTTTTCCATCCTATCCTTGTAATATGTCTTAGAAGACACTCTGTGTCAACAGTTTCATTAGACTGAATCACTAATGGTAGTAACCCCGTATTTTCATCTTCACTTGTGCTCATTTTGTGTCGATATCATTGGTAAATTTATCATCAAATGTTTCTTCACATAGTTAGATTGAGATGCCTTACTTTACCATTTTTGTGACTTTTGAATGCAAGTTAAGATTTCTCATATTTTCTTTCATAAATTGCATGCATCCTTTCCTCTCTTAGAAAATGAATTTTGGTAATCATAACATGTGTACCCTCTACTTCCACTTGCAATATTATTAAAGTCTCTCAATTTACCAATCTCAGTTTTCATGACTAGATTGGCTTCCCTCCCTCTCTTGCTGCTGCCACCACCACTTAATGCTCTGCTGATTTATGGCTTTTTTCCATACTTGAGGTTTACTGCCACTTTGCCAGAGAAAAATGAAAATAAATAGCAAAACTCAATGCCTTGAACAACAAAAGAAAAATGAAAAAAGAAAGGAAAAAAAAATTCTTAAAACCCCAGAGACAGGTTTTTTCATTATGTCTTTTTGACAAGCAGTTTTGAAATCCTTCAATCAATTAAGTTACATAACTGCTCTCAAATGAAATGCAGCTACGGTTGTGAGTGCTGAGCGGCTGAAGAGGTATGTTTTCCACAAAATTTGCAGTGAGTTGCCAGAGGGGCCATTCTGCATTGTTTACATGCATACCACTGTCCAAAAGGAGGAGAATTCCCCTGGCCTAACCATCTTGAGGTGGATTTATGAAGAACTTCCTGCTGATTTTAAGGATAGGCTTCAAACTGTGTATTTCGTCCATCCTGGGCTTCGTTCCAGGCTAGTCATTGCCACTCTTGGCCGGTTTTTCTTGAGCAGAGGGTAAGTCATTTATTGATTTCATAGCCGGCAATTAGCATTGAAAAACACACATTCTTTTTAGGACTATGACTATCACTGACAACATATCCTATGTTACCTTATGAAATGATGTGATTATAACTATAAAATACATTTGCAATTGTCTTGCAGTGGCTATATTTTCTTCAGTTAATTGAAGTGCAACAGATATTTTATAATTTCTTATGTTTGTTTGTTTATTTATTTTGTTCTGTTTGTTTACTTTTGTTCTTTGTTTAGATTATACTGGAAGATCAAGTATGTAAGCCGCCTTCAATATCTTTGGGATGATATTGTGAAAGGAGAGATTGAGATCCCAGAATTTGTGCAAAGTCATGATGGTGTTCTGGAGGATAGACCACTAACGGATTATGGCATTGAGCCTGACCCTTTTCACCTGAGTGGGATTCCTTCAACCACTTTCTCATTTGGGAAGTACGAGGATAGATGGGCTGGAAGGGACTATGTGTCTTAGGCTCATTGTTATCGCCTAATCATCTGATGAACTCAACTTCTGTACAGAGTAGCTCTGATATTGTATTTGTGTACTACATATCCCTTTGTGAGTTTCAGTATTTTGTTGAGTTAAATTACAGTTCACTTATGTTCTACATATCAAGAGAAACTGAATTCAGTGTATTAATATGTGAAAGTACAAATAGTACGATTTCATATGATGATACATGAACAGCAGTTTCTTGGTCATGTTGATTACTTGGAAGAATTTCTTCCCTTGAGGTATTATTAGTTGTGTGCTGTGTATAACATCTGGTTTTAACGTACTCTATTTTTCTAGTGTGTTTTCTTAAGGGTTGTTAGTTGTCATTTGAATATATATTTTCAGGTAATCCTTGACTAAACCGTTGCCATACTGCACTTTTTCCCGAGAAACAGTTTTGTATTTTTTGGGTTACGTAACTTAAGTCTTTAAATATGTTGCTAAAAACCTGTAGATGCTCAAAATACCACTGCTCAAAACACATTTTCATTTGTTTTAATACAATTTTCAGTATGATATTGGTAGGTCTACGATCTTGTTTCTACTAGATTTTCTTCAACTCTGGTTAGTTCTATATGGAAAAATGTGGATAAGAGGACCACAGCAACATGAGAAAAATGAAAAGCCGATATGGGAATCTAGTTTTATTGTGAAGTGAACAATACAAGGCGTTAAGCAACAAGTGCTACAGGGAGATGAGTGTAATAATTACAACACAGATGTTACAAGTAGTAATACAACGTATCCTGGTCAAGGATACAACAATTAAATCCTGAACAAGAACAGCACAGGCGATCGAGAAGCGGTAGCAGAAGTTGCTAACACGCTAATTTCGCACTCCTGTCTGAATTGTATTTTAGCAGCACATTTCGCAGATCCAGCAGCAGCATAGAGCAAAGAGGCTACATCAATAACAATTGCAACAGACAACAAAGATTAGTGTTTATGGAAACAAATTGGTTTGGTGGCCCTAGTGGATTATGTTAATCCAAGTCATAGTCTAGTATCATAGTGAATATCTTCTGGTGACTATCTGTAGGTGGAAGATGAATTTACTTCAAATTCAATATAAGAAGCATTGAATTTGTGATTAATTCATGTTTTACAATACACATGGTTACTTACATTCATTTCTGCCTTTTGCTTCACGCAGGATAAGCATGTAAGTGTGTTTACATTTTTTGTTTTTTTTTTTTTTATTGCTCAAGGATATCCTTCCACCGGCAGCTGAAGACTATTCCTTTTGAGGCATGAATATCACTGAAGTTTATTTTGCCTCTCCTAACAAAGCCCCTTTCTATACACACGGCAGGAATCGAATCTCTAACACATGCTTAAAGGACCCAACCACCTTACCAACTGTGCCAGATTTTATTGGTTTAAGTGTGTTTACATTAACTTTATGTTTGAAATAAAGATTTAATTTCTATGCATTTATAATATAATAGTTTTTTACATTGTCATCTAATTATATATTATCACAGTCATAATAGTTGATTTTTATAGTCACTATTAAAAAGCCATAAAAATTACATATTTTGATTGGATATATACTTTTATATAGTTGGTGCATCAAAATTAAATTTTTAAAATAAATTATAACAAAAAAAAATATTGGACAAAGATTTTTTCTTGAAATGAGCAAATTCAAACACGCTCTAGTCACTTGATGCTTACCATCCCTCAATGAAGCCTCTCTCTCCTTTCTTCTTAGTCCTCGACAAAAACCCTTTTTTGGTGGGGGGATCCTCGGTTGGGTACCCTGAAATCATATATAGGATCATGAAAAAAGTGAGTGCTTTCAGATCTTCAAATCAAATAGGTTGTGTTTATGCATACTTGTTTGAAAGAAAAAGAGAGATGTTATGCATAGATGAACCTGGTGGAGGCTGGTTTCCCTGTGTTTCTGGCTTCTGCATTTTGGATACTGAAAAAGAGCTGTGTTAGATCCTCAGTGAGCAGGTCAATGTAATGCCTGATTGCACCTCTATCAAGGTATGTTTCTCTAATGTATTGATACTGTAATGTGGTGATCTTCTAGTTGTCTCTATATATAACCCATTACATGACACAATATATGTTAAAATAATAGGTACATAGGGCTTTACAGTTTGATGTTTTTGGTCGATATAATTGGTTGGTCGTCCCTTGTGTGTGTGATTGAACTTTACATACATCTTTATTCTTTGGAGGTCGGTTAGCTAATCCATCCACACGGCTTCTTGTGAAAGTTAACTTTTCTGAGTGATTATTCCTTCCTCTTTGTACACATTTTCAAATGCAACTTTCAAATTATACTACTCCCTTTGAAGCTTTTCTTCAAATTTTGTACATCTTTCTGGATTCCTTGTGCTAATTAGAAAGTATAGAAGAATATTGTCGATGTTAGACTAAAAGCCGAGTAGCATTTTTATTTTCACTCAGCTAACTAAATAAAAGCTACCCTTTTTACTCTTCTTTTATTATTCTTGAATTTGGATTCTTTGCTTAGCCCATAGGGTAGCAAAAAGCAGGGAAGAACACGTTATGGAAGAATAAAGGGTAAATGGCGTCATATAAGCCTAATTGACACAGTATTGGGTGAATTTGTCAACGGTTTCACACTGACATGCGTATGAAATCCAATTCGATGGGCAATCAATTTTTGTGAAGGATATATTATATTCCCATCTATTGTGAATATTTATTTTACTTTAGATCCGATTGATTGATTGATTTTTTTTAAGTGGGAAAATTGAGATAATAGTAGTTAATCCATGATGCTTGGATTTAAGTGGAGCAGGTGTCTGTCTCTCTCCGGAGGAGGAGCCCGTTGAAAAGAAATGGGTTTGGGATTAGCACGATGTAACATCAATTTAGAGCACAAGTTTAACGCACACGTATGCACATCCTACGCCTACAATTTTCTCCGTGTCGTAATTAACTTCTAATCTCGTTCATTAATATATGATATGGAAACAGACTTGTCTTGGACCCTTTTGCTTTAGTGGTTGACAAACGTTCATACATGCAGCGATGAGCAAATGTACCGGCTCTGGATTTTGCCCACAGGTAAAACGCAAGTGGTTAATCTTCTCATCTCGGTTTGCCAGAAAGTCTTTTGTAGCAGATGCGCATATTAATTGTGTGTGTAGAAAATTAGACGTTATTGAGGATAGCTCATTTCCATATGGTAAATTTTTGATATATTTGTGTGTTTGAATTTTGGATTTTATGTATAAAAAAAATATAATATGTCAAGAAGTTGTGATTAACTGTTTTATTTTTAGTTAAGTACTCACGTTTTTTTTGGTCCGAGTGTCTACGGGTCAATCGTATCCCACCCATTCAAGATGGACCAAAATTGGGCCGACTTGGTTGATCTGCAAACTAAATAAGTTGCAAAAAAAATCTAGCTTCAATCAACCCATATGCATAATTAAATTCGTGATTTGTGGGCCGGTCTGCATAACACCTATGTTTTTAATTGCACTTATCAAGTACCAGATACCAAAAAGAATATACAATCTGACCAAAAAATCCAGCCCAAAAAAGCAAAAAAAAAATATATAAGAAAAAGAAATATGAGATGGCAGCAGCAAAAGAAAAAATTGCAGCAATACAAGAAAGAGTGAGTGCACGGGTGGGAAGCTCCGGCCCGTGGAGGGGCACATATTCCATACCCATTGAGTTAGGAAGGACGGCCGCATCAACTTATTCGGACTATCTGACATATATGGGACACCGGCACAAAGGGACGCGTAGTTTGGAAACATGGGACACAACTTGAACACACTATTTATTCTATTTTAATAAACTAAGTCAAATATTAAAAGTTCAATTCCCAATACCCAACTTTAGACCAGAATCTTGTTATTTTTGGTGAGTATACTATTTGTCAATGAAGCAGAAAACAACAATCCTAAAAGAAGGAATATAACTAATCTTTATATAGTCATTTTAATTAATTATTTTGTTGCACATGAACATGGCTAGTTCTACTTAACATGTACATGTTCTTTTGGAAGGGGCAATAAAGTCGTTGTTCTTGCCTAGTTTCTGCACTGTCCAAATGATGAGTGGTAGCCATTCCAATCTTAAACACTGATGCAAGGGAATAAGAGCGAAAAAGTTCAAGGTCTAGGCCGAAGTCAAAGCTTCACGAGCAAATTAGAGTAGACACATTTATAATAGTTATGTTTATAACTGTTAAGCTTATTAAGCGTGGGTGGTGTAACGGCCAAACAGCTCATATGCTCCATGATTAAATTCTATAATGGACTTTTGTCTTTATGCCAGACACTAGTGGGCAAACAAACATCAAGAACGAATCTGGTAAGAAAAAAATCTGATCAGATATAAAATCATATATAAATCTGATCAGATATAGGGGTCTAGTTCAGTAGTAGATATTAATGGTTGACATTTATAAATTATCGATCTTGAACCTTACATGTACATATATGTCCTTTGTGTTCTACAATTTTAAGAATTTGTGTATTCTTGTGTCTATATATGTTGTGTCAAGTGTCCATATTAGCGTTAATGCTTTAATCATTGACGGTTGTGAAAGCTCCTTTTAGTTTTGGGTGATCATTTAAGCATCTCTGTAAGTATTCTAAGAGCCTTTGAGCCGTGCTCTAAGCCTGATGGGATAACTGGTACCGAATCACCTAGATTTTTGTGCACCAAAACAAGAGATGTGCAAAACTTGTACTTTGGAAGTATTAAATATACTAATACTAGCTCGATCGATATAGATAGAGAAGAAAATATTGTGTCCATAGTCACTCAAGGGTATTAATGACATTTGGACTAAGCTGGAGCGGGAAGCATGAAACTTATGCTGGTCAAAGATACAACAATTAAATCCTGAACGAGAATAGCATAGGCGATCCAGAAGCGGTAGCAGAAGTTGCTAACATGCTAACTTCGCACTCCTGTCTGAATTGTGTTTTAGCAGCACATTTCGCAGATCCAGCAGCAGCATGGAGGACAGAGGCTGCATCAATAACAGTTGCAACAGACAACAAAGATTAGTGTTAATGGAAACAAATTGGTTTGGTGGCTCTAGTGGATTATGTTAATCCAAGTCATAGTCTAGTATTATAGTGAATATCTTCTGGTGACTAGTTGTAAGTGGAAGATGAATTTACTTGAAATTCAATAGAAGCAGCATTGAATTTGTGATTAATTCATGTTTTACAATACATGTGGTTACTTACATTCATTTCTGCCTTTCCCTTCACGCAGTATAAGCATGTAAGTGTGCTTAAATTAACTTATGTTTGAAATAAAGATTTAATTTCTATGCACTTATAGTATAAGAGTTTTTTACATTGTTATCTAATTATATATTATCATACTCATAATAATTGATTTTTCATCAACTATTAGAAAAGTCATGCAAATTATAAATTTTGATTTAATACATACTTTTAGATAGTTAGTGAATCAAAATTAAACTTTTAAAATAAATGATAAGGAAAAAAAATTGGACAATGATTTTTTCTTGAAATGAGCAAATTCAAACATGCTATAGTCACTTGATGCTTACCACCATCCCCCGGTGAAGCCACACGCTCCTTTCTTCTTAGTCCTAGACCAAAACCCTTTTTTGGTGGGGGGATCCTCGGTTGGGTACCCTGAAATCATATATAGGATCATGAAGAAAGTGAGTGCTTTCAGATCTTCAAATCAAATAGGTTGTGTTTATGCATATTTGTTTGAAAGAAAGAGAGAGAGGTTATGCGTAGATGAACCTGGTGGAGGCTGGTTTCCTTGTGTTTCTGGCTTCTGCATTTTGGATAATGAAAAAGAGCCGTGTTAGATCCTCAGTGAGCAGGTCAATGTAATGCCTGATTGCACCTCTATCAAGGTATGTTTCTCTAATGTATTGATACTGTAATGTGGTGATCTTCTAGTTGTCTCTATATATAACCCATTACATGATACAATATATGTTAAAATAATAGGTATATAGGGCTTTACAGTTTGATGTTTTTGGTCGATATAATTGGTTGGTCGTCCCTTGTGTGTGTGTGATTGAACTTTACATACACCTTTATTCTTTGGAGATCCGTTAGCTAATCCATCCACACGGCTTCTTGTGAAACTTAACTTTCCTGAATGATTATTCCTTCCTCTTCGAACATTTTCAAATGCAACTTTCAAATTATACTTCTCCCCTTGAAGCTTTTCTTCAAATTTTGTACATCTTTCTGGATTCCTTATGCTAATTAGAAAGTATAGAAGAATATTGTCGATGTTAGATTAAAAGCCGACTTGGATTTCTTATTTTTCACTCAGTTAGCTAAATAAAAGCTACCCTTTTTACTCGTCTTTTATTATTCTTGAATTTGGATTCTTTGCTTAGCCCATAGGGTACCGAAAAGCAGTGAAGAACATGTTATAGAAGAATAAAGGGTAAAAGGGCAATCCATTTTTGTGAAGGATATATTATATTCCCCATCTATTGTGAGTATATATTTGACTTTAGATCCGATTGATTGATTGATTTTTTTTAAGCGGGAAAAATGAGATAATAGTAGTTTAATCCATGATGCTTGGATTTAATTGGAGCAGGGGTATGTCTGTCTCCGGAGGAGGAGCCCATTGAAAAGAAATGAGCACATAAGCACATAACTTATATATGGGACACCGGTACAAGGTACGCATAATTTGGAAACATCGGATACAACTTGAACACATTATTTATTCTATTTTAATACACTAAGTCAAATATTAAAAGTTCAATTCCCAATACCCAACTTTAGACCAAAATCTAGTTATCTTTGGGAAAAATATCATTTGTACTCATAATATATGGGACACCATATTGACTTACATCTCATTCACTATTAGATGAGGTATGGATTCTACTTGAATGAGGCCTACACCCCAACCAACGATGGATGATATATGAGTCGGCACAATGTTCCATGTATTGTGAGTATAAATAACATATGTAACTCTATTCCTGGTGAGTATACTATTTGTCAATGAAGCAGAAAACAACAATTCTGAAAGAAGGAATATAAATAATCTTTATATAGTCATTTTAATTAATTATTTTGTTGCATGTGAACATGACTAGTTCTACTTAACATGATACATGTTCAGAAGGGCAGATTGAAAACCAGAATAAAATAATGCAGAACCCCATGGATATTAAGACCCAGAAACCCCAACACATAATTGATATGGAAGATAGGATTGAAACCAAACAAAATATCACAAGGGAATCACTCTATCTTGTAATCCTCTATTCAGCTTCCTAATGCAACAAGCCAAAGGAATCACTCAACCCCACTTGTATGCACAAAGTTTCTTAAAGAAATAAAAATTTCATTCAACACCCAAAAACTTCAAAAGTGGTTATTAGGTTTGGAGGTATTTATACCTCTTATTTAGGTTAAATATATTTCCTAACTCTAAATGTCTAAGCCCAAATTACTATATTACTAGTTGGGCTTATCAAACATAAAATAAAACAAGTCTTAAAATATTTTAAAATAAAAATTGATAAAATAATATAAATAAACCAAACTTGGCCTAACATGGCCAGAATATTTTATCAATGCAAATTCACTAATAATATTTTGGGTTGCCCATAATTGCCAATTGCAGTCTTGACTAATTCTTGATGTATCTCTTCAACAAATAATTTAGCCAAATTTTCAAAATTATTTTGAATCCTTTTAGTTGGTAATCTTGTGATAGATCTCATGGGCATGCTATAATTCTCATATGCTCTTCCAGTGTTAAAATATCCAATCTACCCTTCTGAACACGTATGATAACATGTACATGTTCTTTTGGAAGGGGCAATAAAGTCATTGTTCTTGCCTAGTTTCTGAATCCAAATGATGAGTGGTAGCCATTCCAATCTTAAACACTGATGCAAGGGAATAAGAGTGAAAAAGTTTAAGGTCTAGGCGGAAGTCAAATCTTCTCGAGCAAATTAGAGTAGACACACTTATAATAGTTATGTTTATAATTGTTAAGCTCATTAAGTATGGGTGGTGTAATGGCCAAACAACTCATACACTCTATGATTAAATTCTATAACGGACTTTTGTCTTTTATGCTAGACACTAGTGGGCAAACAAGCATCAAGAATAAATCTGGTTAGAAAAGAATCTGATCAGATATATGAGTTCGGTTCAGTAATGAATATTAATAGTTGACATTTATAAATTATAGATCTTGAACCTTACATGTACATATATGTCCTGTGTATGTGTTCTACAATTTTAATAATTTTGTGTATTCTTATGTCTATATATGTTTTGTCAAGCGTCCACGTTAGCGTTAATATATACTTGAGTTAATAATGACTGTTGCGAAAGTTCTATTTAGTTTTGGGTGATCATGTAAGCATCCCTGTAAGAACTCCAAGAGCCTCTAAGCCATACCCTAAGCCTGATAGGATAACTGGTGCCAAATCACCTAGATTTTTGTGCACCAAAACAAAAGATGTGCAAAACTTGTACTTTGGAAGTAGTAAACATCCTATGATATACTAATATTAGCTCGATCGATATAGATAGAGAAGAAAATATTGTGTCCATAGTCACTCAAGGGTATTAATGACAATTGGACTAAGCTGGAACGGGAAGCATGAAACTTATTTAGGAAATCGTCCACAATTCTTTTTAGACAAAAGGATATTCATACAGCAGAGATATAATATAAATTAATCACACAATTCGTGAAAGTGTTTTTATAGCATTTGCGCATGTGCAGACAGTAACAAAAAGTATTAAGCATAATAATAAAATTTACATAATATAATTTTTATCTTAGTTGGGATCAAATATAACAAAACATTGGGGGTCAAAATCTGTAATACTTATATACTCTCAAAAATACTTTCGATTTGTAGTGGGGGCATAAGCCCCCAATATTATGTACATAGATCGGACCCTATGTGAAGAATTGGAAGTTATATTGCCACCGAGTTCTTGTTTTATAAGCGATAGTATAGGTTTTAAATATTGAGTACGGTTGTAAAGTGAAAAATTAAGGAGTTAATCATTTTTGGATAAATAACTATAATTGTATATGAGTCTCATTAAATCATCAAAAAAATTTTTTTATCATTCACTTTCTCATTTTACAACTAGTCATTCACTATCATTTTACGAGATCCAATTACGCAAGTTAATATGTACGCATGTTATGCCACATTTAACAAAACAATTGATATATTGGATGGGAACTACAACTTCGATATGGACGATTGGATCAAGAAAATGGGGACGGGAATCGATCTAAATAAACAAGCTAGGAAAACTGCTAATTCAAAAATGAGGATTCAAATCGGTGGACAAATTAAAGTGCCAAACCATTCACTCATTCGAACCAGTGTCGGTTCTTGCAATTGGACCATCCTTTTTTTAATTTGGAGAGTCAAAACAACTTGCAGCTGGTCTATGTGACTCTCAGTGCTTTAAGAACTAATGCTGATGAGCAAAGTTTAATTCCAGTAATTAGGGAGTCTCAGTACCATAGATATAAGTGTAACCATAATTGGTTTACCTAGCTACTTGTTATTGATTAACTTGAATTAAGAATTATAGATAATTCTCTTCTCTATCCCAAAAAAAAAAGAGAGGTCAAAAAAGAATCAGGTAGTGCTTGTTGACTGTTAGTACGTACTTTTGCATTGTATGCGGAAAGTAAGACAAGGAATAAATAAAAGACAGTTAAATTTTCCACGGTTAGTACGGCGCGCATTCTCCGGCTCCATTTTACTTTGCCTTATATTAAAGAGTTCTAGGACACTGGTTACAAATTTTTAAATGGGTATACTTTTTTGATAAATTTTACATTTTAAAAACTTAACAACTATATTTTTCAATGAAAAAATTACATTCTTTTAATTCTTAATCATGATCCTAAGGGTACCCATTAGGGAAAACCTATTTTAAAATGCTACCTCCACTGTGAAATAATTATTAATTTTCAAATTTTACTACTTTATAAATAATTATTCATTTAAAAATTTTAAAAAATATTAATTTTTTAATTATACCCCTGTGAATGACGAAGGAAAGAGAGTAAATAGAAAAAATGTTGAGAGATAATTTAAAAAGAGAGAGGCAAAGTATTTCTTCTGTTTTAGAAGAATTGTCAAAAATTAAATAATATACATATTAAAGAAAATAAAAAAATATCTTGAAAAATAAAGAAAATTAGGAGTTGATAAAATTATTCTTTTATGGTTATTATTACTCATCTTAATAAATATGTTAATTACTTAATTAACATATTGACACTATAGGATATAAATGGAAGAAAAAATGGACAGATATTCATATATATATGTATGTGTGTGTGAAAATGAGGGAGTAGTAAAGGTAATCACATAAAATACACCTAAATTTTTTTGACATTGAAGTTTTCTTAGTTATTTCTTTAACCTATGTGAAGAGAGAGGGTAATTTTTTCAAAGCATAGCAGTATAAATATTCTAGCATGATTTCAAAACTTTTTTCTTGATATTCATAAAAAAGTCAACTTTTATTTTAAACCACAAAATATAATATTCATTTACCGTAAATTTTGAACAAAAAACATCTAAAATTGTTTGACTTTAGTCCTTTTAACATATAGCCAACTAGAAATATTGAATGAACTGACCATATGTTAACCGGCTCAACATCTAACATAATAGTGTAGCAGTACAGATTAAAGCCAACAATTTTGGAAATATTTATTATGCCAAAAACAAAGAACTTTTTTCTCAAGATTCAAAATCAAAATTCACTTTTTTTTAAGAATATAAAATACATTTAAACATAAAATTAATATCACGTAGAGTTGCTACTAGCTAGGATTACACATACCCCTAACACACATGCTAAAATGAAATTAAATGCATGCCAAACTTAATTTTAAGTCATAATCCTCGCTAGGGGTGTTCATGGCCTAATCCAGCTCACTATAAGTTAGCCTGGACCAAAGTAGATTGGGTCTGGTTTGGGTCCTCAAATTTGATCTCGTGCTCTTTTCGGGCTTGGTTCATGTCATGATTTGAATTGGTCTGCCTAACTTGAAGTCAAACAATTCTTTTATAATTATATTTTATAATAATTTGTGATAGAAAATAGTATTTTTTTGGTGCTATTAATATTATTTAGATAACTTGATATTATTTTTATAGTTATATAGTTTGTTTTGAAATATATATTGTAAAATATCTCTTGAATTTTTTTTTTTACTTGTAAAATTTTAAAACTTTAGAATTTGAATGGCCTGTACACAGTTGATTTTGTTCATATTTCAGATTCTCACCTGCAGGTCCGGGATTGTTAGGTTAATGGTGATTGGAATTCGAATGGCCTGTACACGGTTTTGACTCCCCCAAATCCAACATTTAATTCGGGAGACCCTTATTCCTTGGAGAAATGAATATGAGGATCTAGAAGGGTGCTTTTCTGGGTGCTATACGGCTTCCTCTAGGTATCATTGGCTTATTTCTTGTCAGTATGATGATAGTATGGAACCTTCTTGGAGTTGGATTTAGAAATTGAAAGTGCCTTTTAAAATTTGTTTCCTAACTTGGCTGGCCATGAAGGACAACATCCCCACCAATGAGTTAAGGCATCAGAGAGGAATTTCTATTTCTTCTCTCTGTTCATGGTGTACAACAATTGTGGAATCCACTTTGTATTGCCTTCGTGATTGCCCTTTGGCTAGGGAGGTGTGGGACCGTGTGGTTTCTGTTGATTGGACTAATTTTTTTTCACAGGACTTCCATTCTTGGTTGAGAACCAATGCTCAAGGTCCTCATGGTATTCTCTTTCTTTCATCCCTTTGGGCTATGTGGCGGCATCGGAATTTGTGGGTTTTCAACAAGGAAAAGCTAGCTTTATCTCATGTTTTGCGCTATATTTGGCATCTTGAGTACATGTGTATTTCGGGCTGAGACCTTGCAATGTCAAGTGGGTTGGGTGGCATCCTCCTTCTCTTAGCTTTGTGAAATTAAATACTGATGGTAGTTCGTTGGGTAATCCTAGTCCGGCTGGGTTTAGGGGTGTGCGTCATGGTGTCAATAGAAATTGGATTATTGGTTATGCTAGCCATATTCCTAGAGCCGACAACCTTTATGTTGGGCTTCTTGGTTTGCGTTATGGCTTGGCTCTTACCTAGGAGCTCGGTTATCGCCAGGTTATTTGTGAGGTGGATTGTTTGGAGATTTTGTGTGTACTGACTGCTCATTCTACTTTCCATGTATATGTGTCTTTGTTACGTGACATCATCAATTTTATGGAGTGGGATTGGAATTGTTCAATCTCTCATGCTTTTAGAGAGAATAACCAAGTTGCAGATTTTCTTGCTAAGCAAGGTGCCTCCTCTGTGCGTGTGATTCATCACTGGGATAGGTCTCCAAATGGTCTAGAGCTTATTGTTTTGGCGAATGTCTCTGAAGTTCTTTATTTGAGATAATTTCTATTCTTTCTTTATTTGGCATCATTACCCAAAAAACAGGTAGGTTGACATGATTATCAACAGAGTCATCAGATTAGTGGGATGGATTTGGGCTCTAAGAAATTACCCAATATAAAAATCGGACTAAGTTCGGATTTGGTTCAATCGAGTCCATCCATCCTTTGTGCACCCTCTCGTCTTCTCTGCTCAAATTATGTCCATCGTTAAAATTTAAAACTAGACACATGTTCGTGAAATGAAATTAAAGGCTTGAATTTGTCATGTATGGGAAACAAATCCAGTATTAAATGTCTCCGCAACATAATCATAATCTATCTTTGTTTGTAATTTTAGAATAACTTTGCATTATACAAAAATTGCAAAACTTGGTAGTAATAAAAATAAATAAATTTTAATGTTAAATAAGCATAAAAAATAAAAGGATTATAGGGTAATCCATAAGGAAAAGCGTGCATTGATATATTGATAGGTTCTTTGTAACACTTCCCATGTGATTAAGTAGCAAGCCGTCGTTAGTGGCAAAAAAAAAAAAAAAAAAGTAACGACCCGTTGTTGTCTTAATAAAAATTCTAGTAATAACTTTTTTTTAACGAAAAAGGGGAAGTTATTTTAATAAAAAAAATATGAATTTTTCCGCAAGTGATAATCAAAGTTCATGTATATATTTTAAAAAAGAGCAAGAATTTATGCTAAAACATTGTAATTTGTTTTTAACAAATTACAGTTCTGTAAGTGACGTACAAATAAATCATCTTCTTTTTGACGTACCGCTGAAACTAGAAAACCAATCAAATAACCACAATTTCAAGATATCTATATATAAGGGAAGGCAAAGTAAGGGATACGATACCACTAATTTAGGGCAAGCCAACACCAACACCAACACGATAAGATTACCATTGGGAGTTATGCACTAAGGCATCAGTAGTTGCATTTACACGTCAGCATGAATCAAGCCCAATTGAAATTGTCGAATAATTTTCCACGGAAAATTATTGAATGAGAGATGTGGAAGTAGGAAAACCACATATTTTGCTTTGCGGAGTGAAAAGAGGGGAATAATGCGGGGAGAAAATTAGAGCGTCGAAATTAAAGGAGTATGTAAATGCATATAGATATAGACACATACTAAAGCATGGATACGTAGATATTTTGATTACATGCTCTCAACTTTGCGTGTTAGTACTTTGGGTGACCATCTTGGACAAGTTGTCGCTAAGCCAAAGATCTTAGAAATGCCAATCTATGGGAGAGAGTTATATATATTTTAGGTCAATGGTTGTCATTGTCTACTTTAGTATCAGCCAGCAACAGATGGATCGAAAAGTAAATTTATTTGTGATACTAGCTAGAAAACGATGGTTGTTTAATTAAAGTTTTTTGAATAAATCTATCATTTAGCTCTTGAAACTTTTTCGTTTTAACATTGTAATCCTTTAAAGATTGAATACATATATTTTTAATTTTCAAAAAATTCTACGAGCTAACTTGTTTATTTTCAAAAAAATCAAATAAATATTAGTCTCCAAGATATTAGTATAAAGCCTTTTTTTTTAGGTCTGACCAAAAAAAGCCAATTTGTAGGGAACAAAGATTAATGTGCTAAATTTTTTTTTTTCAGGGATTAAGGAGGGGATATGAATTTTTTTAAAAAATATTACAGGGATTAATATAATTTTTTACATGAAACTTTTTAAGTACTCATAAAGTACAAATGAATAGGTTTTATGAATTGAAGTTTTAAAAAGAATCTTTAAGGGGATAAATTATAGAATTACTTAACAATTTTTAATTTGGTGAATAATTTTTACCAAAAGAAAGGACACAAAAGGGGGAATATCTTCACAACAACAATTTTTTTAGAAAGTAAACATGCTAGCTTTTCCTTTGGTATTGTCTTGTGTGAGTGTTGTTAAGGAGGTACAAGCTCTTTTGTGGTGGCAACCCTATCTTTTTTCCCTTTCTTTTCATTCTTTAGGTTTTGTTTATTTTATTTTGTCTACGTTGTGATTTTTTTTTGTTCCTTTCATGACTTTTTGGTTTTCCATGGTGGGTATTTCTCATTTTATGCATGGTCTTATAGATACAAAGATATTTTATGCACCTTGAAAAAATACACAATACATTCTTCAAATTGCTACATTTTTCTTGTTAATCTCCATTGTGAAAGATATTTTGACATCAATAGTCCTTAGACAAGAAACAAAGTCACAAATCATTTATTAATTTAGAAAGTACAATATATCTATATCTTATTTAAGATTTATAACATTTTTTTTTTATTTCTAAGTGATGTTAGATAGTTTTATAAATGAATAATTTTTTCTTTCACATTAAACAAAAAACACATTAATGCTAAGAAAACCTAGCTAGGCATTGTAATATGTACTTTTTTTTCCTTGTACATCATCAGAAAGACAATATATGAAGTTTGAATCTATAAGCTCATGATAAACTACATCGTAATATGTATGCAACAAATTAAATAAACTTCAAATAGAGTAATAAAGATATTAGTTGGCTATTACCCATTGCACCCGTTATTAACATAGAATTTACCTCTTTGTAATAGATATATCCTTAATCTTCACATAAAAACATAATTTTTAGACTCGAACCGGTAATTGACTCGATCGAAACACCAGGTCATTAAGTCATTAGTTTTACTGGTGGTTTACTAGTCAAACCGACAAAAAAATAAAAAATATAAAAATTTAAATAAAATACAATAACTTAATAATTAATTAGTAATTTGACACTCTTTAACGGATCCACATATAAAAACATAAATAACATAAATCCCTAAATATTGTTCACATTTCACAATCACGAATTACAATTGACAAATTCAAAATATACAATACAAATAAAGTTATTGCATTTTTCTATAAGTTAGATTATTATTTTTTAAGGTTTTAAAAAAGACATCATTTAAAAAACCAGCCAGGCCCGGTTTGGTTAAACCGGCCGAATTACCAGTTTTCATATAAACTTTGCCGAGTCGAACCAGGTTATGCCGATTTTAATGGGAGACCAATCCAAATAGTAGCTCAAATCAGTTTCATGACCGGTTCATTAATTTTCCGATCAAATCGGCTGGTTTTCAATACTATGCATAAAAATATATTTGTGCAATAATTGGTTGTAGAAAATAAATAATAATAAATGACTTTATTGAATACGGGGATAGTATGAAGTTCCTCTTATGGTATAAGGGGATCACGTTTCCAATCAAGTATGTGTGCAAGAGCAAATGAATGTAAGCAGTGCATAATTTGTTATGGAAGTTAGCATTTTCCTATATAAATATATGACAATAAAAAAAAAGGGTGGAAAAAGACGGGCATTTTAGAAGGAACAAGAAAAACTCCAGAATCTCTTTCTACCATGGATGAGCTCCAACCCTCCGAGTCATTCATCAGCAAATTAAGGTTATTCCAAATTATTCCCCATCTCAAGGCAAGGCAAAGGAGTCAATTTCTTGACTTATGGATATCAGCCTCATTGGGCTTCTGGCAGGTTAATCACAACTAACTAACACAAACTCTGATATATAGCACAGTGCCTTAGTCACTTTCTGTCTTTTCAAATCCAAATTAAGTCAAAGCTAAGCAGGCCCAACTTAGGTTTCGGTCAGAAACATGCAACATGCCAGTATGCAAGCTAAGCTCCCTAGTAACTTACCAAACCGAAGCATGAACATGTGGACAGATAGAACACCATGCATCTAACGGCTGGAGGGAAATACTAATTAATTGGCAGTGTCCGTTTCATGGAAATATCACTGTATATATAATGGGCGGTAATACTAAGGAAAAATAATTTATATATGGTATTTGTATAGGTGATTTACACTAATATGATAAAATGGGTAAATTTACTTGTATATGGTGTTTTAGAATCCGCCAATGGCGGATTCAATAAAAAATTATTATTTTGATGGATTCCGAGTCTGACTTTGATGGCGTAATTTTATTTTAATATTATTTTATTGAATCCGCCAATGGCGGATTCAATAAAATAATATTTTTTACACTGAATTCGATGCTAATTCAGTACATAAATATTTTTTTATTGAACCCGCCTTTGGCGGATTCAGTGTTGAATCTGCCTTTGGCGGATTCTATACTGAAAACACCATATTGTGGGAAATTTTTTCAAAACACCATATTGATGTAAATACACCACTCAAAAACCATATGTAAAAAAAAACCCTAATACTAACGTGTTATTTTACATTAGGAATAAAAAATTCTCAATACTAATACTAAAGTGTTAGTTTCCTCTCAATTTCAAACTAAAGCCCCAAGAATTTATTGATGCTTTATTGGTATATGAAAAATGTCGAAAAGAAGAGGCACCTCAATACCTACCTATGTCCTTAACCCGAAACCGGGGATCTAACAAGTAGGGATCAGGGATGCTTAATGATTTAGTAAGAATAAAAAATAGTTGTTCAGTCTTACTTATTATCCCATGTTAATTGTGTCTTATCATTATTTTTTACTTGTTATTTTAATGTAAAGGTATATCTAACCCGTGTTAATAAATCAAAAAGGGAAAACTTTGTATTGGAAAGACAAGAATTCATATTTCAATATATGTGATCCACTAAAATCTTTTAAAATTTTCTTTTTTGGGTATCCTTAACCATTGTCAACATTGATAAGCAAAACGTCAATGTAACACCTTATGCATTAATTAATGACTAGAATAGATAAATTTCTCTTCTCTTCAAACCGCAAAATCCGAATAAGAACTATCTAATTTTGTTGTAATTTGACTTCTCTAAGATTGTTCATTTTAATTGGATTTTTTTTTTATAAAATAAAAGTGAATGGGATATTCGCAATTTATGGAGCAAAGATATATAGTTACATACGACTCGTACTATCTTACTATCACAATATTTAGGCTTGGGAATCAAGAAATATATATGTATAGCATAAACATTATTGGATCAGTAGTAAAAGTGGAGATCTAATTAAGCATACACCGCAAACTATTTTACAATAATAACAATAAAGTCTGTTGGTGAAATACTCCGACAGATGGATAAATAAATATTTCAGTATGTATGTACATGCAGCAAACCATTTTTACTTACGTACATATATACAGATGAGCTCAATAAATTAAGGGTGCAACAAAGTACATGATAACTGCACAGGCAGTATGTAATGCAAGTAACGCATCCGGTTCACGAGGAGATTAATAATGTATAGTTTTCAGTAAACATTATTAATGATCTTCAAGATTGGCACTTTTTTCGAATAGGTTTAGATTGGGACAATGATTCTAAAGTAACATGCAGAAGTCCCTGGATAAATAAGTACGTGCACTCAGGAACAAATTATGGAGTAATCTTCAAGATTCTTCCCTAAGCAGCATCCGATGAACTTAGACAGAATAACATTAATAATCAATGAAATGATTAATAGTAAAAAAAGGCTTTTAGCTTAATATTATTTTGTTTTGTCTGAAGAGGCCTAAAAAAGGCAAGGGGGACAGGAAGAGGATTACATGGAAGGTGATAGTGCCAATTTTTTTAACTTGACATGTGTGGTCACACTCATTGTTGCATTCATGCAAGACAACCAATCAATTTGTCCACAGCCACATGATTTTTGTTAATATAATAAAGCCCAAAACAAATAGCCAATGAATTGCCTACATAAGGTTAGAAGGAAAAAACATAATATATTAGGTGGGAACAGAAGAGAATAGACAGCGAATATAATCCCGAACTAAGTAGAATATATATGAAGGCAAGGATATTCAGACAACTTAACCTCTGAAAGATAGTGCAAAGTCATTCTAAATTGGCTTTGCAAGAAAGTAACCAAGTCATAAATTAATAAAAGGCATTACAATCATATTATACCACATAAGGATATATATACTCCCTTAATTTTTTACTTTAAAAAATCAATTAAAAAGCTGAGCAATTTTTGAATGCTTTGATACTCTTCTAGATGATAAATTAAATAACACATTAGCTATTACATTAAATATAAAAAAATTAAAAATTTATAAAATTTATATATCATTTATTAAATAAAATAAAATGAATATATTCTCTTAAATTTTTAAAATACCTAAATATTTTTCTTAAAATGTTTTCGAAAGATAAACCAAAAAAAAATTGTAAATCCCTATGAAAAAAAATTCACACACCATGAAGGATATGCTAAGCCAAGTGTAAGCAGTTGGGATTATGAGAAAGTGGGGGGTGCGACAATAATTGAAATTGAAAAAGGTTCACAATAAATAGGCCGTGATATTAGCTACGGATCAGTAAATACAAATCAAGGAGTTGACAGGTGAAAGAGAAGGAAAAGGAGGGGGGGGGGGGGGGGGCGGGCGCGGGGTGGGGGTGGAGTTTTCAAAAGATTGACCTGCGTCTCTTCCATGCACCCTTTCGTCTCACAACAACAAATTGGAAAGAAGGAAAAAGAAAAAAAAACGATTAGATTCACGTTGTCTAAATGTCTCTTATCCCAATCTCCTATGAAACCGCACTTCATTTGAAAGACCTTAAAATTAAAGAAAGAAAGAAAGTGAAAAAAAAAAAACCGACAAAAGTCCAGAGAGCCAAAACAGAAAACCCAGAAGGGCAGTGATGACTTAGTGAATTAAATAAACAAATACTAGTCTCTATTCCAACTGACAAAAGAAGAAAGTCTTTTTTTTTTTTTTTTGTTATGCTCCTCTAATAATCCCTCCATGATCTAGCTAGCACCATCTTTCATGAACAACAACTACCTCTTCCTCCTCCTCCTCCTCCTCCTCTCTTGATTTTACCCATTTTCCATGGCAATCAAAATAACCTTGAAATGTATATATCAGTAATAATTAACCTATATGAAGAAATTTTCATGATGATGAGCCTAGAAGTCATGATGAGAGTGGTGGTACATCGTTGGTTCATGACCATGACGGTTGTCATCATCACCACCACCATCCAACCTCGAACTCATATGACCCGAACCACCCACCGTGGCACCAAGGTTAAGATACACCAACCTGGAGTCCAAGTTAAGGTTACTGCCCATGTTGCTATTGCTGTTGTTGTTGCCGCTGTTTGAACTGCTACGATGATCTTCGTTCATGGGAGGAGGGTAAATGTGCGTTGTTGAAGAAGTAACATTGTTGTTGTTATTGGCACTGGCATTGCCTTCTTCACGTGACAACACGAGTGCCGCGGATTGAACAAGCTCCAAGCAAAGCCTCAACTTGTTTGGCTCAATGTGGGTGAGTCCAGGGACAGCACCTTTGAAGAGGAAGTCCGAGGTTAGGGTTCGGAGTGTGTCCAAGGGCGTGACGTTGTCCAAGGTCCTAACATTAGGATCCGCGTGGTGGTCTAGCAGCACCGCCACCATATCCGGCGAGATCATCTCCGCCGCTATATGAAGTGGCGTTTTCCCTGCTGGACCGGCAGGGTAGTTAACATCTGCCGCGCCGAGTTCGAGCAGGGCCTTCACCACTTCTCTGCTGCAATTCTCCACTGCGTAGTGCAAGGCGAGCGCCTCGTCGAGGTTGAGGCCTTCTCCCATGACCATGAGCTTGACTAGCTCCACGTCGGAGGAGTCAAGGGCCCTCCTCATTCGCCGGATTTTCTGGTCCTCGAGGTCTGCGGCGGCGGAGAGTTCGTGGTGGTGGAGGTGATGGTGGTGGTGGGGGTGGTGGTGGTGGGGGAGGAGAGTGCGGCGTGCGAGGGAGGATTTGAGGCGGAGCTCTTCGATCTTGGCGACGATGTCGATGGGGAGGTGCTTGGCCAGTACCTCAGGTGGGAGGCCTGACTTTGCTACGAGGTGGGAGCAAGTGGTCCATAGTTGGTGCATGTCTTGCTTTCTGGAAGCTAAGAGTACTTTCATTACATCTTCAATCGAGGCTTTTTCCACCATGCTCGCTAGTTGTTTCTGTACGAGAGCGAAAAAAAAAAACACCAACCTAATAAAGTAAGCATCAAAAGAAATTAAAATACTATACATCAATAATTATGTTGCTATAATAATTCCTTTATTAAAAAAAAAGTTATATCTTACTCATCATTTCTAATGTTTGGTTGAATGAAAGGATTTGATTTCTCTAGACACATCATTAAATCTTAGCCAACAGTTCTGACAAATAGTTTTAACTATTTTGCATTATTGTTCCACTGGAAAGTATAAACGAATATGAAAATGGATGAGGAAAGATTTTGGGGATAGTCACACTTCCATGTAAGGCAAGTCTGAGAAATGGCTGGAAAAAGGGAAGTGAACAAAATGGATGGGATGTTTGTTGAAACGAAAGAGATAAGATGACCGCCCCCCTTTTCTTTTCTTTTGCTATGGTTTGTTCTCTTTTTCGAGTCCAAACCCAAATGAGGAAAGTGAATGTGTGGGAGACAAGACTGGATTTTATGATCTAAATTTAGAAACTCCTGAGCGTGTATCTCGGTGGGTGGAAGGAACACCAAATCGAGAAAAAACTGTGCCTCTAGTTCTTACGGTACATGAAATCAAGAACATCAAGCACTAACAATTTAACATAAATACATGTAGCTTTGATTTAGCCAGAATAAATTGATGACACTCAAGAGAGTGAAAAAGAAATAACAAAAGAACTCAGAAGCTAGGTACAAACACAAGAGGCAGAATTGAAGAAGTAGATGACGAGTAGGAAGAGGCATAATAGACTATAAGAGCAGAATTAATGTGTGTGTGTGTGAGAGAGAGAGAGAGAGAGAGTACGCCATTCAGATTCTGACAAACAAGAAAAGCCCACAAGAGAAGTCTCATGAGATGATAGTAGAATAGAACCAACAGCTTCCTACAACTCCTGTGATGGGATTGATTAAAAATCACAAATTTGGAACCCAAGATCCCACCCCAACTTCATCAACCATCCACCACTACACACTAGAACCACCCAAAAGGAGAAAGGACTCTAAAATCTAAAAACTCAAAATAACAAAAAAAAAAAAAAAAGATCTCAACATTAAAAATACCCCTTCCCACTTCCCAAAAACCAGACCTCTTGCAGTAATTGTCCAAATTCCCAAGACCCACAAAAAAAAAAAAAAAAAACATGCGACTGGTCACACTAATTACACACACACACAAAAGAGAGAGAAAGTGGGCAAAAACTACAGTGGTTGTAGTAGTGGTGGTGGCGAGGTGGGTGATACTGATCGTAGTAAGTAGCTATACCCTGATACACACTGATAGTGTTAATTAAGAAACACCAAAGAAGACACAAATAAATAAATAAAAGAAAGACCTGAGTAAGCAATGCAAGCTGTTCAACGCCAAAGTATCTAGCGGCAGCGAGGGTGTCAAGGGCGAGATCAACGGCTGAGGAGCAATGCGTGTGCCAGCAGCCTCTCTCCCCGCAATTGGGCCTGGGTTCGTGCTTCTGGGGCACGATGGAGACCTGCCCGCTGTACAGGAACTGCAGCATCAGCAGGAACACCTCGTACCCGACCGAGTTCACCGGTATCACACCGGACGTTCTGGCTCCGCCAGCGGAGCCAGAGCTGACCCTCGGGCCCGGGTCCAGACCCGAGGGAGGCGGGTCAGGCCCGCAGAAGAATTTCCTGAAGAAGAGGCTGCGGGCGGCGAGGATGCAGCGGTGCGCGTGGACGAGGCGGCCCTCCACGCTGAAAGTGACGTCGCTGAAGGCTTGGCCGTTGATGAGGAGGTTCAGGTAATCCAGCGATAGAGATCTTAGAGAGTCTTCAAGGGACATGGTTGAGTTTGAGTCAGTGAGTGAGTGCGTGGTTTTTGCGCGTGCCTAAGAAGAAGCTTCTTAGCTACCTAGCTATAGCTTTTGCTGTTGATGCTATAGTGGTGGTGCTGTGTTATGGTGGACACTGGACCAACACTTTTTTTTTCTTCTTTTTTATGGATGCTGGTTGAGAACCCTTGAAGAAAGAGAGGGGGTTATTGTTGAGGGAACAAGAAGGGGAGGGATGAAATAGTGAGAGGAGGGAGGAAGGATTGGGTTTATCTGTTTTCTTGATGTTTGGTTGTGTGTGTGTTGTTTGTGTTTCTTGTTGTTGTTGTTGATGATGATGATGATAGTGCTGTAATTGTTTTTATGGGATTCTCTGGGTGAATGGTGAATGGAGGGGCATAGCTGTTGGGATGGGGAATTTAGTGTGTGTTAGCGTGTTTTTTGGTAGATATTTTTGAGAGAGAATTAGAAAGAGAGAGATTGCAATTTGGGTGGCTATTCTGGGCGGCTGGGGGCTTAAAAAAGGGGATTATAAAATTAAATAAAAAAATATATATTCTTTTCTTCTTCTCTTCTTCCTTTTTTTTTTTTTATATGCCTTAATTGTCTACAGGTACAAATACAGAGTAGACGTAGAGCATATAGGGTAAAAGGGATTGAAAAGGATATGTGGATAAACAAATCAGAGTTTAGACTTTGGTTATGTGCTTAACGATGTGAGCAAATTGAAGTCTCCATAAATAGAGGCAAATCTGCTTAAGATAATAGAGGTCCTTTAGGGCCTAATGTGTTGACTGCTACAATCCTACGTGGTCTCGACATTTTGGATGCATACACTGACCATACACACATTTGTTTACCTAGTTACTACTAGTAGTACATAGAGCATGGACTAATGGGTTTTCTTTTTGGTTTCGCATCCTCTTTTTAGATAAGAGTTTTTTTTTAAAAAACTAGTATTTTAAGGATAATGATTAAAAAATTAAAAAAAAATTATTTTCAACAATTTTTTTTTGGGTTACAATTTTCAACAATTTTGAGTAGATCATATATATTAAAAGCTTATATTTTTAATATATAATTTTTTTTTTAATTTCTTAACCGAAGACCTTCGATAAAATCTTTAGTTAATTAAACAGGTGATTAGTTTGTCGCGACTTTTCGCATAAAGGGGGTGCATATTAATAATTACTTTGAACCGTAAAAACCACGCTTTCCAATGACGTACTCCAATTCTTTCAATCTAAGCCCAATCACATTCACGATATGGGATTGCCCGAAGAATGCTTGACGATTTTTCAGAAGGGAAAAAAATAGGAAGAAAAGTCATTAACAAATATCAATATCACTGCAGCCTCCAATCTCAAATTTTTCTGGTTTCTATAATAGTATAGTATATATTACACGATCATATCATTTTTATTTCTTTTCATCACGGTGAACATTTTCATGGATTTTATATTTTTTTATTGAGGATTTTATATATAATATCATATGACATGACCGAATGAAAATCTATTGTAGGTTCACATGACTAATTAGAAACGATAATTATAACGATTTCTATTTTGCGGGTAGCTTTGATTATGATTAATGGTAAAGTAGATTCTTCTGATGAATCATTATACAAAGTTGGATCCAATATTAAAAAAATTTATATTAAAAGCTACAAAAGATTTGGAAGTCAAGTAGCACAATTTTGATTGTCGGCCTATTATTTATAATAACGTAAGCATACACTCATGTTCATCACAGCTTATCATTAGCTCAAATAAACAAATGTGTCTTCTATGCATAGCCTTTATTATTATTAGGCAAAAATTAAACTAATCTTGGAGGCTATGCTAATTTTCTTTTCTTTTATTTTTAATAATGTGTTCAACACTGTCGTACACAAACAACAGAAAAGTAAATCCAATTAATGAAAGCAAAAAAGTTGGATTTTCTAATGACTAACTCATTCATATAACTTAATATAACCATTACTACTTGAATTCAACAAAAGCGTTTTGATTTCTTCTATTTTACATACGTTTTTCTTTAGAAACCAGAATTAAATGAATTTAGCCAACAATTCTAGATTACGTGTATATGCAATCAAGATGTTGTTCTTTTTTTTTTATTACTGTTATTCTTTTAGTGCACAACAAAATAAAGAAAATGGCTACCCTTTTTTTTATAAAAAAAAAAAAAAAGAGAGTCCAGACACTGAATTCAGGTTACTTCGATTATAGGTTTTCATTACTATTATAATTAATTCACTTGGTTTGTCTTTTTCTGTTTTAATTTGTTCTTTCAGTTGATCTGCCAATCGAGCCATATAAAATGCATTTACATGATTGGATCAACATTTTGGTGGTCTAAGATTTATAATTATTCTCGAGTTCATAAATTGCAAGAATTTTTATGTAGAACATATCAACGCAACCGAATTACCATTCTTCACCACCTAAAATATAGATAAAAAATATAGATAATTTTATCATACCCCAACTTATTAGCCCGTTCAGTCAGGCACTATACAATAGGTCTCAGAAGTTTAATTTTGAACGCACTTGCTATCACGATTCAACTTAGCAACAAGCCATGACACACGAGTTGAAGGTCTTGTGGAAGATAACAACTGATGTATATAGGAGTCACCACCTTAGCTCCTGACAAACATGCATTCAGTTGCAGGTGGAGTTAGTGCAATTCAATGGTTCAATTGAAAGATACCAAGCACAAAATTGGCAGCAAATGAATACATATAAAAGAAAATAGGGATATTTATAGTTCGATTTGATTCAGTTTTAGCACAGAAGCTCAATCAATCTAAATAATATTTCAATTTGATTAAATATACCAAATAAATTTAATTTTGTTATGGGTTTAGGTTGATTCAATTTCTAAAATAAAAACCAAAAATTGAAAGCCGATCAATTTTGATAATATAAGAACAGCTCCAACGTGATTTATTTTCAATTTTGATCAGCCTTCAATTTTTTTAAATATAACCGATTATTTTTTATTTTAATTAATTTTGTTTGAATCAATTTTAAACTCTTCTTGCAAGCTAGTATCTATTTATGAGACATATTTTCCCCTATATATAGCTAATTAAAGAGTCAAGTTGCTGTCACCAGTGGCTGCCATTAAAAATTTGCATTTTCGTTGGCTTTATATAAATAATACATTCCTCTGTAGAGTGAATGATGGGATCATCAAGTTCATGTTCAATCTCAATTTTAGTTGGCAGACATCCTCACAAAACCAATCATTCATACTCAATTTATAAATGTCATGTCCAAGTTAGGTGTTATCAACACCTTCCAAGGGAGTATAACAAATATATTACTTATCTTTTTTTGATGAAATATATCTGTTATAGTTTAATTAGTTTTTTCAGCTTTTCAGTTAGTTATAAGGGTGAGTTGTGTGATACATATAGTTTAATATGAGTCCATATATATATACATATATACTCTGTCTTGCAACCTCAGTCTTTCAATTTGATTTACGCATTTTCTTGAGTCTTCTCATCATTTTTCTCTAATAATTTGGGGCACAAATTGTAAGAGGCAAACTTTTATTCAAATAAAACAACTCTTGATGTGGATAATTATCTAATGCTTTTTAATTCCCTCCCTAGTTTTGCTTCTATTTCATTTCATGCAGACTTGATGGGAATTAATTTCCCTGGGAGAACAGTTAGTTAGTTGCTTTGTTTAGGCGTTTTGCCCCGAGGTTTATAAAATTTTTAAAAAAAAACTTTTATTCAAATTATAGTTTACATTTTCCAAAAGTTAAACCGAACACGTTATTCAACAACATAGCCTATTGATCTGAAGCATTTCTTAAACACCAGGAATTCTCACCACTGTTTATCCCGGCCATTTCCACGAAATGCGGCTAGCAAAAGGTTCAAAGGACAAAACAACGAACCCTCCATAGTTGTCGTCACTTCCTCCCTGGCCTGACCAGAATGTCACTGGCAAATGCATCATTTCCCAATCTATGAAATTTAGCCAAATGCGTGCTACAAAATTAAAAACAATTTAACTCACGTTGCAATAATAACTCCAACGACAATTAGTTCTTACTATTAGTTCGCTAATTGATAATTGATATTCCTGCTTCTCACAGTCTCCTTAATATTTTCAGAACCTCAGCACATCCAACATTTTGCACTTGGACATGGTCTTATTAGCGTATGACGGACGGGTAGTTATGGGATGAAGTTCAAAATCACTCTTGCGACTACTATCGTATAATAATAATATATAATTTTTTTTTATGTATATTTATATAGATATATAGAACATTTTTATGTGTGTACACACGATCTATTTGCGGATTTTCTAATATTAAAACTACAAATATATTTTGATTTAATTTATTTAGATAACTGAGATTAAATTTGCATTTCTATTCATTTAGTACATTAAACAAATGAGTTTACTTAAAATGCTTGATGAATCAAATTTAAATAACTTAACGAATAACTCAATTCATATTTTTTTTCAAACCACTGATATTTTAGAATATATTGACTTAATTCATATTTTTTTATTTATATTAACTCAATTCATATATCCCCCTCATTATTTTCACTCCTCATTTAAATAGAGATCTAATGAGTCGGTTTTATTTGAATCTTGTTCGTTTGTTAGGTCGAGTCGATTTAAATTTGTTTGGTTGGCTGTACCTAACAAATTAATAGAATGGATCTTAAAAATGGGCATGCATTGTTAAAAAAATATGCTGAGTTTGACAGACTCGATAAACCGGATCCAATTATACAGCTCCATTTCAAAGCCATAAACCGTAAATTATAGTACTAGTAGTGATTAGCATGCACATAAATGTTTAAATCTAAAACGTTACTTAAGAAAAATAAATTGAGGAAGAAAAGGGAAATAAAAGTATAATTTAAAAAAGAAAAATGAAAGTGACTCATAAATTTAGGGAATTGATAAATGATTTGATATGATATGGGGGGATATATCGGGACACGCGTGTCGGCCGGGTTTAATTAAAGAATCGGTTCCAATGCGGTTCATCCATCGGGAATCGCTCATAATGCCGACAAACAAACGCATTTACATCAAACTTTAACTGTTTATTTACTAATTCATCCTTTTTCATTATAATTAGTAGTGGTATTTACTTTTATATTCATGGTAGACAAGAGGCAGTGCACGTGACTTATGTTGGCACGTGCAGGCGGTGTACGATAACAAAGTATAAAGAATCGTTCCTTTGCTTTCGATTCGAAGAAAAACGATGCTATTATTCTCTTGTTAGATAAAAGTTGCTATCAAGTTACTCCATATAACTCCCGTCGAAAGTTCAACTTAAAAAAAAAAATTCCCGTAAAAAGGAAATTACTTCATTATTGAAGTTATTTTCAATTGAATACATCAAAATTGACATTATAGTTTTGCTATTCAATAGTTCAACGATACTAACCTTAGTTTTCAAAAATAAAAAATAGATGCATACATTATATTAACCTCGAAATAAAGTGAAATTAACTCGATTCTTTTCTATATAAAAAATTTGTTTTAGATGTCTCTAATTTGGGATATGATTAAATTGTACTCTCTTTTATTACAAATTCAATAATATGTTCAGAAAATCAATGTCATCTGTACAAATAAAAAAAATTAAAATACATTTTATCAAATCTCCAAGGAAATTGGTGTAAATTTACCCTAAAAAATAAAAAATTAAAACAGTGATTTGCTTATCCCGTAGCCTTGTAGTTTCTACTTGATTAAGAAATGGGGTGCATTGTTTTGCCCCTTTGCCCCCTCTGCTCTCTTTTGATAAGGATTGAAATTAAAAATGAAATGCGAAGCGATGGAGATAATATATATATATATATCTCATAAAAAAATAATTATATATATATATAAAGAAAAGCATAGGGTTAAGAGAAAATCCCATGGATTGACAGCACACTCCACTGACCGTCTTATGATTTCAAAGACGCCCGATTTGACATTTGACTTGTCTTTTCAGTCTCTCTCTCTCTCTCTCTCTCTCTCTCTCTCTGTCTGCAAACTGAATACACGGTTGCACACTACATTTCAATTTTAGCAGCTTTTGCTTTTGTATACGTACCAATTATTTGGTCAAGTATATTAACCACCCACACATGCCACGGATAATAATTTTGAGTTTTCCATGCTCCTATACAAAGCGAGAAGTACGTATGGGCGAGCGTAGATCACTCTTCTTCACAGCCACTGATGGTTGGTCATGTTTAATAGTGTTTACTATTTAGCATTTACTTTGTTGGTTTCGTCACTTTCATTTTAGTACTCCTTCAGTTTTCAAATAAATGTTAAATAAAGTTGGGGCTTAGAATTTGTAAGTACACATGAATTAAAAACTAGATATATTAAATAAAATTTACTTAAAATGTATTTTACAATATTATCACACTATTAATTCTATCTTTTTTTTAGATAGCACACTATTAATACAATGGATATATAAACATAAAAAATAGTTTCAAAAGTAACACTTATTTAAAAACAAAGAAAGAATGTTTAGAAACAGTTTGAAAAATAATTTTACTCAAAACACTTTCTTAAATGGTAATACAATTTAACATAAAGTTTTTAATATTTCTATATAAATTATATGATTATTCAATTATGTAAAACATGGATGAATGTACATCTAATTCCAAATTTTAGGGGTGTACATGGGTTGAGCTGGGTTATGTCAGACTATTTTTTAAGCTCGACGCTACTTAATAATAATCCGATTAATGATCGAGTTAGACTGAGTTAACTCGATATTTAGATAGATATTAAGGATTTGAACATAATGCATGTCATCAAATTTTAGACGTAAGAAATAAAATTTAAGAAATATTTTATAATAAATGTATTAAAAGAAGTTATATCAATACAAAAATAATGATACGTTATTATAGATGTATTAATTGAAATGTAGGAATCTTACAACTTATCACTGATTTTTTCAAAATAATACAATTTTTAAAGAAGTATTAGTTTCTAACGGGGTCAAGTCATCCTGTATGACCTGAGCCTAATCCAAAAAACACCCCAAATTAAATTTCATAATCCAACCTGACCTCATAAACTTTAGGACAGGTCGAGTTTTGAATGCCTCTACATACTAAACTTCATATAAATATACAATATTTTCTTGAAGAGTTGCCTATCAATCGTAGTTGTAAAAAATTATATAAGTTTTGCTTTTGGTATAAAATGACGTATGTGAATATAAACATATAATAAACTATCTAGAAATTATATTATTTGCGAACTGAATTATTCAGACTTAGGTGTTAAGTATTATTTAAATTTAAATAAGATCAATTGAATAACTTATTTGACCAAGGTTTAGGCATATATCTAATCATTGGAAGTTATTTCCGTAAAAAAGAAAAAGAAAAAGAAAAAGCGAAGTTTTCAAACAATACTACTATTTTACAATAATTATGTATTGATAACCTGTACGCGGTATATATGAAATTCAATCCGTGTCTTTTCTTTTTATACGCGGATCATGATCTACCCGTCCCATAAGCTTTATACATGTTAGAAACTCTCTCGTGGATTAGTTAGTATGTTTGTATCATCAAAGAACCGACCATCATAGTGAGAGGGTTTCTTGCGCGAGGCTGTTATGGTGTTTTTCTTAACACCGAAGAAAGGATGACTTCTTTTAAAATAAGGAAGTTAATAAAGTAAAACAATAAGGGAATTAATTACTTTTTGATTATTTAGTGAGATTCACGTATAATTTACACATAATAAAGGTTATTGATTCAAAAATAATTAATCATTTACTTTTATATTTTATTACCTTTCTCAATTTAGATTAACCTAACCCTTGAAAAAATCACGCTATCATCCTAAATTTTCCACATGAAAGAGAGGGAAAAGATAACAAACTGTACAGCAGGGGGGAGTGGGGGTCAAGTCTTTGTAAAATTTTGCTGCGCGACTCTTGAACCTGTGATAACGAAATGATGCACGTTCATTCTGATTTGTATGGTTGAGTGCACCACATGAGACGCATCTTATTCTTGTGCCTGCCTTTACCTAAACCAACTTAAGTTCCACGACAGTATGGCCTAATTTGCTTCACGTGCTTGCTTGCTTGCACCCACCTTTAATTTCATGAGCTATATATCAGTTGGCTTTGGCGTGTGGCATTCGCAATTAGGCAGTTCCTCCCCCCTCATAATATTGTTTCTCTTTGTTGTTGAATACGCTGAAAATGGACTACAGTTATTTTATGTTCTCTTTTATTATGTTAGTAGTGAAAAAAATCATAATCGAATTCATTGTTATAAATATTGACGATTTATCAATTTTTCATATAATTACACTCATGTTAGAAAAGATATGAAAAGATATTAATTGGCTGATCTTGCGTCGATTAAAAGTGAAAATTATTTCATTGAAACGTGAAGTTTTCGAAATTAAAAAGATTTCATTCTCTATTCCTTAAACATTGTCTTTACAACATTGGTTATAAAATTCATTGTACTATATACTCTATCAATTTCTCTTTTTGACTATCAAAGCTATAGGCTATTAGCTATTAGCTATTAGCTATATATATATATATATATATATAGGTGCTTTTGAGACAAGTTGGGAAAAATCATCGCAGGCACCCCCTTAAAGGAGATGGCCCTTCGACCTTTTTGTCTATTGAGTAGTCCTTTCAAAGTACTTTATCAAATTTCTTTACCTGAAACACTGTTTGTGGCAATGGAACTTTTTCACAAATGATGTAACACATCAGTTATTACGAGAAGGGTTTACTCATGAATTTTAAGTAAAGAAGCTTGATCTAATGTGACAATGACACTTGCAAATAATGGAAGTTGAAACCACACGGCAATGCTTTGATGATAGTCGGAGACATAGAGAAATTGATGAGTTCATTTGGAATTAAATTGAACCTTCAAGTAAAACTGTAGATGCCCAAATTAATTCTCCATGTCAGTAACCCGGGAAATCAGATGATATCAATCTAGTACATCATATCGCTAATAAAAAGGAAAAATCAATCTAGTACATCGAATATCGATTATTACATAGCCTAGCTAGGTAACTTATTAAATTTCTTAGGTAGCACTTGAGCTATATCGAACTGTAGAAGTCAAGGCAGCATCAATACAGTGAGCTATCATTGTCTTTTTGAATGAATTGATTTGATTTCCCATGTTGAAATTAGCTTGAGGCACTTGTCCTCTTGCGCCGCGCGCTGTCGAATTCCCCAATCTATACTCTATCTATCTATAAGCAAGCTGGCCACTGCCTAATCTATTAGACTGAAATTCAAGATCATCTTTGAGTGCCAAGTCCATGCAATTGAGGTATGTATGTCATATCTCAAAAACACACACAAGTGATTGAAATATCTTCCTTCTAGTACTTTCTCCTCTAAGTTAAGGGACAAAGGGAATTGGTAATACAGGTGGATTGTCTGACTATAAGTGCATTTGAATGGTTAACATTGACAGGATCTCGTTGACCTTTGACTCTGACCATAGGGTGGTGGTATCCAATTCATTTTTTTTTTTATTTGTCGTCTTTGTCAAAAGGGTAATGTTAAAGTGAAAAGGTTTTAGATATGAAACAACATAATTATATATATATATATATATATATATATATATTATGATTAGATTAGATTATATATGTTTATTTATGTGAAAGCTCGACTTAAATCTGTATGTAAATTTTAAAAATAAGATTTAGATTCTTTGACTCCTATCAAATCGTATTATTTGGTGTTCGGTAAGATAGTGATTAGACATCATGCTATTGGGAAACGATGGGAATCCCATAGAAAGAAAGTGGTTGAATCTCTTGTTGATGTTTTTGTGGAGGGTGTAAGGTCAAAAAATTCCACAATGAAATTTGCCATATATATGCTGCATGGTGGAGGAATACTATTGGAGTCAGTTCATATTAAATCTTTCACATCCATTAACAAATTCTAACCTTTCTCTTTCAAAAGCGCCCCTCTTCCTATTATCTCTCACATTGATTTTGCGTCTCTGTTCATCAGCACAATTTATTGATCAATTTTCAATGGAGGGTCGGCAAGTTTCTGATAGTGGCGTATGTTACATAGACCTAATAAAGGTAATGAACACCAGGTGCTTGACAATGTGGTTTGCTTCCCCCGCATATGGTTATATCGGTGTAACTTTAAGAAAATGCTACAATATTTAATAACTTTTTATTGGTATAAATTTTTAGAAAATCTATTGTTGGATTAGAAGATCACATCGTATAGATTTAATCTTTAAAATTTAAACTTAATTTAAAATTGTTTGGCATAATTTTTATATACATCAAAATTAACGTAACGTATAACTTCAAGAGTAAGTTTAGTAAACTTACTCTATTAAATATCTCATTATTAACAACATATTTTATTAATTCAACCATTGAATAATATGATATTATATTATCTTCATGATCAAGCATACCAATTAAAATTCAAAAAAATTAGACATTGATAGATATATAATCTAATACTTGATATTTATATATATTTTCAAAACTATGTTATGCATCCAAATAAAAAGGGATGATGAAGTATTAAACTGTTTTAAAATTTTATAAAATTTTACTTACTTAATCTATTTGTGGGAACTTACAATTCAACAATTAGATTGATGAAATTCGATATATATAAAAATTTATTAAATGAAGTAAATATACCAAAGTTTACTTTCAGAGTAAACAAATCCCTCCTCATACATATTACATCGATGTAATTTTAAGATAATTACATCACTTATAACTTTCTATGAAATGTCTTTTGTTATCGATCCAACTGTTGAATTGTAATCATATATTACAAGGATTATTTGTGCTCAATTTTATAAAAATTAAATACTAATAGCAATACAATCATGCATCTCTTGCTTTTGTTTATCATTTTAAGCTTATATATTATATTGATTTTGATGTATATAAAAACTATATATACCCAATGATTTTAGATTAATTTGAAACTTTATAAACATGACCTATATGACATGAGTTTTTAATCCAATTGTAAGTTTTGTAAAAAAAAAATACTAACAAAAAGTTATTTAACAATATAATATTTATTTAAAGTTACACCAGTGTAACTTAATCCTATTTTATTATATTATATAAAAAAGGAAAACAATAAAATAAAACAAATCCCTTTTTCTTTGTAAGGAATAGGATTCCTGAGATAGAAATAAACAAACAATAAATAAATCTAAGCAACTTTTTCTTAAACTCAAACAGTCTTTTCATAGGCATTTGCCCCCGATCCAATGAAGGAATATATCAAATTGATTATAAAACATTAGTTTAATTAGTTAGTTTATTAGTGAACAAGGAAAAATATTATCTAGACGGGTGACTAGATCGACATTAAAAACAACAACGATTAATTACCATTGCTATTAAACAAACTCTTATTTTATCTTCACTATCTTCCTTAATAATGAAAAAAATTGAAAAAGACGAGTCGATCATTAGAACTACTACCATTCTTTTTTTAAAAATGGTGTTATTCTTCAATTGAATTCAAATTTGAATTGAAAGTCAAATCCAATTTAAATTGATGTTTTGTTGAAAAACTACGCCAATCAAATTTAGGTGTTGTGTTAAAAAAAAAAAAAACTAGTGAATATATATATATATATCTGTGTGTGTGTGTGTGTGTGAGTTCGAATCAAGTTACATTAGTGTGACCTTAATAGCTTTTCATAAAATAACTTTTTTGTCAATCGAAGCGTTGAGTTCTAATTATTTATCATAAATATCATTTGTCCCAAATTTAAAAAAATTAAATATCAATAAGAATGTAATCACAAAGCCCTTATTCTTGTTTATTTTAAGCATATATATTACACTGATTTTGATATATAAAAACTATGTCAAATAATTTTAAATTAGTTTAAAATTTTATAGACATGATCTATATGACGTGGACTTTTAATCCAATGATGGATTTTGTTAAAAAACAATCCAACAAAAAGTTATTTAATGGTATAATAGTTACTTAAAGTTAACTAGTGTAACTTGATCCTAACTCATATATATATGTATATATATGGGGTGAGGTTCTATTTATAGTAAATGTAAGTCTTTATATACTCACACCCTTCAATAACTTCTTATGGATATAAATAAAATCAATACAACTGTTGGATTTAAAGTTCTTAGTAGAGCTAGGTATACAGGTTGTGATTCGCAAGCCGATCTGTTTAACTCGCAATACATACAAAAATAGACCAGAAAAATTTTAGTCCGTTAATGCATGGACTTTTTTTTTTTTTTTTATCTACATTGCTTAACTTGTGGGCTAAATAGGCCTTGGCCACGGATTTGCAGACCAACCTTCTAACCTGCATAATTTATTTTAAGCATAAAATATATATAGATTATAATAGTATTAGTCCATAGCGATATGTTCAGTGGTCCAATAGTTTCACTATTTTTTATAATTGGAGGAGTTATGCATATTTGATTGATTTGTATGTTATTATTTTTTAAAAAATTAACATTTGAATTTTGAAATTGAATGTTTAATATTAATATTTGCAGCATTTAGTAATTAGTACTATTTATTTATTTGAAATTTAAATTGAAAATTAGATTATGTAAAGAGAAGTGTGTGTATGTATTTTGCTAGGTAAAATATACTGTGTAAATATAAATATATAATATAGGGTATAAAAAAAATTTAAAAATGTGAAAGGATAAAAAAGAGCTATGCAGGCTGGTTTACGAACTTGCTGATTGGTCTGTGAACTTGTGAACTTATGCAGGGTAAAAACATGAAAAGAAAAAAAGAAAGAAAGAAAAAGCTATGCAGGCTAGTCTGTGGACTTACGGGCTTATAGGTGGACACGGAGAAGCACTACAAGAAAATAGCAAGTTACCGACGGATTTTACCGACGGATTTGTTCCGTCGGTAATACCGACGGATTTATCGACGGAAATCATGGAATTGGGAAAATTTGGGTTTCAGTCATTACCGACGGATTTTTTCGACGGTAATTCCATCAGTAATATTCGCGCCAACTAGTCTGGATGAGGCGCGCACATTACCGACGGAAAAATCCGTCGGTAATAATTTTGAAATATTTTTTATTTTAAAAAATTAATTTTACCGACGGATTTTTCCGTCGATAATAATTACAATTTATTTTTTAAAAAAATCAATTTTACCGACGGATTTTTCCGTCGGTAACGTTACCGATGGATTTTTTCGACGGAAAAATCCGTCGGTAACAATAATGAAAATTTTCAGGAAAGGGCGCCGTTGTGTTTAATTACCGACGGATTTATTTCCGTCGGTAATTTTAAAGATTGCATTTTTATTTCAGAATCTCACACCCTCATCCCTCATCTCATCCCTCTTGCTGCTCTCTCTCTCTGTATACCCGCCGCTCCTCTCTCTTTGTGTGCCCGCCCCAGTTGGCCACCCACCCGCCGCCCGCCGCCCGCCGTCATCCGCTGCTCCCACGTTAGATCCGCCCAGCCATCTCTGCGCAGATGCGATTCTCCTTGACCATCTCTGCAGCATAGCAGCTTCTCCGCCACCATCACAAATCGCATGTTCGCGACCCTATCTGCGGCTCTCGACTCTCAGCTCCTTCCTTCCTCCGCGACCTGTGCAAGGTAAGCATTCCACTCCCATTCTGTCATGGTTTCTTTAGTTATATGCTATGCTTCTATCTCTGTTTGGTAGCAGAAAAAATGAAAAAGGAACAATGATCAGCTTAGCACAACCGTGATTGCCATTCGAAATTAGTTGCTGACTTGCAAAGCTTTTGATTTTCCAATTTCCAACTTTCAAAGTTATCATGTAATTTTCTAATTTGCACAACCGTGTTTTATCATGTAATTGTTGTTAGGTAATGTAATGTTCTTTAATTATATGATATAATATATGTTGAGTATCACCTGTCCAAGTTTATTAAGTGAGTAAGTCATGAGAAATTTTTTAAAACAGTCAAAACATCTTTAAACAGCTTTTTTTGAGCCCGTATACCGCAACCGGGCTCCGCCAAGGTAATCTGGCCGATGCTCTCGTCTGGGGCTTTCCGTTGATATGCATTAATAGCCATTCTGATACCCGAGTCAAAAGTTATGTCTATTTCAAGTTTTCCCCCACAACAAAACTTGTTTATGTCTATTTCAAGTTATATCAATGCTTATTTATCAATGCATTTGCATCAATGCATTTGTACTTATTTATCAATGCTTATTTATCAATGCATAATGCTTATTTATTTCCCCCACAACCCTGCATTTGTATGTCTCTTCTGGTGCTTTTTTTTCTCGTCTTGGTGCTTATTATATCAATGCATTTAGTGTTTAATAAGACACTTACTCTTTATCTATCTATATATCATGATGGGTGTATTTCTTGCAGAACAATTGTCATTGTTGCATACCAAGACGGATAAATAACGTCAAATAAATCCAGTTGGAGCATCATTTCAGCACACCAAGTTTAAGTTTAAGGTTAATTTGACAAAACTTCTTTTGTTTCTTTATCCAGTTGGAGCATCATTTCAGCACACCAATAATATGAGGATACAGTTTCAACTCATGCAGCACCAAACACATAAGCACATCTTTGAAATATTTTTGCATATAACCATACAAAAATTCGTGTAGGGAAAGCACTGAGGAAATCGTCATCTCTCTCAGATGCATACAGATGTAGCTAGTTTTGAAAGCGTGACAAGTTTTAACTTTAGAATTTGTTCTCCTTGTAACATAAGAAGAATTGGTTTTGCTTAAGTAATTAGTGACTGCATTTTATTTATTTTGAAGTTGTTAATCTAACTAATTGCTTTTGTTACAGAACGTCAAATTCGGTAGGAGTATTTCTTCTTGATTCTTGAGCGGAGGATATTATTATTTTGTGTCTTTTTAAGGTAAGTACTTGTTTCTTCTTTTTAAATGCATTTTTGTTAGGATAGAGACTTATGATTTCTAAGATAGAGTTGTAGGAAAATGGGATTGCATGACTGGGGGGAAGGGCGTAGCAGTCCTTCCCCGATTTGTTTGCATTGTTTGCTGTGGAGATTCATTGTGTATGCGGAGATTGCAGGATATGCATGTTGTGATGTTATAAGGGGGTGTGCTCTAGAACGGTTATAGGATCTGTAAATGTTTGTTTGATTGTATTGTGAAATTTTTTTGATCTGTATTGTATTGTGATTCTATACATGTATATATTGAAATTTATTTTTGGGATGTCTTACTTTCAGAGGAGGTTATGTCAATTTTTTTAATGTAAAAGAGTGGAATGTTAATTTAAAAGGGGGTGTCTTGTAAAATTTTGTTAAATTACATAGGACAAAATATTTACTTAAATAACTTCTTTTAAATAAAATTTTAATTTGAGAAACTTTAAATGTTAGGTTGAATTACACATTCAAGAACCATGAGCTCTACAAATAGACTATGGATGTATGACAGGGTGCACGCTAGTCGAGGGGAATCAAACCTGAATTTTATGCGGGAGTTGAGCAGTTTGTAAATGTGGCTTGTCAAACAAAGGCAATTTATGAATGAGCAAAAAGTTAGGTGTCCTTGTGCTAGGTGTAAATGTAGGAAATATTTTGAGCTGGACACCATTAGATATCACTTGTATAAGGATGGTTTTATGGCGGATTATTCGGTTTGGACTATGCATGGGGAAGTTGCCACACAAAATTTCGAACATGAAAGTGTTGAAAATACATATGTTGGAGGTTGTGCAAGTAGAGTTAATATTGGTGAGCATGTCACAGGAAACATTAATTGGGAGGATAACTCTAGACGATATGAGGAAATGATTTATGATGCAGTTGGTCCTCAAATTCATGCAGATTATGAACCTTCTATTGAGGCTCCTAATGCCGAGACTGAAAATTTTTACTCTATATTAGAGGCTGGAAAGGCTCCTTTATGGGAAGGGTGTATACACTCGGAGTTGTCTTTAGCGGTTAGGATGTTAGCTATAAAGTCAGGAGCTAACCAAAGTCAAAATTCATTTGACCAGTGGGCAACATTGATGAGTGAGATTAGTCCACAACCTAGTTCTGTTCCAAAGGATTTCTATCAAGCCAAGAAACTAGTGGCAAAACTCGGGCTCAAATCAGAAAAAATAGATTGTTGTTTGAAAGGATGTATGTTGTACTACAAAGATGATGCAAACCTAACCCAATGCAAATTTTGTGAGAGTCCTAGATTCAAACCAAAAGATCTGAAATGGAAGATATAAGGATGTTCCCTATAAAAGAATGCACTATTTGCCTCTAATTCCAAGGTTAAAAAGGTTGTATGCTTCAATGAGTTCAGCACCTCATATGAGATGGCACTTTGAGAATAAGAGAAATGACGGTGTCATGACCCACCTATCCTACGGTGAAGCCTGAAAACACTTTGACCAAACTTATCTTGATTGTGTTATGGATCCTAGGAATGTTAGGTTGGGGCTTTGTGCAGATGGATTTACTCCGAATAATCAATTTAGTAAACCTTACTCATGCTGGCCTGTGGTTGTTACACCTTACAATCTTCTTCCTGAAATGTGCATGAAAGATCCTTACATGTTTCTTACTTGTATAATCCCTGGCCCTGATAATCCCAAAGCCAAGATTGATGTTTACTTGCAACCATTGATTGATGAGCTTAAAGAGTTGTGGTATTCGGGTGTACAAACTTATGATATTTTCATGAAGCAAAATTTCTTGTTGAGGGCATCATTGATGTGGACTATTAATGATTTTCCGGCCTATGGAATGTTGTCAGGTTGGATGACACAGGAAAATTGGCATGCCCAATTTGTATGGAGGATACAAAGGCTTTCACATTGAAACATGGTCGAAAAAACACGTGGTTTGATTGTCATCGAAGGTTTTTGGACCTTGATCATGAATTTAGAGGTAAGAAGGACGCATTTAAAAAGAGGACGATTGAACGTGATGAGCCTCCTGAAAGACTAAGCGGTAATCAGGTTTGGCACAGAGTAAGAGGCTTTCCAAAGATAACTGAAATGGGTAAATCCATACGATTTCCAGGATATGGGGTAGATCATAATTGGACCAAACAAAGTATATTCTGGGAGCTGCCTTATTGGGGGGATAATCTAGTTCGTCATTGTATTGATGTAATGCATGTAGAAAAAAATGTGTGTGATAACATCATAAACACTGTGATGGACACCGATAAGACTAAGGACAATGTGAAAGCAAGGAAAGATTTGGTAGAGTATTGTAAGCGACCTGAGTTAAGTTTACAGAAGTTACCAGATGGCCGTGTGTGTAAGCCAAAGGCCGCTACACACTAACTTCGTGCGTAAAGAAGTTGTGTGTAGGTGGATGCAAGAGTTGAGGATGCCTGATGGTTATGCCTCAAACTTGGGTAGATGTGTCAATGTTGCACAAGGACAATTCGTTGGTATGAAGAGTCATGATTGTCATGTATTTATGGAGTGTTTACTTCCTATTGCATTTAGAGAATTATCTCTCCTTGTTTGGAAGCCATTGACGAAGTTGAGTCAATATTTTAGAGACCTATGCTCATCCACTCTCAGGGTTGAAGATCTCTTAATTATGGAAAAAAACATCCCTATAATTCTTTGCAAATTAGAGAGAATATTCCCTCCCGGTTTCTTTGATTCCATGGAACACTTGCCCGTACACTTGGCATACGAAGCACGGGTGTGTGGGCCGGTCCAATATAGATGGATGTATCCATTTGAAAGAAATATTGGAAGTTTCAAGAGAACTGTGAAAAATAGGGCTCAAGTAGAAGGTTCCATATGTGAGGCATATATCTCCAAAGAGACATCTTTCTTTTGCTCTTTTACTTTGAGCCGCATGTTCATTCCGCATTTAACAAGGGTTGGTCGGAATGACGATGGGGGTGAAAGTTCAGTTCAATATATGTTGTCCGTATTCAATCAGCCAGGACGTGCTGCTGGAAAATGTAAACCACATTGGCTATCAGAGAGAGAAACATGTCTTTGCATTTGCATATCTTAATCAACTGTGATGAAGTGCAACCATTTAAAACGTAAGTGATATCAATATACCACTTTCAATTGTTGATACAATGTCATAAATCAAATCTTATTATATCTGCAATGTTTAATTTACAGGTATTTTGAACAAGTTGATGAGCGACACACCCTTGACCAATTTCCAGCATGGTTTAGAACTTTTGTATGTTTGATCCAAAATCACACATATTCTAGTTGTCTTCCTCTTCCTCTATGTTAATGTCTATGTTAATGTTTGAATTTTAATCATTCATGTAGGTGTTTGATAAAAACAATAATGTATCATGTCCTTATTTGCAAAGTTTGGCTTGGGGTCCTACTAACAAAGCAAATAGTTGGCCAATGTACTATGTGAATGGATATAAGTTTCACACATTTGAGTGGGGCCATGGAAAAGCAACGGACAATAGTGGGGTTTGTGTAAGAGGGGATGCAGGCAATGGGGAGGGTGATTGGTATGGAGTAATCAAACAAATACTTGAGATTGAATATGTGGGTGATGGACCTAAAAAATTGGTAATATTATTCAGTTGTGATTGGTACGACCAAGGCGTCTGACGGAACACGATACACAACCAATATAAAATTATCGAGGTCAATCATACTAAGAGATATCGTGCATATGATCCTTTCATTATTGCTCAGAATGCAAGACATGTATATTATGCATCATACCCTGGAAAGTGCAGAAAAGATTGGAAAATGGTCATGAAAACTAAACCTAGGGGTCGAGTTGAGGTCGAAGAAATACTTGATGATGCTTATCAAGTGAATGATCCAATCCCCTCTCGGGTAGTCATTGATACAGGAACATTGCCAAGTTTACGATCCGATTCGGGTGAGGTTGAGATAATTCACTCTTCCAATGATCAATTTTTGAGTGAACACAACGAAAGCGATGGTAATGATGATGACGAAGAGGAAGAGGAAGATGATTTCGAGGATGATGTTGACACTGAGAATGATGAAGATAGTCCTCAACTTTCTGATTAAATATGATGTGTCTAAAATTATTTGGTTTGATTGTCCTCAACTTTCTCATACTTATTGCATCATTTTGTTTAAAATTATCTATTTATTTGGTTTTTCATATATTATTGTATATTTTTCAGATATGGCACCTAAAGTGAAAAACAAGGGCAAGGGTGTCCCAATTAATCAGACAATCTCCCCTCCCACTCAGGCATCTACCACAGCCGCTCACATATCCACTTCTAGCCCTTCCATGCCACCACCCCGAACTCCATCAGGAGTTTACCATGGTCCCTACTCCCGGGAATGTGCCCTGAGTGGTGCCTTCACCTCCACCACCACCGCCGATCCTGTCCTCACCCCTACACATGAATCGGAAGGGGGTGCGAGAAAGTGGGGCGATTGGTGGCTCCTCGGCAGGCAATCAGACATGGGTCCACAGGAGCAACGGTATCCCTTGTACCTCTTGGTAAGAACAGGTAAGTAATTTAATTGTTCAATTTATGAATCTTATTGTAATAATTTGAACAATATATAATAGCATTATATTTTACTTCACTATTTGCTATGTAGTTGGCATCCACCACAGGCCATGCATGAGGTGACACACACCATCCAAAACTGTATGAACGACCGATTGAGTCATTCGGAAAGTTGTCGAAAGATGAGAAGTTCTTATTTGGTATAATGAGTGGAAGGTAAAATGAAATATTTTTTTAGAAAACGTGTGATTTGCTTTATAAACTGCTTTTGCAATTACACTTTTTTTCCATGTGTAGAGCCACTTCATCATCCATCCCAAAGATGAAGAATATATGTTTAAGCTCTTTAAATCTAAGGCAGCTCATAGGCTGCAAGACATGTACATCGACATCCGAGAACGGACGAGACCCCTGTGTGGATGACTCAGTCTAGCCTAGACTATTTGTGGCACATCGAGAAGTGAGACATTTAAAGAGAAGTCTCTCAAGGCTAAGGCAAGCAGAGCGTCGCAAAAGGGTGGATCCGTTCATTGTGGTGGTTCAGCTACTATAGAGTCTACGCGACTAGATGGTTTAGTCATTATTTTAAATATCTTTTATTCTTCTTGTTAAATTTATATTTTCACTTACTAATATTATCAATTTTCACTCAAAATGCAGGCCAATGAGTTGAAGAGACCACCCACACAGAGTGAGTTGTTCAGAAAAACTCACACGAGGAAGACAGATAAGACATGGGTCGATACTCGCTCGGAGAATGTTTGGGTATATATGTTCTTAGCACTCATTGTTTGTATATATATTTAATTTATTACTTAACATATTTGGTAGACGTTTAATTAATTTTATTTTCTTATAGAATGACTATGAGCAGCGATATCAGGAGGCTACGACCCAACGAGAGCAGAGGATTGCAAACAGAGGAGTGCCCACCGATTGATGAGGATCGGTTGTGGCAAGAGGTAGTTGGCGGTCCTTACAAGAACCGCATCTATGGCATGGGGTCATTCTATGCTAGTAGTTTGTCCTCTCCCTCTGTCACTGGGGCATCTACAGGCACTGGATCCACTGCAGAGGATAATGAGGTCCGTGAGCAAGTTCACCTCCTCAACGCAGAACTTCATCGTATGCAAGAGCAAGATGCAGAGAGACAGCGCCAGTTGCAAGAAATGCAAAAGAAGATGGAGGACAAGGAAAAAGCCTTGCATGTAAATAAGAAAGCGGATGAGGGAGAAGGAGATAAGACTAAGAAAGGATGAAGAAAGAGATGGTCTCTTTATGGAAGAAGATGCAAGCAGGCTCCTCTGCACTACTAGACACAGATGATGATGATGATGATGGTGATGGTGGTGGTGGTGGTAGTGGTGATGATGCTGCTGCTGATGATGATGATGCTGCTGACTTCTCTTGACTTTAGTTATTGTTTTTTATTTATTTGGCTGTAGTTAAACTATTTCTCTTTTAGTTGGACTATTTATATATATACTTTGCAGGCTTTCTGACATTTTAATCTATTTTACATTTTGGATTTAAATTTATTGCATTTAGTTTTTATTAAGTAATTTTTTAGAATTTTTGATTATTCAATATCCAGGGAATTAATGAATTATAGAATGAACTATTGGCAACAAGTTCAAATTACCGACGGATTTTTCCGTCGGTAAAATATACACAAAAAATTAAAATATGTGTTACCGACGGATTTTTCCGTCGGTAAAGTGAAAATAAAAATATATTCTGAAAATTTCCGACGGATTTTTCCGTCGGTAATATATAAATTAAAAATTTTAAAAAAATCGTGAAAATTACCGACGGTTTTATCCGTCGGCAAAGTGAAAAATAAATAAAATTATAAATTAAAATTTGAAAATTACCGACGGTTTTTTCCGTCGGTAATTTCTAATTTTTACCGACGGAAAAAACCGTCGGTAATTTAGATTACCGACGGAAAAATCCGTCGGTAATTTAATAAAAATCCGTCGGTAATCCTTTCGCCCTGACGAATTTGGTGACGAATTTCGTCATCTATTTACCGACGGATTTTTCAGATAAAATTCCGTCGGTAATGCCGTCGATAAATCCGTCGGTAACTGAAATTTCCGTCGATAACACTAAAAAATCCGTCGGTAAAATCCGTCGGTAACAGCGTTTTTTCTTGTAGTGAAGACCAAGGTGGAGTCCATTTATGAAACAGACCAGTCGAGTCCGGCCCGACCCATTTAACTGTAGTCCATTGCAGATTGGATCAGCCCGTGTACCCACCTCTAGTTTTTGTGTAGTAAATCATATATATATATATATATATATCATATAATTTAAAAATGATTTAATATTTTATCATACAACTTTATTTTAACAGATAACATATTTTTGAAAATACTAACAAATATCAATTATTAGAATGCATATCTATTGTCGTTTAATTTTTTTGAAATTTTACATGTTTAATCGTTAATATCATATCATATAATTGAATGATCGAATAAATTAAATTCAATTTATATAAAAGGTCATTGAATAGTGTAAATATGCAAGGCTTGTACCTGAAATGACAAAATAATCAAGCCGATTAATTGATGAGCATATATTGAAATATGATTGAGTAACATAACAGTACCAGTTATTTAAAAATAAGTTAAACCCCTAATCTATTAGAGAATATGCTGGATTGATTAGCACGGCATTATTTATCTGTAACGGATTTAATTCAGAAATTAATGTGTATTTTATCACTTCAGCGGGAAAGGCTTCCTAACAGTACCAGTTATTTTATCACTTCGGCCACACACGTCGTACTTTTAATAAATTATGTTTATAGTACGTGCAAAAGACGAAAGCCTTATCATTTACCGAATAAAAAGACAAAGAAAGGCTTATTTTTTGAATATTGTCATTTTTTATGATTATATAAGTGAACGTTTTCGGAGATGCGATTGAAGGACCCTTATAACAATTTTATTAGCGGTACATAAGCGACCATTATTATCAAAACCATCACAAGCATAATTTGCAATGAGCTCCGTTAATGTTTGTTGTTTGTTGGATATGTGTTTGTTGTGAACTCAAATCCTGTTTTTGCTTTCTTCTGTGTCTATATGGGTTGATGAATTTAAAATCCTGCACGAACCTTCCACCCTAATTCATGGAACTAAGAGAATTAAAATATTCACGTGATTTAATCAACGATAGTTGTTTTATGGACAAAAAGAATAAATGTTTCTCAGCGCATTGATATATTTTGCAAATAATCACGAATATTTGTTGATAAACAAATAATCACGACTATAGCTACTAGCAACCCACAATTTAATATCTTGATTCCCGTCCCTTTGCGCTTAGTTTGTAAAGCAAGCCAAGTTACCTAAGATCCCTTGAAAGTGACCCAAGAAATAAGAAAAACCTTAGCTCAACAACTTATTCAAAATTGGCACAAATAATTGAATTAAGTAATAAATAACTGAGAGAAAAGTTCACCTTATTTTAGGGTCAAAGTATGTATTTGGAGTCATTGAACACTTATAGAAATACTTATAATCACCTATCAATAAAAAAACTGATAATTAAACTCAAATTATGTGATGACTGGAGAAATGTCTACAGGTAAGTAACCCTCTGTCTAGTCCATCTTTAAACTTAATCTGTTTAGCTTGAATGAAAACGACTCGACAATTACTTCGATATTCGATTGGATTTCAGTTCTTTAGTAATTCATAATGCGTTACAGCTTTGACTGTGACTGAGAGATTTATATAAACGTGGGGAAAGGGATACGGAATAAGATACTTAAAAAAGCCTACTCATAGTTATAAAATTCTACAAATGGATATTATTAAGGTTTAATAGTTTGCTATTAGCGTTGATTTTTCCTTCATGGGTAAAACACGTTCACTTTTCACCGTATGGGAAAGGCCAAAATGGAATCCGTGACACTAGTCCAAGAGATTTGACAAGGGAGACAACCTCTAAACATAATTATGATGAAAAAGGTAGCTAATTGCTGCTACTCAAGCACATAAAATCATTAAACAAAGCACTTGAACCTGCTACTCCAGTAATAATTATCTTTGGAAGTTTTGGAAAGAAATGAGTAATGTGATAGTCTAGTCATTGATGACCCACCTAGCTTAATTGGGTCGCATGCAAAACGCTTTCACATAGCTAGTGTCATAGGAACTTTTATTTGCAATCAAAACCCCAATCGGTTTTTGGGTCCACCTCCAATAATCTTGTTTGCCTATTTGACCATATATAATAGATGTCTGTCAGAATGTAAAATGTAAAGGAACCATTCATTTCAATTCTCCAAGAGTTTAATCAGCTCCCATTTCTGTTGTTTCTAATTATTTTCACAATGAAACTCAAACTGGAGCAAAGGTATTCGTTTCATGTTCCCCTTCGCACTTTTTTTTATTGCACTAATTAATTCCCTGATCATTTTAAACATATACCCTCTCTATTTTTCAATAATTATCCAATCTTAAAATTTTATTTTTTATAAATAATTTTATATTTAAGAATTTTATATAAAATTTATTACTTTTTCTAGTGATACGCCATGGTAATAGAAAAGAGAGAATAAATAAGAAGAAATAATTAAAAAAATATTAGTATTAAGATTATTTTTGTAAAATAGATATAGATTTTGTTAATATCGAGAAATTTTCAAGTTTTTTAATGAAAAAAATGGATAGTTATTTTCACACGGATGAAGAATAATTTATCGGTATAATTATGACTTCTGAAAACTGGACCCATCTTAACCTAATCTTCAATTAAAAAGCCTACTTGCTTAGAGAAAAAGAAGTGGAATTTCCGGTCCAAGATGAAAGATTAACGCGCGTAAACATATTTTTAGAGGAGACAAAGTATCTATAAGGAGCCCTACATATAATATAGTTATAGCGTTGTGTAGAAGTTGCGGAAAAGAGTGCACAGTGAAATTAAACTAAATTAATGGCTTGAGTGACCTTGTAGGACTTCAGGAGACCACGATCCACATATCAAAGAAGATCGAGAGGAAAGGAAGATGACTTTCTTGTACGCAAGTGGAGATATTTTTTTTGGTCTTACATGGTTTAATTATTGTGCCCACATTAACTATGGTATGAACAATGTTAACAAAATTTAAAAAAATGATAATTATATAATTAAAATTAAAATAATATACGTTTGATAATATATAATGAAACATGAACTCATATTCCAGAATTGAGAACTCGTTTGACACTCTTATTCTAAATATATACCATTATTTTTTTTTTGTTAGTTTGTGAATATGATTTAGTAACATATTTTATATATTTTAAATATAATTTTTTTAAAAAATTATTTTATGCATAAAAAAATACATTTTAAGTTAATATATAGTGGTTTATATAATATTACATGTGACAAAAATTAATGATTAAATATTTAAAAGTAGGAGAATTGTTTAGAAAATAAGAGCACCAATAAAATTTCCTCTAAAACTACCTTAACAAATTTAGGAAATAAATACAGCAGTTTTTGCATAGATATATACAAATTTAATATCTTACATATAATATACTCACAATAATATTAGTAAAACTAAAAAAAACATAAAAATATCTTAAATAAAATTCGCACTCCTTCCATTTTAATTTATTTATCAAAATTCTTTAATATTTTTATTCTAAAATATCTGTTCATTTTTAATATTAAAGTAGTATCACTTTTTTTTCTTTACTTATACAATTTCGTATTATTATCAAGATCAATTTTTTTATTTTTTAAAAAAAGGTAAATTGAAATTAAAAAAGTAAAATATAATTTTATCATAAATATGTTTACATATGGGATAATCTTTCAACAAATACTGGCAAAAGCGCACTTCCTCTAACTTCCCATCCCTTTGACCTCCACCAATTAGGGCAACAATGCCATCATCACAGCACAACACTAACATGGGTGGGACTAAAGCAGTGGGGGACTGCAACTCTCTCTCTCTCTCTCTACATCACATGACCACAAATTTTTGTGGGCCCCACTTAAATTTCTAGATTGATGGGGGGTTGTCTTCCTAGATTCACCTTGTTTGACGTTAGTGTTAGAAAAGCAGATCTGCAATTCATGGCCTTTGTTTTGGGACTTTTTCTCAATTAGAATCAGCAGCATAATCAGAACCATTGGCTAGCTGCAGGAGAAGACTAAACTTGGGAATGAGATTACTTTCAGTTTCAGGTGTAAACCGGAAAGAAAGCACCCTCACACACCCCCTCCCCAAAAAAAAAAAAAAGAAAAAAGAAAAAAAAGGGGCCCCACAAAAATACCACAAGGTGGTCTGCTGCAAAAGGAGGGTCAATATTGCCTCTGACTTTTCTCCGATTGTGCCCCATCAAAAGGATTCCCAAGCAAATCTTATGTTTAATTTAGTTCATAAGAGCAGTGTTTAATTTGTTTGTTATGGATGCATGCTATTATACATATCATCATTTTAAATTGTGGTCAGGGTTGCAATGCAGAAAATTGTGAAACAATGTCATTGATTCTGCCACAATTGTGAATATGATGGGACTATGGAGGCTATTACAATAGTAATATTGTGAGTGCAATTTTACGATGCAGACCAAAATTTAAAATCATCATTGAAATTAAAATGAAAAGTCCTCAAACTAATTAACTGTACACTCTTTCTGGACAATAAGATTTGGCTTAGCACATGTGAGCAAAATCATCCATTAATTTTTGGTCTGGAAAGGCTCTCTCAGACAAGTAGGCAGAAGCCATTCTTTTTCCAACAACGGATAGAGATCGGAAATTTGGCTTTTGTATCAGAATCTCATTAACTACAGTGAATTACAGTTAGCATATGTTGTAATAGATCTTTCGCAGCAAGGAACTTCACATGACTAAAGCAAGCACGTAATTAAAAGGTACTTTTTTTTCACCATGGACTGAAACATAAAGTTGTTAGCTTTGCATGCAACTATATAATATATATATATATATATATACTCATTTATATGTAAGCTTTTTCGTTTTTCCGAGAAAAAATCGAATCTAAAACAGTAAAACCTTTACAATATTTAACTTATAAAAAATTAGGATTTATTTATAATATAACATAAAAGGCATATATGTACAGTAGAACCATTAAATTGGGATATAGCTAGTTGAGGTTGTAAAGTGGTTATCTCATTGGGAAGCCACTCATTGGTGAAATTTTAGCCTCAAATTACATAATGGCTCAAATTAGAACACCACTTCCACTTGTCCCAGTCCCCTGTAAATACTTTGAAAATGGTTTATGGTAGTAAAGTCACTTCATGCATCTATCAAAAAAAAAAAAAAGTCACTTCATGCAATACCAACTAATGATGTAACACCAGCTTCTAACACAACTGGAAGTTATTGCTTATTACTTTAACTTGTAAGTATCTCTGGCCAAAAGAAGAATGATATTCATTTAGAAACAAAACCAATCATAATATTGAAGTCCTCATCTTTAATTGCACATTAACATTCTAGGACTCCTAACTATAGCTAGTCAACTTCCTGCCTACCGGAAGAATCCATATATAAGTGATACTAGGTCAAGCAACTTGAGTCAATGCCTTTCAATCTTTCATATAAAATTAATCTGTTTTTGGCTAGGTAGGAAATTAAGATGCATATTCACTCTTTACTATTGCATGTTTTGGACGGGTTCATTTTTCACAGTGGATGGTAGTAATGTTTTTTGGATTCAATTTGTTTTCTATCTACCGAGTGAGTCAGAGCTGACAAGGAACTACAATAAAAGCATATCTACATACATGTTCTTTTCTCTAAAGCAAATTTGAACTCTTGTGGGTTATTAATAATTAGTTGATTTTCAAATTAATTTTCCATCTGGATTCAATCAAGGTTATCTATGTAGAGCTAAATTTTATAAGAGAACAGAGTCATCCGACAATTAAATATACGAAGAGATTCATGCATTATTTTTTTTTCAAGCAATAGTAAGTAATTGAACTACTTTTACCAGTAAATTAAAATTTAACAATTTCATGTATATGGTTAACTAACACTTGCGCATCACACATTTAATTTATTTTTCACTATTAATTCAGTGAAAAATTATACCCTGCATATTGAGTTATAATTTTTTTAAAATGATATAAAGTACAAGCACATATTTATACTTACAATAGGATTAATCTGCCTGTATTTATGAGAGATATATAAAGAAAAGGGCTACTTGACAAGAGAATTACACGAAAGTAATATATTTGGGTTTTTTTTTTACTAAATATCCAAAATGGTTTTTAGAAATATACTAAGAGAAAAATTAATCAATTAGAATTTGAAAGTTCATCCCTCACATTTTAAAAAATAAGATAAATTGATGTCTCTTATATAAACTCATATAATTAAAAATATACTATACTATCTACGGAGGATTTTAGGTATTTTTAGGAACATTTTAAGAATTTAGTCAATTTTTAATTCAAATAACATTCAGACGTCCATATTAAGAAGGAAACGCCAAAAGAGAAAAGGCACGTAGGTTAATTAGATGTCAGAGTTATGCAAGAGGGGACATAATTTGATTGGTGGTGAGAAGTAACTAATAAATCAAGGAGGAGGAAATGGCAGAAGAGAAAGAAGAGAGACCTAGGGGCAATTGAGAAGAGGATATGAATGTATGTATTACACGATCGAGAGTGGCGGTGGAGGAAGGGGGGGCCGTAATTGTAGTCTTGGAGAGGGGGGCAATGCCGTAATAGGCTAAAAGTGCGCGATCGATGGATGGATGGATGTATGCATGATGATAGCGTTTTAATGATTCCAAATGATTTGACAAGACAATGAGTGCATGTGATGCAGACACTTGAACTGACCTCTCGAGGAAAGGCTAAGCCTTGTAGCCATGTTGAAGAGACATGAGTCCACACACCACACACTCACACTCACTCACTCACTGGCTCACACTCTGTTTGTGCTGTGTTGTGCTGTGTTGTGCATTCTGATCTGTGATAAGTCTCTCTGACTCTGAGCCAACCATCCATCACGGACACAGTGCTTGCATATGCCAGGCTTCACCCCCTTACCTCAGTTTAGCCTTTCCACCTGAATACGGCTACCATCCGTACCATTCCCCTAACCAAAGCGGTCTCCTACTGATGCCTCATCCCCTTTTTCTCTTATTTCAAAATTTACAAGATATTTTATAATTAATCAAAATCTCCTGTCAAATTACTCCCCTGTTCTTTATTGATTATCATTTTAAGAAATTAAAACAATTTAGTATACTAAAAAACTAATTTTCTAAAATGACTATCAATAAGAAATGAAGAAAGTAGTTTCTATTAGTAATAAATATGATTTTAAATTATAATATGTAATCATATAGATGAGGTCATAATATTGTTAGTATGGGACTTTTTGCAGTCCTATCACATAATCTTAACATCCCAATTCAACCATCTTAATCGCAATCCTAATTGGAATTTAAAACCATGACATTAAAATATCGAGAAATTAGGCAATTTTTCAAATTGAAATTGTCTCTTCATTATAGAAGTTGGGATTATTTGTTACTTTCAATTTTTATTTTTTTTATAGGTGGACCGTAGCTTATTTTAACTCTCTCTATCAAACCCATCAATCATTACACGTGTTGAAAAACCATTAAGTCGCTTCTTTCGACCCTCCCTACTAGGTGCTCACTTTCTTTCTCTGATATATGCTATGGTTTTAGTTTGCATGGTTCATTGAGGACAAAGTACTATTTTGGAGGAAGGCAAGCGCCTATACGTTTAGAGAGAGAGGGGGGGGGGGGGGGTTCTCTCATGCATGGCACTGACTTCCACGTGCCATCTCTCTTTCTTGCAGATGGACATGGTCAGCGTTCACTGATGATCAGAGGTAGCTAGAGAGGGGCTTGGTACTCAAAATAAACAAGGAGGGTCGGGGCACCAATTTTAATTTTATTCATGTTAATGCATTAGAGAGAGAGAGAGAGAGAGAGAGAGAGAGAGAGAGAGAGAGTTCAAATATGACTCATACAAACAAAATAACTCACGTCTCTTCCCTCTATCAAATTGAAGTCTCTCTCATTCCTTTTGCCTTTTACTTGCTCTTAGACTGAGATTGTCATTGAGTTGATCCATCTCTCTCTCCCTCTCTGTCTCTCTCTCTTAGGTTTTGGTCTGTTGAGTGACGTTTTATAGACCCCACTGTGTTAACTCCAGTAAGAGTGGGTAGCCACATACTTAGCCCCTAGGCATTAGGGTGCTCAAGACTCGACCGAGCCACTTACCCTTCTTAGTCCGAAACTTATTGGGTCGAGTATGAGTCCTTAAATTTCACCTAACATATTTTTAAGGATAAGTTTAGATCATATTTTAGGTTGGCCTAGTCTGGTCCAAAGTCAAAATTTATTTGTAATAGTTAGTAATAATTATAAGAATTTATATTTAAATCAATATATTTTAGATAGTTTGATATTATTTTTATAGTTAGATGGTTTATTTTAAAATATATATCTCAAAATATCTCATTTCTTGAGGATTGTTTCTTAGTTTATAAAATTTTATAATTTTATTATATATGATATCAAAATTTTCATAGATTATTTAAAAACCCGATTGACCCCCTCATTTATCATGTCATGATTGGATCAGGTTTGAGTTTAAAAAATAATCCAATCTAAACACCAAACTAAATTGGAATTTGGTTCAACCAGTCCTAACCCGTCCCTTGTACACCTTTCCCATAATGACTCTTACATAAATTTCACCTTCTATTTGAGTTACAATACAAGGACAATCTAGCTTAGCTTTATGATGGAATGTAGATTTTTTATCTTGAAAAAAAAAACTTTTAAATCTTTGTTTAAAAACAGACAATACAACGAGAACCGTATATTAGAAAAAAATGGAAAAACTATCATGATTAATTATTCTTTAAAATTATCCATTTTCTTTTAAAGCAATAAAAAACTAAGAGGAAATTTTATCTGTAAATGATATTTCCTTCCCTATCCACTAATTATTTATTGACATATTATCTCTTTATGTGTTAACAAGTAATTAAATAAACAAGAAATGATATATCATTTAAAGGCAGAAGATTTCTATATTATGTTTTACAATGGTAAAATATTCCATGGATTTATTAGCTATTTCCTTAAGGCAGTTTCCACTGCACACTCGGATGAGGCTCAAGCCTAGGTCTCCAGCATCATTTCAAGACTTTTTTTTAAAATATGTTTATTCTTTTTTCAAAAAATAAAATAAAATAACTGTGCAATGAAAACTAGAGTGCTTATCCGCTCTATTATTATTTCTTAGCACTTCCTTTTCTTATTCTTGAGTTCAAAGCATTTACGTCAATTGTTGTTGTTGATTGAAAGTAGGATTGGGCCAGCTATCTAAGGCCTAATATGGCTAGGGAAAATAAAGTAACGGGGATATCGAACCACCATTCAACAACCAACGATCTTCATCCAAACACAGTGAAGTCATTGGATAAGAGCACCAGTTAAAAGTTTAGTTTACAACATTCTTGCTATTAACAATTAACCAAACAACATGTTTGCGGTAATAATGATTTCAATATATCACAGCTTTTCTGACTTAAGATCAGGGGTGTGTTTGTTTCAAATGATTATTTGAATACAAAAAATTATTTTTTTTCAAAAATAAAATATTTTTCATATAGTTACTAAAAGTTGTTTCTACTCCAAATCTAAAAATGATTATTTTAAGTTATTTTTAACTTCTGAGTCCCAGTTAATAGGAATATCGCTCTTCTATTAAAAAAATAATTTTTTTTTTATCAAAATAATATGAAACAAAACGCACCTCATGTATATATTTTTTCCATTTACAATTGTTTGTCCTTTTGTTGTTGTAATCTCTTCTTAGGTGCAGTTTTAATTTTGGGGAGCAAAATCATGTGAGGCCTTTGTCACCTGTCATAGCTAGTTCATAATCGTTTTTGCTTTTGAAAAATAGCAAACAATATATAGCTATCGTGTGCCAAGTATTCTTGTAGCAAAGCTATACATGCCCCCATCAAAGAACAAGTTGATTACTAGTTCATGTCACGTAGTCGTGAAGAAACACAAGATTTATTGCACGTTTGAAAAATCAGCTTACTTTCCAAAACCTTTTTTCAAAGAAAGATATTTTTAATATAATTTAATATATTTGGTAGTTCCAGATGAAATTAATTCTAATCTTTAACTTATTTTATTTATATTAGAAATCATTTTAAAAAAAATTTCAAACATTTTGATTATTAGTATGATATGATTAATTTTAAAATTATTTTACTAAATTAACTCTAAGTAATAACAAATGCTATATAATTCAGATAACTCATTTTACGTCCTTTTAGTAATCTAATATATAAAAGGAAATTTTCGTCAAATTCAAAAACAAATATTTAAAACTGCTTTTCAGATAATATATCCAGATATGAAATTGATTGTCATAACTAATTATAAAGAAAATTTATTGTACATATTTTTTGGATAATTCAAAGAAAACTCGACACTCTAAAAAGAGCGGAGAAAAGAAAACATAGTCATACAAGGCACATCATCCAAAAAAATTAATTTGCACATATAATTATTTATGGAATTAAATTTTAATTTTTTTAGTTAATCCAAGTACATCTGTAGCCATACTGTTACATTTTTTTAAGGGAAAAAAAAGACTTGTATTACTCTTGAGGTAAACAGACGTAAAAAGGTCAACAGATAAAGATAGTGAAAAGGTGAGACTGCTGGTGTGTAAAATTATAATTCTTTTGTCGACTATGACTTGATCTAGAAAATGGATGAGTCACTACTGAAATTCTTTAATTCAAAATCTGTTCCCTCTAACTAATAAAAACTCCTTCTATATTTAAATAATTATTTATTTAAAAAATTTACTTTATCTAGAATTAATTACTCATTTCAAAATTTTATATAGTATTAATTATTTTTTATTAATAATATTCTTATTAAATATAATTGACTTACTAATAAAAGAGAAGAAAGGAAGTTAGAGTATTGAAAAGAAATAAGAATAATTTAGTAAATTATTTTTAATTTTTACTAATAATAATGTTTTACTAATTATTTTTTTAACTCCAATGAATAGTTATAACTGGACAATTATTCAAGATAGAAGGGAGTAATGAGCAAAGAAATTAAAGAAAAGAAAAGGAACCAAAAACTCAACCTTCACCACTAATTAACCAGTTAAGGTAACAACTTTGCTTGATCTGCCACGTCACAAAATCTTCTCATGCGTAACAAATCCATGAAACTTTGGCCCCACTTTCCTACCTTTACAACGGATTATGATTCTACATGAATCTTTGTTTTGGAAAAGCATAATATAAAAGCATGGTTTATGCCTCAAAATAGAAGCTTAAGGATCAGCTTTATTGTCCATAAGAGCATTAAAACAAGATGAGACCTTATCAAATTCGGAAAGTAATTATAGGTGAGTAGTTGACAACACATGTTGTTTGAACTTAGCTTGCCCATGGTTTTGGGAACGTCATATTCTTTCACCTAGTAGTTGTTAAAGGTGCAAAATCGATCCCCCAAAGTTAATTTCTGAGCTTTTAGGAAAGGAAGAGAGGAAAGCAGCTTGCCAACTTGGTTTAGCAGATGTGAAAAGAGCCTTTATCTTTGTCATCCTTATTTCCTATAAAGTTGATTAATCATTTCAAACGTTATGGTCACTGATTTTTATCTTGCACTGGATTATACGTGCATACGCTCGAAATGAAATATCCGTAGACTAAGATTTATATTGGGAACAAAGATAAGAGAATATTATGAAAAAGAAAAAGGAAAGATAAGGATTCAAGGTTTAACTGGATTTAATTAAATTAATACATAAAAAAAAAATTTAATAATATATGTATAATTAATGAGATATAATGACACAATCATCTGCTTAGTTAGTGGTAGTGAAGCGCTCCCCTCCTCTCTTGAGTATATGTTTAATCACGATGCATAGAACTTGGAATTCTTTCTAAAATTCTCTTGCCTTGCACATGTGGTCAGTTCGACTATAGGACTGCCAATTCGATTCAAGTTTAAGTAAGATGTGCCTAGTTCAATGCAGATCCAATCTGACCAAAGAATTAAACCGGACTAGTGCTCGGTTCATTAGTTTTTGATTCAAACCGGTCGGTAGAATGAATTATATAAAGAGATAAATAACCTTATGAATTTGACCAAGAAATTTGGAAGGTGATTTATCTGATACCTCTGATTTATAGGGGTTTGAAATCCCATCCTAGATGACCAATAGATGGTGGTTATGTGTTTATAAATTATCCAACTCATCGTCCATACGTCAAGTAAGTTATGGAGGTTGGAAATGAAGGGATGGAGGGAATGCGTTTTCATTTTTTCATTTTGGTGCATCACAAACATTAATGAAAGGGGCCGATTCCATCCTTCACCTTATATTTTTATACTTTTACCCTAATATGCAAGTGTCATCATGTAATTGTTGAAAAGAAAAATGATTTTGATCCCAATTTAGTAGGACTAATTCCAGTTAGTCACCACAATGAACATCCAAAATTTAGGCAGCCTCATCAGTGAAATCCATCCAAATTTGCGACATTACTGGTTTCCATTAGCGATGCCCTAATGTTTTGTTGCTGATTGGACGCGTGGGCCTTTCTTGCCTGACACATGCCACTGTGAATCTTTCCTTGTGATTTTGTGTACACAATCATATTATCTCCTCCCACCTCGCCCCCCCCCCCCCCCTTTTCTTTTCACAAAGCACAATGCTTTTAGATGTCCCAAAAGAGGAAATATTTGACTTGACCTAATATTATTAGTGATGAAATGAAATCGTGAAAGGAGAGGAAGAATTAACACGATTGGCAGGTGGGGAATATTGAGCATATATTTTAAGCAGGTGCATGGGAAGATCTCAAAGCATTCCCCCCCTTGATTTGACTCAACAAAGAAAGACTTTTACCTGATTGATAAGGAAAAAAGAAAGAGGAATGAAAAAGTTTTACAAAAACAAAAAAATAATAAATAAATAAATCTCGCTTTTCCCATCAGTTTTATACATGCTTGGTTGCACACAACGAACAAAGTGATAGTGACTATACTGAAGGCTTCTTTCTCCTAATAGTTTATTGACACATAAGTGGTTGAAGATTTATAGTACATGGATGTAAGAAAGGCCCTTCTTTGAAACTGGCCTTAGCTAGCAATAGTATATGGAACACACCCAAATCCAATGGTCGTGAAATTGAGCACGATTTAATTCCTTCGTGGAAACTCGCACTTTTGTGTAGCAATTGGTGATTAGTCAAGCATCATGAGGATACACTGATCATGTTCTGAGCTCAGTTATTGCCATATTATTATACAAAGATTTTAACTATAGAGATGAAGTGTTTCCTCATATGCAGTGACAATTGACAACACAAACTAACCCAGCAGTACTGAATCCTTAAAACCCTTCAACAGGAAAGCAGAGATGAGAAGCAGAAGAAAATGGGGGGAGGCAATGCCCTGCATCATCACATTAATTAATTGAAAGAAAAAAAAATGGCAGAGGAGATGAAGGATTGGGGGAGACAAGCATGGGGTTGTCTTGTCATATCAATTACGATATTGTGTCCCTTACAGTATTGCTGACGCTTTGATTGTCTCATTGTCCTGCAGTTCGCTGATTTTTTTGTTTATAGGATAAAAGTTGAGCAATGATATTTGTATACTACCAAACTTTCACCATATATTTACATCATATTAAAAAATAAAACAAAAATATTTTATATAGAAGGATAAACTTAAAAGAGAAAAAGGAAGAAGTTTCTCTCACTTATGCTTTAAAAGCTTTCATTCCCTCTTTGTCTCATTTTCCTCTCTCACCCCTCAGAAAAAGAACAACCACCCATAATTCACAGCTCTCGTTTGTCATCATTTATAAGAAGAAAAAAGAAGCAGAAAGAGAATCAAGCTCCATTAGCAGTGTATAACACTTTCCTCATTTATGAAGACTTAGCTCTTTTAATTTAATTTTTCATGTGTTTATGATTTTTATCCTAAGATATGGATTATTTTTTTTTTTTTCAGAATTTTTTAGTGACAAATGGAATTGAGAATGACTTTGATTGATATTTGTTTATATTGTTGGAAATTAGAGTTAGAAAATTTTAAATGTGCAGTATGAAAAGTTATAAATTAGGATATAAAAAGTTATAAACTATGCTTATAAAAGATGTAAATCAGTTCTGAAAAAAATTATAAATTAATTAAGGATAAATACTAAACAGGTTTAGAATAAAATATAAAATTATATGTAAAAAAAATTATAAATCATGTTTATAAAATATATAAATTAATTCTAAAAAAATTATAAATTAATTGATAATAAATATTAAATAAATTCAAGACAAAATGTGAAACCACATGGAAGAAAGGTTGTAAGCATCTTTTGTTGACTTTTTATTACCTTACATTGAATAAGATAAAACATTAACGGTCCGATAAAGGTGCAGTAAGTTATTCTCAAATAATTTGAAACAAAAAAAAAAACTTCTCAAAAAAACGTTCGCCTTCGATAGATGCAAGAAACTTAAGATTTGTAATTTAATATTTAATGCAATCAAAGGTTCTCAATGTTAAATGTTAAACAAAACAGTGCTAAACCAGTTGTTGCATGAGGTTTTATATTTTATCCTGAATCTGTTTAATATTTATTCTCAATTAGTTTAATATTTTTTAGAATTGGTTTACATATTTTATGAATATGATTTACAATTTTTTATGTACTAGTTTACAACTTTTTTACATATGATTTTACATTTGATCATGAACTTATTTAGTATTTATTCTCAATTGGTTTATAATTATTTTAAACTGGTTTACATATTTTATGAGCATGATTTATAACCTTTTGTGAACAGATTTATAACTTTCTAATTTCAGTTTCCAACAATAACAACAAATCTAAACTTCTAGCATAGCCACTCTCAATTTGTTTTGTTGTTGAAAAAATTCTCAAAAAGAAAAAAATCATCTATATCTTAGGACATAAACTACAGATATATGAAAAATCAAATGGAATAAGCTAAGCCATCATGAATGAGGATTAGTTTTATACGCTGCAAATAGAGCTTGATTCTCTTTTTTTTTCTTTTTCCTATGAGCAACAACGAACAAGAGCTGTGAGCCATGGTTGTTGTTCTCTTTGAGAGCGGGTGAGAGAGAGAAACAAAACAGGAGTGAATGAAAACTTTTGAAGGTATGGTAGGTGAAAGAAACTTTTTCTTTTCCTCTACCTATCTTATCCTTTTGAATGAAATGCTTTTGTTTTCTATTTTAGTATGATATATGTATATGGTGAAAGTTTGATTTGTGCAAATATCATTGCTTATAAAAGTTTGGGTGGGGATGTAGGGTAAAGTATCACACTTCTAGGATTTTCCATGATCGAGGTTATCACATTGGTCAGTGGATTAGAACACACATCCTTAGTGGGATACATATGAGTCAAACTTTAATAAACTCTGCCCATTTTTTTTTTTTTCTTGTGATCTTACAAAGAATGCATCGTTATTATATTTTTTTCCACTATTTGGGGAAAAAAACTTGGTTACTGGTTAGGGGAGCTAAACATTTCATGTTGGGGGGGGGGGGGGGGGTTCGCCTAAACACATGGTAAAGATGGTTCCATTTTTTTTCTTTTGGCAGTCTTCTATTTCATGTTAAGGGAGCTAAAAATTTCATGTTAGTAAACCTTGTTTGGTAATCGGTAAAAATACTGCAAGGTATTTGTTATTGATTGCATTAGAAATGATCAAGGTGTCAATTCAAATTTTGTCTACATTATTGTGACGGATCCAGAACTTATAATGGTCACTTTAAATAGGTCTTGAAATAATTATTATGTTAAAATGTTAAATGGTAGAAATACTTTTGTACAAATATTAAAAAATTGTACCCTTATGTACGGTTATTATATAGGGACAAAGTTTTAAATATGTTTTTATTCATGAAAAGATAAATGAGTTTTGGTTTTGATACATAAAAATATTCTGATTTTAGTTTCAATCTATGTAATTAGTTTGTTTCTATCAAATAGGAAGTTAGCTAATAGAAAATTAGTAAATAAAGTTATCTAATCTTATATGGTAGCCACTAATAGTTATAAAATGGGTTTTTAGGTTAAAACCTTAGTATAAAATAAGTTTTTAGATCTGATAAGATAAGTTAATAAGTTGAATCTAATAAATTAATGAGTGAATATTTTAACATATAAGATAATAAAGTGCCACTTACGCAAACTTGGTAGTGGTTGTCCTATAAGATTATATTAAATGGTTTTACGTTAACTCATTATGTATCAAAGACAGGCTAATCTGCATTAACTTATTCTCATATCAGCACATAATGTTCATTCACCAAATAAATGTCACAAATCCTTTGTGTCGATCATATCCCCCTCCCTCTTCTTAAGTCATGGTTTTATTGGTGAGTTTATCTGTCTGCAGTGCACATCCTTTCAATCAATTGTTTAACCTCAAAAGAAGAGGGGGAAAAGATAAGGGGAGAAATTAGATCCGTCTTCGGATCTCAATATAGGGGCCAGAACATTAAGTACTTGAAAGATCAAATTGGATTCATTTGCGGCTCTGCCATGAATGTAGCTATCTACATAGACTGGATTAGAGACAATTTTCTTTTCCAGTATTTACCATCACGTTTGATAGATTTAATATCTCTAACTACGAATTGATTTGAGTGCAGTCATGGGCATCAATATCATATTATCCACACCATATGAAAATTAATTTTAATTAGGGGATTGGGAATTAACTCTTTTATTACACCCCATTGTAAAAGACTAAAAAAGCTTCATAAACAAACTAATTTAATTCCAAACTCAAAAAACAAGTCCTAATCTCTTTTATTTATGTTTTTCTCTTGCTTGTCCGCATAGAGTACATAATTGAAGGTCACCACTAAAGTTGTTGGGACAACAATATTCTGGAAGCATATTTCATGACTTATTACATAACCGTCTATCAAGTGGTCGGTCATGTGCTCAATCTTTATTATCTCATATTATTAAATGTTAATACAAGGTAAAGTGAACTATGCGTCGTTGATGCTTCTGTCCAAAGAGATCCTTGCTTGAAGGGTATATTGGAGTATAAAAATCATTTATGTAACTCTACACAATAGTTTAATATTTTGGAAGAGATAGATTTCATACCAGCTATGACACCAACTTTACAAAAATTCATCCCGAGGTATGCCTGGAAGGATCATATAAAGGGCAATGTTTGAGTTGGTATGCAGCATAAGAAGCTTAGGCTCCAATGCACCATATCATATGATAACTTGATAGTGGCTCACAGCTGCAGATGTAAAGACAAATGTACTAGCCACTGCTAACTGCTAATAAATATAATACACGTTACAACTTGCAAGATATTTAGGACATCGACTGTGTATCATACCTATCATGAACAGCTCCGATCAGTCCCCAGTCATAAATTCAAGAAAAGGTGCTCTTTAAGCTTTCAGAACTCCAATTCATTCATAACTCAAACAGTGAAAATTTATGCAGCAGATAATCCATGCAGTTTGAATATCAGTCTCCTTGACTATAACCATGTTTGGAAAACCATTTGGGGCTCTAGAATTGATTTTGGACCCCAAAATTGATTTCACTAATTTTTAATGATGTTCGGTTTTGAGTAGTCATAATTACTTTCTATCTCCAAAATTGATTATTAAAAATGTAAAATTTTATTATTTTATGTAAATATCACTTTTGGAGTAACTACAAAATATAAATTACTTTGCTTTAAAATTAATTTTACCATAATCAATTCCAATAGAATCAACAACTATCCAAAAGAGTGCCTGACGCAAATTCATATGGATTTGAACCTAGAGGGCTATCCAATCAGATTGAATATTGAGTGCACTTTAATAATTGCTTGTTTTATCTATGGCATTGCACTCGCAATTTCCTGTTGAACAGTTAAACAATAGTTGTCCTTATGCTTGTGAAATGTGATGTATTAAATGCTTACTTATCCACATTGGCCTTGCATGTGTTAAATTGGGTCCATATGGAAGAAAGTATCCTTCCCATTAGAAACATTAAACAGAACAGAAAATGCCTTCTTTATTGATAAGGATATCAATATGTACATGATCCTTACGAGAATTCATTCATCAGATACAATTTGGTGAAAAATGCTCAACTGCATATCTGTATGATAATCACATATTTTTATTTAGAAAAAAAAGGAAAGATTGAAGAGCAATTATGAAGGGCTATAATGCAACCAAAATTTTATGTCAGCAGTGGCTAATTTCAGTCTCCTAAAAGATTGTTCCTTTGATTAAAGGCTAGGGCCTGGATAGGGATGGCCCCAAGGAAAGAGTTTCTTGATATTAAGAATTACACATCCATGAAAACTAATCCAGTTATCCTCTATTTTTACCTCCAACCAAACACACCCCAAGTTGCATGCACTTCGGAACCATTGCCATAAGAGCCGAGGGAAGGTTGTAATATGCTGTATCCTGTCTGAGATTTGGAACCAAGACCTTTATTAAAGACCACTTGAACCAAAAACCAATGATGGCAGATATCTCTGCTGTGCATACACATGCATACATGTGTGTGTGAGCCCAAAGCAATTAGGAATTGGGAAATGTGAAATATGGAAAATCATTGTTTTCTTTATATGAAAGAAATTAGGAAGACCTATCTAATTTTTTCTGATAATTATTCAAAGCTCAACTCACAAAAATGAGAAGCAAAATACAGAGAAAAGACACAACAATTGATCATCATCATCACATGTAGGATCAAACCACACAAAAACAACAAAACACCATAACACCAAAGTACCTAACACCTAACAAGATAGGCCTTTCAGGTCCTCAGAGGAGCTCGTTAGATTTCAGAATTTCTAACTATTACACAACTCCTAAGTTGATATTGAATTTAAGGTTTAGAATCAGCATCTGCATCACACACATTCATAAGCTTTTGTTCTGCATTTTGCAGGAGGCGTGACTGATTATTTACATTAATCCATATCTCTGCCTGGAATTTTTAGAGAAATGAATCTCAAAACACAAAGCTCATTGCTGCAGTCAAATTCACCAACTGGAAGGATAATATCAATCTATTCTATAATCAGGTGGAGCTGAATAAAAGATACCCATCAGACTGAGGTCTGAGGGATATGATCCACCTCATTCTGCAAAATCCTACCTGCAGAAAAACTAATTAAAACAAGCAGTTTAAACAGATCCAATTGGCTAACACCATGAACATTTGCAGCTTAGATAAGTATACACATCAACTATTTTTCAAGTTGAGTTGACTTATAAAAGTAACAGTGATTGTGAAGACGATAACTACTAGAGGATAAAATATCCAAGCTTCACAATCTAAAAGAATATTTTGAGTTATGATGTCGAACTTACTAAATTGTTTTTCCATTTCTTTTACTTTCTTTGAATAGGTTTTCAGCTTAATTATAGGGCAAAGATTAAGAGCAGAAAAGAGACAAGAGCATGTATAACTGACAGGATTGTGAATTGTGTGATATATATTGTGATGCGGGATGATACAAAACAGTAACACAGCCCAAATACTTCTTTTTGTACTAAATATCTGCATAATGTACAGGTGTCACAAAACTAGTTAAATCCTTTCCTGATAACACTGCAAACATAATAAAGCTTAACATATCAAGAATCCTAATATTTAAAAAAAAAACACTTAGGTAATTAAAGCAATATGGGATTCCAGGAAGAAATATCATCATAATAGTCTCCAAGAAATATGGTCATAATGGTCTATGAATTCAGAAAGTTATAAAAGGTAGAGAAATTATAAGCACAAGCATCATGGCAATTAGAGAAAAATAGCATAGGGAGAAAAGAAAAAACGCCAATGCCACTTTCTACCTCTCTATTTTGCTGAGTGCCCCCTTGCTTGAACTGGGTAACACTGACAAAGTTGATCCTTTTCATGGACCCAGTTTCCTTCCACTTGTGCAGGACGCGTACGGTTCACATTAATTCACCACACACAAATCCCTGCTTGCAGGCCACTTGAAGTGTATTTGACAATCCTGTTGTGAAGGGAATAAAGCAAAACAAGGGCTTTTAAAAGTGTCTATCCGGTTCTTCTTTTCTAGTAGGAAGACAAGGATCAGGGATCACTGTTTCCATGTCGGAAACATCATGGCAGGAGACATGTTAATTTAAAAATCACAATGCAGCAAAGGGTAGAACATAAGCCAAAGTTAACAATAAACAAGGGGCATGAAATTAGTCCCACATCAGAAGTTTTAATAAAACAAAGGAATTTTTTTAAGTAATGTTGAGGACCAAGGGCGCGTACTTGCATGCACAGGATCTGTTCATATTTATTTATTTGAAGACAGGCCTTGAAAACTGAATGAGAAAAAAGGAAGGAATGGAATTTGATTCACCTTGCATCAGGAAAGGGTGATGGTTTGCACTCAGTGGTGGAAAGTAAAACGTTGCAATGGTATGAAGTTGGGTTACTTAGCCCATAGCACCCATGCATCGAAGGTTGTTAGTGTTCAGGGTGAGCATGTGGAAGAAGTGAAGGGAGTGTTCCTCTCCCTAAGTTTCCCTTTTGCTTTTTTCTATTATTTGGCCAAATTGAGTTTCCTTTCTTCAAAACTACAATAGTAAAAAGAAGGGTAGATTTTTATATAATAAATGGAAGTCAGATTGTGGTGGGTCAAAGAAACTATTTTTTTTTTGTTTTTTGGGTCTGGGTCAAAGAAACTGTTCAAGGGAAGTGCTTTTGCCTTCAGTTTGGGCACAGAAGGCAATGGACTCATACTTCATAGTTTATTTCCTTTATCTCTTCTTGGTTCATAGCTCTTTGAGCGGTGAATCTTTTTTTTTTTTTTCTGGTTAAGGAGAGTTGCCACGTGTAGTGGGCTTTCCCTTTTTTATTGGGTCGTGAGGCTTTCCCTTCTGATTTATCGGCTGAGGCTTTCCTTTTAATTTTTGGTCCAACTGAGGATTTCCACGTTTTTGTTTTGGGTCAAAGAGGATTTTCCTTTGTTGCTGTTGAATAGGAGATGTTACATGTAGTGGGCCTTTTTTATGTTCTGGCTTGCAGTAATTTAGAAATGTTTTGACACTGCAATGGTAGCTGCTAAGCTCTTTCTTAAAAAATTATAGTAGTATTATTTGATAAAATAATATGAAAATTATTTTCAATAAAGAGAACCACCATAATGGTGACAAGCAAAACGAACCTCAAAAATCTTTGGTAATAATTTTACAAGGGTTTTGCTAACTAATAAGGGCATTGATTAAGGTTTTTAATTGTGGAAACTTTTGACACTTCCAATGTATTGATAACTTAAAAATTTTATTTTTTTTCAATAAAAAATCTCTACTTTCAAAACCTTAAACCTTAGAATTGAATGTTAGCAAAACCCATTTTATAAACAAATGAGTATTGAGTATAACTGCACTAAACCTTAGAAAATGTTAGTATGATCTATCCAAACTCATAATCATTATTTCAAAAGTTAGCTCTCATTAATGAGGGGAGTACATGATGAGTGGAGCAGAGCTAAATAAAGGAACATTTGACTGAGTGAGATCAAACACACTTAAAATTGAGTTGGTGAGTGATCATTAAGCAAGAAGCAAAATTCGACCAAAAAGGAAGAAGCACTCAAATAGTCAAAAGAGACAGAGAGCAAAGATTGATCGAAGCATGGAAAGAACGTATGAATACTAACAAGGATATGTATGGTTTGTCGAAGGATTCTGGTAATAAGAGCATGGAAGACGGATTCTGGATTTGAGTCCTCTCTTTCGATGGAAACTGTGATAAACATAATTTTTTTATTATATGAACATATCTGTGTTTAAGCATTACTTTGTTTCACAAATTTATTTATTTTTGTAGTTATTCGTAATTGCCCCATGAATGCTATAGGGTTTAATTTGTCTCTCGGTGAATTGTATGACTCACCTTTCCTGGTTTTCCCTCCTTTCATATGCATGTGTAGCTTCTATTTTTGTTTTCAAAATATGACACACCCTATTTTTTAAAAAATATTATAAATTGTAAACAGTAGACTTTGTTAACAAGTTTCAAGTTAGACTAGGCTTTTGAATAGGTGAGGCTTAGGTTTAAAATAAAACCTTTAATAAGCCAGCAAGAAGGAAGAGCACTCTCAACCACTAGGCTATATAAGTTGATGTGCTATTGTGTGTAAATAATTATATATATTGTATAATTATCATACTTTTATACATTTATATAATTAAACTTGATTCAATTAGTGGCTGATTGACTGAACCATTGATCTAATGACCCGATACCTCAGCCGAGTTGATTACAAAATCGAGTTTTAAAACATTGGACTGGCTTGGTTTGACCTATTGTCACCCATGTGCTCAATTATGCAAGTTGGCATACAAGTAATGTTGATTAAAAGAGATGTGAATTTTCATATTAGGGGCGGATTATGACTTTATTTAGTCATTATTTGTTGTTAAAATTGGTAATAAAATAATTTCTTAATAGTTGATTAAAAATTTAAATATGTTTTTGGTTCCTGGAAAATAAATGAATTTTGATTTTGGTCTCTAATTTTTTTTTGTTTGATTTTAGCTCAAAAATTTCTAAACTACTTGTGTTGGCTTGAGAACCTTAAATGATGACAAACATAAATATTCTGAACATTTTAATATATTTGCTAAGTGTTTCAGAAATGCATCAGACAACAAATATCTCCTAATGGCACAGGAGATATTCTTGGTCTGGCTCAAAATAACTCACCCACTACATAGACCAGAATAATATATACAGAGATTGACAAATTGAAAGATAACAATACTGTACAAATAAAAGTCATACTCTGAAGTTGTGGGACCCATGAATATAGAAAAAGCTCACATCTATAAGAAAGAAAAAGTGTGCACTAAAGTACAAGGGAGCTAGTATAGAAAAGCAAACAAATGAACATAGACCCATTCCTACTACTGTGACAGCATACAGCAAAAAAAGGGGATGACAAAGAATAGAAAGTCACTCCAGTGGGCTCAAGCAACGGTCATATACTTACTCCCTCTTGGAACCCACTTTGCTAAAAGCTCTCTACCAAAGAAAAAGTGTTCATTGACTATCATCAGCCCTTTTCCATATGACAGCAGCCCATTTTTCTATGACAGCACACAGTAAAAGTACAGTAACCATTGGGAGTGCAAATAGCTCAATAAACAGTCATATTTTTACACCAACTTGGGACTTACTTTGCTGAAAGCTTTCTGTATAAAAGAAGCATTGGAGACAGCAAGCAATATCAGAAAAAGAGACAGCAAGCAATATCAGAAAAGGAGAGCTCATTGTTACATATCACTTTTCGCAGAAGAAAAGGAACCATTCCAGCTGTCATGTTTTGGCTTGCAACGATTATATCTGACTCTATTTAAGAAAGCATTAAGCTGCCATTGTTCCTTGAGAAAAAGAGCTTGCATTGCCAACTACATTAGAAGAATACTACTCCATCTTTTTCTCCTCAAAAAAATTCTGCTGCGTTTAAAAAAGCATATCAGTGCTATCTTTATTTGCTTGAGAGCTGAGTGTGAAATAGCATATTAGTTTTGAAAAAGGCTGAGCTATTTTGGTGAGAAATCTTTTGTGAAAAAGCCATTTGAGTGAAACACTATTTGTAAGGAGTTAGGTTTCATCTATCTTTTTTTGTGTTTGTAAGAGCTACATCTATTTCAGTTTCAGTTTGTAAGAGCAGAGTCTCTTTTGGTTTGATTTGGTTTAGCTTACACTTGGGTTAAGTGGTAAGCTTTGATTTGTGAGAAAGGAATTCTCTTTGATTTGGTCTAGCTTACACTAGGGAGAGTGGTAAGCTTTGTTTTGTATTTGGACCTCAAATTAGTGAAACTCTCACCAACACTGGTGAGGACTGGAGTAGACTTCACATTGAAGTTGAACCAGTATAAAAAGTTCTTGGTGCATTCTCTCTAATCCTTTCTCTTTATTTTCTAGTATCTCAAATAAGTTTTTTGATTAACATTGTTAAAATTATCCTTTCTTACAATATTAAAACACTGTCTTAAAAGGAAAACAAAGTATTCAAATACTGTTTTTCAAGTCTATTTAGAAATCACACTGTTGCACGAATATCTCCTGTTTCCCTAGGAGACATCTGGGCGAACCTTCTAACTGTTCAGAAAAGCACACTGTTTGAGCGAATATCTCCTATTTCCATAGGAGACATCTGAGAGAACTTTCTAACTGTTTGTTAAGTGTACAGAAAATTTTAAAAGATCACTTGATTCAAACCCCCCCTTTCTCAAGTGATCTGATACCATCAATTGGTATCAGAGCTTGGTCTCTAGGGGTCAAGCTTAACTGCTTGGAGCAAAAAGATCCAAAGAACAAGCATGGCAAACATTGTTCCATACACTCTCACTGAAGGACAATCCATCACACGTCCTCCATTCTTTGATGGAGTGAACTATCCTTATTGGAAAGAGAGGATGAGAATATTCATACAGTCCACCAACTATGATCTATGGAAAATCATCATCAAAGGTCCTAAAATTCCTGTGACTACAAATCAAGAAGGACAAAATGTTGCCAAAACAGATGAAGAATGGACTCCCCAAGAAAAGAAGATGGTGGAAATGAATGCAAAAGCCATCAACCTCATGCATTGTGCCATAAGCTTAGAGGAATACAGAAAGATATCAAGATGCAAGAGTGCAAAAGAAATTTGGGACAAGCTGGAATTGACACATGAAGGAACAAAGCAAATCAAACAAACCAAGATTGATTTGCTTATGAGAGAATATGAGCTTTTTAGTATGTTGGAGGAAGAAAACATTGATAAAACATTTGAACGTTTTGCTGTGATCATCAATGATCTTAACATGATGGGCAAATACTATGAAGATGAAGAACTTGTAAGAAAAATTCTTAGAAGTCTTACAGCACCATGGCTGTCCAAAATAACAGCTATTCAAGAAGGAAAAAATATTAGTACATTGACCTATGATGAGCTAAGAGGTAATCTAATTGCCTTTGAGACAACACATTTGAAGAGTGACAAAAAGAAAGAGTTAGCATTCAAGTCCAAAGTTGCTAAAGAAAATTCTGAAACTGAAGAAGAATTGGAGGAAAATAATGAATTCAGCATGTTTGCTCAAAGAATGATGAAGCTATGGAAGAAAATAGGGAAAGGCAGAAAAGGAAAAGAAGAAGGAAAGAAACAGAAAAATAAAGGCATGCTTTCCACTTGGGAGGACCTGAAAGATGACTTATCTAGTAGCAAAGATGAACATGGCTTACACGCTGAAAAATGTCTCTTGGCCAACCATGAAGATGAGGTAAATTTTTCAGATTTATCGCATGATGAACTGATAGACATTATTTATGATGTACTCACTAATTCAAAGAATATGCTTTCTAAGTATGCATCAATAAAGAAAGAAAATGAACTGTTGAATATGGAAAATTCTTTTCTAAAATCTGAAATTGAGGCTCTAAAAGCATGCTTGAATGAGACATCTGCTGATATCCTTAAATCTGAAAATGATTCTTTAAAACAGCAAGTTAAAGCACTTACCTCTGACCTGTCCAAATTTGTTCAAGGAACAAAAAATTTGGAAAATCTATTAGGACAACAAAGGCATGCAATTAACGAAGCTGGTTTGGGATATTATGCTCATGAACAAAACAAGTTTTATAAAAGTCTCTTTAAACAAAATTCTGATGCATCAACCAGCAAGCCTTTCTTAAAGCGAAAACCATATATGAAACATTTTGTTAGAGCTTCAAGACCAAGTAAGAAAATTGCACCTTTCAAAGTATGTCATGGTCACACATATCTCAATTATAGCTTTGAAAGAAAAATATATGCCAGAACCAATTTGATTTGGGTTCCTAAAGGTACACATATACCTGGGGAAAATGCTATTAACCTTAAAGGACCCAAAATAGTTTGGGTACCAAATCCTACTTGAATTTCATTCTAGCTATGCTTGAAGTCAAGGAACCAAAAAAAAGGGAGGAGAAAAGTATGGTTCCTTAATACACACCACAGATGATCATTGGTGTTGGCAATATAAAGAATAGTCCAGAATGTGAAAATTCTAAGACATTTTAGCAGGAAAAGATTTGTAAAGAATCTATAAAAAGGAATAAATTTTGCTGAAAATGAAGAAATTTCAGGAATGTCTCTTGAAGTTGTAGGAGATATTGCACCTGCAGAACCAGAAATTATTTTTGAGCAATCTGAATCTCAACCTTATTCAACTGAAACATCTGTTCAGAAGGTCAAAAATAAAGTTCCAAGAGAATTGAAAACAACTAGTAACTATCCAAATGAATTTATCATTGGAGATGCATCTCAAGGCTTGAGAACAAGAGCTTCATTCAAGGAAATGATGGGTATAACTTTCTATCCCTCACAATTTAATAAATCTGTCAACTTGCTATATATTTTATGTTGTGAATTCACGATATCTGTTTTATCTCATATATTTTTTAACATCTGAATTTGGTTTGGATGGTGATAATCACAAGTCATTATATACTGTAATTGATTGATTGACTATATAGACTTGTGAGCATTTTACTTATGATTCATTTGCATGATATGTATTTGCTTAAATTGATTGTTGTATGATAATTTCTCATGCACTTACAGTCATGCACCTATAATGGATTATATTTATTTGCTGTCCAAATATGAGTTTTGAAACTTCCACCTTGCTTAATCACGTGTGCTCAACCTTTTTGTTGCACGAGATGTTCTCATATTCATGATTCAATCATCAAAACAATTTTCCTTTGGAATGTTTTCTATTTTGATTGAATTGATTTCCAATGTTGCAAAGAGATTTTGTGTATTTTTCTATTCTAAATTGAATTGACATAGTTCCTTTTGGAGTAAATGAATTGTATTTGCTTGGCAAAACTGTGTTCAAACACCTAAGAGAAATTCATGAATGATTATACATGGTTTTTGCTACAAATTATCAAATTGTGCACTTATATGCTCTTAACTTCTACACAAATCATCTCAGGTGGTTTTAATGTAGTAAACTGTTTTGATTGAAGTTAGATATACATTGCAAATGCTCAAAACCCATTCAAATATGATGATTGGTTGCATGACATGAGCTATCATGAGATAGTTGCTATTCTAACTTTTATTTGGAGAAAGAGCTATCATCTTTCATAAGGAATGCCCATGTGTTAAAAAAATATATTTGGAATTGGATTGGCAAAACCAATGGGTACATCCTTATTCTCTTGCATCAAAATAGAAAAGGACTCATATGGTAAGAACATAAATGAGAAAGGCGCAAAGGTATGATTGTATTACTAAAATATCAAATTGTTTGGTTTATGTTCAAACATTCTAACAAGTCTTAAAGAATATCACTTGAAAATAGTTAAAATAATTTTTATTCAAACTCAAACAATTGGATTATGATATCCCAAACTAATATGCTTGATCTAGTGGGATTTTGTAGACCATACAGGTGATAAAGTTAAGCAATAATAGCTATTATATACTTACCTTGAACAACATGTAGTTCATGGAGTAGCAAGAAACAAAGCACTATTGCATCATTTATTACTAGAGCAAGGTGCACGGTGACATTAAGTTTGACACTCTCAACCTCTTTGGATAAAACACCAATGGTATACTCAAACCATGTTGTGTTTACATTGTTTTACCTTATGATAACATGCTCACTTATTTTAAAATCCAATGTAAAAATCTAGAGATATGATTTTATTTGTACATTTTCAGAACTAGAACATTGATGTTTACTTTATGGGTTCTGAAAATTATATTGCTGATATAGCATTTGAAATCGTATAGGCTACTCTTGGTGTGTGTGACCAATATATTTTAAGTAACCCATGGTGATATACATCGTTCTGGATCCAACATAGCTTTTGATGCATATGTTTTTTTCATATCATTCCTCACTGCCACGAAATTGTTTCTTAGTCTGAATTTGTGTGCCGATAATAATTCATACATGTTCATGTTCAGACCTAAAGCATATTCCACTACCATTCTTTTTTCTTCTACCACTCAATTTATTCCCTTGGTCCAATATTATGAACCACAACCATTTTTTCTGGCCTAAGATGTTGTTTGCAACCATTTAATTGTTGTTGCCACATTTTTTTTTGTACATTTCCTTTGGGCCATTATCATGTACTGTAACTTATGCTGATAAAGATTTGATTTATCATAAACCTAAAGCATCCTCGGTGGCTATTTCCTTTTGGCCCGATATTATTTCTTAATGCCACCACAGGATTTCTTTGACCAAAATTGTCCTTTATTACAAATGCATCTTTGGAATTATCACCCATCATTACATGATATTTGATTCAACCCAAAATACATCATCGTGCCATTTTTTTCTTTTTAATCAAATTAACTCCACTGGCACTCAATTCCTGTTGGGCCTAAACATATCTCATGCTGCCATTTTATTTCTTTTCCCTGCTACCACTTCATTTTTTTTTTCAGCCCAATATCATTCGCTAGTTCCTTTTAGTTTAATCGTAACTCAATCTGTTTAGGCCTAAAGCATTGTCCGCTGCCACTCTAGATCACTTTCTGGCCCAGCTTATCTTTCCTTCTTGTCTTGAAAATATACCATACACAATGAGCTAATAACAGCTGTTATCATATGTCTGTCTTGTCTTGTCTTTTGACATCAAGTATTTTTTTTGTTTTACAATAAACTCCTCATTCATGATAACATGAGTGCTTTAAGCTTAATTGAAAATCCTATGCAATACTTTAGCACCAAGAACATAACATTATATGTAGTGTCACTCTATTTGAGAACATTTTCAGTATAAGAACATTGAAGCATGCTCTGTATATTCTGAAAATAAATTTGGATTTTTCTGGTATAACCCTCTGAATAAGTTGTATGTTTTCTTGGCCCAAATAGTTACTATTGTTTCTATTATTATCATCTTTGGGCTTGGGTTCATTTTTCTTAAATCCCCATATATGGATAGCCTATTTGCTCATTCTTTAACATTTGTACACTTGAGGCTATTGGTTTATTATTTGATCATGTTTGGCTTTCTTTTTGCACATTTCATTGTTCTTCATGTCACACTTGATAAAATGGTATGCGCTATGTTATGATGCTTATTTATTATGATGTGTTGTTGAATGTATACAATTTCTCTTTTAAGGTTAAAAGAGAAAGAATTGTGATGAACATTGCATCTGCTTTGTTATTTTATTCCATCTTATTGCTTGCTGTTGTTGCTACTTTGAGAGAATGCAAATAAAAAGTCCATTTGATTTGCTTTGTGATGACATGTTACTCTCTCTATATGATGCTAATACATACTTTTGGTTGACTCAATAATTGACTTATTAACTGCATAAGTTTATTGACACATGTCATGCATGATTCAAGATTTGCATAATTGTGCTTCAATACAAATCATCTCTACAAAATCATTCTTGTATAGGTTCTGTTTATGCATATCGAATGTCTCCTTCAAAATTAGGAGACATTTCTGAAACTTTCTGGTTATTGGCAGAATTTGTCATTTCTTATGCATTTTATCCCACTCTCTATATTAGTACATTGGAATGATTGTATAACATATACATCGTGCTCCTAATCCATATTGCAATCATTACTTGTTTTTGTCCATTATGATATCACCACCATCTTGCAGGTCTATCCTTCACCTTGACAACACTAAGGATGAAAAATAATATGGTGATACATATATGATGAGATCTATTCAAGGTGGGAGAAGCATATACAGATATTCATAATATATTGCTACAATTAGCAATTGGGATATTTATACTTGTCCAATAATGAGGAATATTTGTTGCACTTATTGATATATATGTTTATTGTGCCTCTAATTTTAACTCTGAAACCTTTTTAAATATCTTGATACTTGTTGCATATTAAAGCTTGTCTTTCTTCTGCATAGTGTACTAATATTTTAGATCCTTGAGTCCCTTTGATGACAAAAGGGGGAGAAGTAAAAGAAAGACAGGAAATGTTGATGATGTGATGATCTAATAGCAAAAAGCTTGGCACTGTACACATTGATCTATCTTGGGTGGAAAGAATTCATTTATTCTCACATCAAATCCCCTACTTTGGTATACATATATTGGGAAATATGTGCAAGCATTGAGGGGGAGCTCATATCAAGGGAAAGTTCACATTAAGGGGGAGTATGCTTTCTTGCTTATTCATCATCATTTCCTTTTATGTATGTTTGTCATCAAGGGGGAGATTGTTGGCTTGAGAACCTTAAATGATGACAAACATAAATATGCTGAACATTTTAATATATTTGCTAAGTGTTTCAGAAATGCATCAGACAACAAATATCTCCTAATGGCACAGGAGATATTCTTGGTCTGGCTCAAAATGACTCACCCACTACATAGACCAGAATAATATATACAGAGATTGACAAATTGAAAGATAACAATACTGTACAAATAAAAGTCATACTCTGAAGTTGTGGGACCCATGAATATAGAAAAAGCTCACATCTATAAGAAAGAGAAAGTGTGCACTAAAGTACAAGGGAGCTAGTATAGAAAAGCAAACAAATGAACATAGACCCATTCCTACTACTGTGACAAAGATACAAAGAAAAAGGGGATGACAAAGAATAGAAGAAAGTCACTCCAGTGGGCTCAAGCAACGGTCATATACTTACTCCCTCTTGGAACCCACTTTGCTAAAAGCTCTCTACCAAAGAAAAAGTGTTCATTGACTATCATCAGCCCTTTTCCATATGACAGCAACCCATTTTTCTATGACAGCACACAGTAAAAGTACAGTAACCATTGGGAGTGCAAATAGCTCAATAAACGGTCATATTTTTACACCAACTTGGGACTTACTTTGCTGAAAGCTTTCTGTATAAAAGAAGCATTGGAGACAGCAAGCAATATCAGAAAAAGAGACAGCAAGCAATATCAGAAAAGGAGAGCTCATTGTTACATATCACTTTTCGCAGAAGAAAAGGAACCATTCCAGCTGTCATGTTTTGGCTTGCAACGATTATATCTGACTCTATTTAAGAAAGCATTAAGCTGCCATTGTTCCTTGAGAAAAAGAGCTTGCATTGCCAACTACATTAGAAGAATACTACTCCATCTTTTTCTCCTCAAAAAAATTCTGCTGTGTTTAAAAAAGCATATCAGTGCTATCTTTATTTGCTTGAGAGCTGAGTGTGAAATAGCATATTAGTTTTGAAAAAGGCTGAGCTATTTTGGTGAGAAATCTTTTGTGAAAAAGCCATTTGAGTGAAACACTATTTGTAAGGAGTTAGGTTTCATCTATCTTTTTTTGTGTTTGTAAGAGCTACATCTATTTCAGTTTCAGTTTGTAAGAGCAGAGTCTCTTTTGGTTTGATTTGGTTTAGCTTACACTTGGGTTAAGTGGTAAGCTTTGATTTGTGAGAAAGGAATTCTCTTTGATTTGGTCTAGCTTACACTAGGGAGAGTGGTAAGCTTTGTTTTGTATTTGGACCTCAAATTAGTGAAACTCTCACCAACACTGGTGAGGACTGGAGTAGACTTCACATTGAAGTTGAACCAGTATAAAAAGTTCTTGGTGCATTCTCTCTAATCCTTTCTCTTTATTTTCTAGTATCTCAAATAAGTTTTCTGATTAACATTGTTAAAATTATCCTTTCTTACAATATTAAAACACTGTCTTAAAAGGAAAACAAAGTATTCAAATACTGTTTTTCAAGTCTATTTAGAAATCACACTGTTGCACGAATATCTCCTGTTTCCCTAGGAGACATCTGGGCGAACCTTCTAACTGTTCAGAAAAGCACACTGTTTAGCGAATATCTCCTGTTTCCATAGGAGACATCTGAGAGAACTTTCTAACTGTTTGTTAAGTGTGCAGAAAATTTTAAAAGATCACTTGATTCAAACCCCCCCTTTCTCAAGTGATCTGATACCATCAACTTGTTTTTAGTCTTGTCACGTATGACTATTGGTTGTCATGCATGATTAAATGACCTAACCCTTTGTTAGTCTGTTCAATATTTAAAAGAGACATAGTTTAATGATATGGACTAAGAGCGTGTTTAGATGTGATTATTTTGGGTGAAAATCACTTTTTTCGTAGTTGATACCAGAGTCTGAAACTCGGTGTTGTTTGGATCGTTGTGCTGGTGGCTAACCTCAAATTAGAATTTGAGACATCACTATATCTTTTGAAAATTAATATTGTTGGGACTACTGTGGCAATGGTAAACGTTTAAGGCATGATAAACTTTTTGAACTCATTGTTGTTGGGACTGTTGTGCCCGTGATTAACACCAAATGAGAATTTGGTGAGGCGTAAGGACAATTTTGAAACTTGGTATTCTTGGAACCACTGTATGGGAGGTCGACACCATATTGGTGTCAAGGTACGATAGTTCTTCATGACCATAGAATTTATCTAGTTTTAAAAGCTTTTTTTTTTTTTTGGGAGAGATTAATTCATATTGTCATCTATGTATTTTTGCTACACTCCACACTAATAACTAGTCAACGGGGTCGATGACAATTATAGCCATGGATTGACCTATATCAATAAGGAATGTAACCCCTGCCATGATTTGATATTTCTTAGTTTTAGCTGGGGAGTCATATTCAAGGGTTGCATTGTGGATCTCTACTTGTTTAATTTTCTTAAATTTGACCACACTAATAATAAAATTAGTTATTAACCCTAGAATTATTTTCAAAACAAATGTTTTACCTTTCATTAAAAAAAAAGGTCGAAACAACTCTATATATTGATTTATTGACTGTGTCCAATGGAGAGTGTTAGAATTATCTGATAACTCTGGATGACTAGGATCAATTGAGCTATTCTGATTTTGATAAAAGGAAAATGAGTTAGGGTGTAATTAATTTGTATTGGGATACAATTTTAAAGCCAAATTTTTAATCTAAGTGATCTATGTATTTGGATTTAGACATCTATCACACTTATTACTGTAGATAAGGCCTTAAACCGTAGGGGGAGGGCATTAAGATTATTTATTATTTGCTTTTATACGCATAATGTTACTTTATAGTTAATCCAAATAGTGGTAATTTATTGGGTGGCACCAAGGTTTTAATTGCGATTGCAAAGTATATCATAACAATAATATTACGGACACAATTATAATTATAGACCACAATTTAAAACCATAGTAGCACTAATAGTAGAAAGATATTTTGTTTACAATACAAATCTACAACATACTTATACTCCAACGGAAAATGAAAATGATTGGATCACAATATTATTTGTCTTCTTATGCTGTGCATAAAAATATTATAGGTTTGTGTTGTATACAAAACATTTCTCTTAATCGTATTTTGTATTTTGTACGATCAAGATAAAGATGATGGTCCACCATGCACCTTCTCTCGTTCGAAATATACAACACCATCTTTCTCTCTCTGACTATATATGTCAATTTCTATTAATTACGTGAAGATATCATTAATCTCTGTGGGCGAGGTTTTGGGTCACACTCATCATTTGCCTGTCGTCCTATCCTTCTTATAGCCAAGTTAGCACACAATTTGAAGGATATAGAAAAAGAAAAAAAAAGACCCAGAAACATATTAAGCACATTTTGAAGGTGCAATGTATCTCTCAGGCCGCTAATAGGTTACAAAACCACTATTCCAGTAACTGCTGATAGTCAAATTATGTGTTAAATTACTACTATATTTGCCATTGCATCGATGCATGCACTTGCCACTGACAGTGAAACAAAATCTTCGATGCATATTTGCAACTCCAATTAATGAGTCAAAAGAAAATCCACCCGATAATTGTTTTGCTATCAAAGGCCAAAGGGTGCCACCAGAGAACCGTACCAAAGTCCAAGAAAAAGCAAACAAAATAGATAGCTGCCACATTAATTTCATCCATATTATAACTACAAAAATGCCCCTATATTTTTTTGAATTAGGAGTGAGGACATAGGCACAGTGCTATAAGACAACAACAGAGAGAGCATAGCAGAGAGGCTGTGACAAAATCTCATCTTTCGCTTCTTTTCAAATTCAAAAGCAAAATCACCATCTGGGTTTTGATCTGAAGGCGTTGAAGGAGGAGGGGGAATCTACAGTTTGCTTAGGTGAGTTGGGGTTTATATGTATATGTGGATGAGGCATTTGGTTACTTGATTTCATACACAAAGCATCATCTCATTACTTAGTGCACTAATGATAAGGCTTTGCGGGTTAAAATCAGTGATGTTCATGGTGGTTTTGACAATAGCACTCCTTGTTCTGCCTGTGGTGCTGCCACCACTTCCACCACCTCCAATGATACTCATGTTTGTCCCTCTTTTGATAATACTGCTTCTGGTGGTGTCTCTATTCTCTTCCAAACGTGGCCCTGGCATGATGTGCTATTATTATAACTCTGTTTGATAACTAGCTATGCATGCTTTATTAGATCGATGCACATTGATTCAGGCTAAGCATACCTCAATGTTGCATGCATGCAGTAGTGATGACTAATACTAATGTTTGGATTTGGTGTATAATTCATATTCTTTTTTATGTTTTTTTCTCTCATTTATTCTGCAATCCCAAGTTTAGCCCAGAAACCTGGTGTTGTTTGACAATCAGAGCAATGTAGGAGACTTTATTTATCCAAAAAAAAAGGAAGCAATATATATCTTATTTGCATAAAGGATTTCTGTTTATATAATATTAATCGAATTGTTTACAAAGTTTAGTACATGTAACATATGATCTTATACACATACATTGTTGTGCTGTAAAATAGGCTTTCATGAAACCAAAGAGTAACTAACAACCACAAAATACAGTTTCGATTTTGTGGTTCTCCTCACCAGAAAGAGACGGAGAGAACGAGGTAGGAAAAAAAAAATCATTCTTCTATAAGCACAGGTCAAGGATTCTTTTCAACGACACAGTCACACGAAAACTAATGGAGCTAGATAAGTGAATATATATTAAATAAAATTAATAAAATCACTTTTTTTTAAAAAAGTATATATATAAAAATAATATATTAAGACTTTTAAATATGGAAGGCGTCAAAATTGAAACTCGTTTAAGAGAGAGGTGGCTAGGCACGTTCATTGTCATTCTCTATTGTTTGTTGCTCAGAGCTTTCTGCGCCGACATGCCGACACGTGGTGGCCATAGACAGCACCTTGGTTTGCCTTGTTTTGTCTTCCAAGAAAAGGGAAATTAAAGTATTGTCAAAGGGAAGGGTGGGAGAAGTGAAGTCACTGCAACTTCGCATACTCACCTTATTCTCATTCGCCACCTTTCCTTGAACTGAATGAACTCTCTTGCATTTTGATTCCACTTTCATTTTCAAGATTTTTGCTGTGCATATTAATCAACCAACCATTAACAAGTGTTTTTAATTTTCTTCACATGCCATGTTATTTGCTGTTTCGCTTGGAACGATAATTCCTCAGGTTGGAAATTCATGTTCAATTTTAAATACGATTTTGCTAATCGGTCTTTATAGCACTATGGACACCGGATAAAAATAATGCCAAATAAATCTTAGTGTTTTTTAATGGAACTCATGCTCAGAAAACATCATTTTTTTTTTTATGTCTAACTCCTTAATTTTTTTTATTTCTATTTCCCTGACCTATGTCTGGCAATGGTTAGATAAACCTAACGTAAAGTTTTTTCACATAGAAAAGATAATTAAGTTTTTGTAAGTTCCAAGATATTAAATTGTATTAAAAATTTTTAAGGTTTCTATTTTCTGCATCTTTAATCAGTGCCCTTATCAAGACCCTTAAATGCTTACAGCAATTGACAAAATGATTGAAAATGTCCCAATGCTAATTTTTTTTAATATTTATTTCACAATACTACCCTTAATACTAATTATCTACCTTATTTAATTATTTCTTTCCATTTACTCTGACTCTTCTTTAATAAGGTGTATAATTGAAAAATTATATCATTTAAAATTTCTGAATAAACAGTTATTGATTTTTAAATTGGACAGTCACTCCCAACCGAATATATTAGTTTATACTACTTAATATCATTATGAAATCATTTCTCAAAAAAAAAAAATTAAGCTAATGGATAAAAACACATAAATAGTCATGTAGTCTAACATTCTAACAATGTTCTTATTTCTATTTTTAAGAATCGAATCCCCAACTTTTACAAAAGTCGTACTAAATTGAGCTATTTACATAGAGCTAACCCTTCTCTTTTTTTCTTAAAAGAATTTTCGAAAGCGATGCGTGACGTTAAAGACTTGGTAGGTCAGTGATAAAAGTTTATTATATTCGTTTGGTAAAATACAAACATGGAAAAGGCTCAAAAGAGCGTGAAAATTACAAATTCATACATTAATTATTTTTCTGATCTGGCTAGTAGTGTGACCCTGTATCATTTTTCACGTTTTTAATTCATTAGGTGAAACTTGAAAAAAGCCCACGAGTGGAAGTGACAAGTCCTTTGGACCATGAAATTGCTGAATTGGGTTGGTTCAATGTAGGATTTACCAAGCAAGTAGCAAAAGTTTGTCCTGTCCTCTCTTTGAGCACAATATATGAACTAGGCAGGAAGCTTCGACCAATGGAACATATCTGAGAAATTAGGCAATGATTGCGAAACGAACACATTCCGTAATTGATTTAACCGATGTTGAAATGCGTACGTTAAACACGTTTGTGTTTTACAGCGTGTATGGTATGAGACTTTATTATTATTATTATTATTATTATTACGCTATGAGACTTTAACCTAGGTTATCTTAAGTTTAAAGTAATTCAAAGGCAGATCTCTCCTGTACATTGCTTTCGTCATTATTGCCAAAAGAACGCTGAATTTGTTGAACAAATAATGGTTAAAACTTAAAGGGACGGAAGAAGAAAAAAAAAAACAAAAGAAAATGAATACATACAGGAATGATTGTACTTGAAACGTGGAGAGAGCAACATCATTCAACATGAATTTTGCCTTCACTATTTACTATAGGGTAATGGCAAATTGCCTATTGAATTAGTCCTAGCAGTCGGGGATGAACAATCAGCAATTTCAATAATCCTACTTATAAGATTTACGTTTGATGATAGGGTTCTAAATGCATTTGTTACGGAATTAAGAGGGTAACGCTTTTATGGAAAAGGAAATTTTGAAACCCATTCTTAAGACCTTTTATTCTTAATTTTTTTCAACCAATGTTCTTTGAGTACTTGTTGACAAAACCCTAAGAAGATAATCGAAAAGATGTTAAAAAAATTGGGATTATATTACGGATGACGAATGATACCCATTTCGCACGTATCTACCTTGCTTAAACTCGTTTGAATAGATTAAGAATAATGTTGTAGGTATTTTGGAAAAGTAGCAAGTAGGGTATGGGTTGGAGCACATTATCTCTAGGTGTTGTCGATTTTAATTGTTAAAAGTTAAAACTGGCGAGTAGGATGAGAGCATGTTGTCAAAGTTCATCCGATAAGACAATAAATTGGGTTGGGTTAAGTCAAAATCTCCCTCAACCTACCCCATTACCATGCGTAAGTTATAAATGTTACTTATTCTTTTGATCAATTATTTTATTTATGATAAAAGTTTAATTTTGATGATTGACAATTATATACTTTGATCATTGATAGTTATAGAAAAAATTACATTGTCATTCAGCAAATTTTTTTATTTTTTATGTATATGACTTTTTAAATAATAAATATAAAAATCAAGTATATTTATTTATCTGATAATATATAATTAAATAATAATATAATTTTTTCATATGTTTAATATATAAAAATTAAAACCTTCCGTTAAAATTGACAAATTCTTATAATAAAACTAACGAATGGAAATAATTGTTTGATAACTGTCATCATATAATTGCAACAAGGCAAGGTTCATTTTAATTTGACTATATACTATGAGTCATTTAGTTCATATCTTTTAGAATAAATCAAATCAATCTCTAGCATTGCAAAACATAAGTCAAGTTAGTTTCTATCCCACTTTTATTTGACATGTTGTCAATCATATAAAATATGTAACGTTAAGTGATACTTTAACATATTATATGCTATCTAAAATATATGAAGTTTAAAATAATTTATTTTAGTGTCTAAAATTACACAAAATGAGTTCTTTAACGATTTTGAAAAAGATTTAAATGATTCATTTTATATAATTTTAAATACTAAAATAAGTCATTTTCAACTTAATTATACTTCAAATAATATAAGATATGTTAAAGTATCACTTAATGTTATACATAATTGTTTAATTGATGAAATGTTAAATACAAGGGGATTGAGAAATTAACAATATGACTCACATTTTATAATTTAAAAGAATAATTTGATTTATTTTAAACATCAATTGCTAAAAATACTCACAAATATAAAATTGGGAAGCAAATTGAATACTAATACATCTGTAGAATGAATCAATAGGTCTCTGTATAACAACCACAAAATCAGTACTCTTTTGTGGTTCGAAGGAGCGCAGCCCAACCCAACAGTAGCATAAATTTGTGACCACCCAGCCAATCCCTATGTAGTACTGTAGTAGCTAGCTTCCGAGTCCTACGCGGTGGCTTCACTTCACCCAAATGAGCAAAATGGTAGAAACTCCGATTCATGAACCTTTTCGGACCAAAAAAAGTTATGAACTTTTGAGCACCTAAATGATGAGATTCGTGGAACTAAGCAGTCGAATTTAGAAATAAAAAATTCAGCGATTAAATATGTTTTTAGTCGGACCAAAAAAAGTTATGAACTTTTGAGCACCTAAATGATGAGATTCGTGGACCTAAGCAGTCGAACTTTTGTATACATCATCTATTATTATTTATTGAATTAAATCATTCAATAAAAATGATAATAATCTCATAGCTAGTAATAAAAGGTCCATGATGAATCCAAATATATAAGGTTTACCTTGTAATTTATCCTTTTAATCTTTGGTTTTAAATCCTTTAAAATTTTTACTTTAATTTTACTTTTTTAAATTTTCTTTATTTTTATTCTTATTCTTCTAAACTCTGGTCTCTAAATATTTTTTAATATACATTTATTTGTTATAAATATACAAAATTTATGTTTGTTCTTTAAATATGTCAAAAATCTTCTGTTGATCCTTATAAATATCATCATTTAATATTAGATTTATATGATAGGGACAAAAACATAATGATGGAAAAAAATGATTAAAACCAAAATAAAATTTTAGATGGATCAAAACCAAAATAACTTATATTTATAAGGATTAAGAACATATTTAAACCAAACTTCAATATCACTCTCTAACCATATAGGAGGGGCAGATCTACATATAACATGAGGGGGCTTATGTGCCACTAAAATATGAGTATTTTATTATTAGTATGTAGATGATATATAAATATAATTTGGTTTATCTAATTTAACCGTAGCATTTTACTTGTTATTTTTTACTCCCTCCATTTCACTCTATCTGTGCAAAAATAATATATATATATATATATATTAAGAAAATAATAAATATATCTTGATAATGGTAAAAAAATATAAGTGGACAATATTATCTCTATTAAAATACAAATTTATGTGATTACAATATTGTTAAAAAATAAGCACAATTAATTACATTAGGAGTAGTATTGGAAATAAAAAATTTAATTTTCTTTTTGTAAGAAATGGAGATGATTTGTAACCAAAAAAAACTTTAAAAATGGATAAATGGAGTGAAAAGAGAGTATTGTTTTGGTGCGCTATTGTCACTGGTTTATAATCTGATTTTTGTTTTGTATTTTATAATAAACATACTTTTTTATTTGCACGTTGCTCGCTTCCCTGTTCTGTAGTTTGAACTGAATTTTATCAAAAGAAAAATATAAATATATACGTATTTTACTCCCATTATTTTATAGAGTTTGACAACATACATAGAAAAATATTATACTTGTATATTATGTTTGTCTCATTACCTAAATTTTCCGAAGCAGTATATAAAATGCACACCTAGACCATTAGATTAGATACCAGAATAATTCTGCCGCACTTGAGCTTTGATCCTTGCCTTGCAAATTATCCTAACCAAATCACCATCACCATTAATTGTTCACAAGCATATTTAGGGTGCGTTTGTTCAGATTTTTTTAAAAATTTAATTATTCTTTTTCAATTTTTTCAAAAGATATTCTTTTTAAAATAATTGAAACTAAAATAATTGAAAATCGATTTTTTCAAAAGATATTCTTTTTACCTTTTATAAAAAAAAGCTGAAATCTATTTTTTTAAAAAATTTTGATTATTTTGTAAAAAACTATCCAAATATACAAAAAAAAAAGGGATTCTTTTTAGATGAAAAAAAGTGATTTTGGCAAGGTTGTTGAATCCAAATCTCCCGTCTCCACTCCATGTCCCCCAATCAAGTTTTGCTATGTATTTAAAATATGGGTAGTTAAAAGATAGTGGTTAAATAAAAAATTATAGATAATGTCACTATTATATATGCGTTAAAATTTTATTGAGAGGACAAGGGAATGAGACACGGAGTGTGGATAGAAGATTTAGATCCCCCCAGAGCATGCTTAAGAATGTAAGAGCGGACACTTTTATGAACCAAGGTGGCCTCAGCGTGCTTGCACCTCGTCTGTGGCTCAGTTTCGTGGAGCATTGTTGGAGTACCATGCTAAAGCGCATGAGCGATAGGAGCGGCTGCTCTTTGTGCATTGGGCATTCTAACAGGTCTAAACCTTTGGACCTCTGAAACCCGTGAACACAAACGCGAACCCACACGAAGACCACTGGAGATAGTGGTACGAGAAGGAAAGTTGTGGCGGCGTCCGGCCGACAGCGGTGTCAACAATGCATAGACAGAGGGTGTTCAAGTGAGAAAGAGAGAGAGTCTTTGTTAGGGTTTTTTTTTTTTTTTAATATGGGACAAGTCTTTTTGATTTTTTTTTAACTAAGTGAGTCATTTCTAGTGTGGTTGTGTGCGTCATGTGTGTGTTTTTTATTTTTTATTTTTTTTGTGACTAGGCTGTCACTGCTATAAAACTAAATGAGGTTTTTCTCTTCTTTGTTTGATAATTAAATTTATACAAAAAAAGAATTAAATTTAAAGGGATATAATTTTATTAGTTATTATTTGAGAAAAATATACCATCAAGGGATACATATTTTTTATTGTGACTAATTTTGCTCTATTTGTACTATTAAATACACACATATATTTGTATAAATGTAATGGTCGATTTTGATAAGAATCTACATCCTGTGCTGTGTTCCTATGTTCTATGCTCGTTTCCCACTCCATTTCTATGTAAAATCTCGCTCTAGACAACCTTGAATTTTGGGACTCCAAAATCCCATACAAACACACCCTAAAGCTCATAGCAAGAATTAGGGGCTCAAATGAATTGGTATAAGTTTCCAAAATGGTGTATATGATAAAGATTTTTAATTTAAAGAGATTATGAGAAATTTGTCTTGCAAAAAGCTTTTCATTAAATGTAAAACTAAGTTTGAATTATAGCTTAAAAATATTTAAAACTCAAGGGAACTCCAAATTTAATAGTAAACTCTTACATATCTCAATAAACTACGATAGGTTGTGAGTTCAAATTTTATCCCAACCCTCAGCCCTTATTTTCTAATATCTTAACTTTAAAGAAGAAAAAAAAGCATCAAAACTCATCACCACTAAATTAGTACTAGTGACTTAACAATGCTGTTGTGTTTATGAAAGCAGTTGTCAATTCATCACATGGTCATATCAGCAATTTAATGAAGACTTCCCGAACAAGCCACATCAACGAAAAATAATGAAATGAACTGATTTTAATGTTTCAAGCGAAAAACAATAACTTTTCATTTGATCAGACGATAACAGAGATGACCAGCCACATCAAGCCCCCAACTAATTTATTGTCACCAATCACAAAACCTTCCAATCAGATTCAAATCAAGTGCATATCATTTACAGTTTTTCTTGCAAATGCCTATACAAAAGCTTAGAACCAGGAGAGGCTAACGCTTCAAATGGCTGTAGTATATATGGGCGGGCCTCGAAGTGCTGGAAAATATTATGCTGAGATTCAATGCAACCCCGTGGTTTCAACGAATGATTCATGTCAATATTTTGGTCAGCTTTTCCACCCCCGAGATAGCCTCCCCAATTGCTGTACAAAGCAGGGCCACCACTATGGCTCCAAAGCCTCGTGAAATCAATCTAAACTTTGCATTGTTACCCTAAGCAGACTGCACGGTGACCTGCTCTGCAGAAGCTGTGTCATACTTGGCATTAGCCTCAGGGGTGTCTTCTTCACTAGGTGGAACCAGCTGCCAAAATAGCTGTAAATACTTGTCCCAATCCTTCAGAATAGCTGCACCTTTGTTGCTACCGGTTTTTTCCTTCACACACAGGTTAAAAATTTTATTTTTGCATTATGATAATTAACTGATATAAAGAGGATAAGAATCACAAGTTTTTGCCTACGTGAGTGGCACATGCAATGCATAATTCTCGTGCATGTAGATAAGAGACTTACAACATGGGATTCAATTAGGCTCTTCAGCTGCATCTGCCCCACAGGCGCTGAGACTCGCTGGATTTTTACAATTTCTCTGTTTACCTGTAAATAGTCTCAGATATAAGCATAACAAACAAATAAAATAAAACGGTTTTGTTTCCAGAATCAAGAATAAAGGCTGTGAAGGTTACTATAGTTACTTTTTTAGTTGAATTTTGCTATAATGTCAATATAAATTTTTTTATACAGTTATCTAATATTGTATTTGGTATGTCAACATCTACATGAGATGTTAAACTCATCAAATGATGCCTCAACACATCATTGGATGCAAGCATTAGATTTTTTACAAAGTGCAACAGAATTAAATTCACTTTTTTCTTTTTACGTGTATTTTTTTCTTCCTTTTGGAGGAGGGAATAGAAATCTGAAAACTCTGCATAGGATGAGAATTGTAAGTGCTTGATGAAATGTACTGTGAGTTGTGAGCCTCTACACAGACTATCATAAAAAGATAAAGCAGACAGACCTAAGTACCATGACAAGCAGAGCTTAGAAGCAGATTTCAGAGGCAGTTGGTGTTTTAAGCGTAGGAACTTGTGAGTTGTGACATTAGGGAAGATCTTAAAAGTGTTGCGTAGTTCATGTTTTCTTTAAATGTTAAAAATGCTCCCAAACCATAGATTTTATTTATCATATTATCCTTTTCTTATGTTATCGGGGCAGAAAGAGAATCAAGATCCACAAAATGAGAAAAGAGCATCTCCACAGTCCATGCATGCACTGGTGCAATGAAAATGGAGGAAGGAAAGTGAAACAGGTCTCAAGGCCAAACCTTCGGTATGAGAGTATTATCCTCATCAAGAATGTAAGCCAACCCTCCGGTCATTCCAGCAGCTACATTTCTACCCACTCTGTCAAGGTATAAAAGCATGTGAAGATTCAGTTAATATTAGCTCAATTCATTCAATTACACAGAGAACAGGGGCTGAGGATGAGAGGAAGAATGGTACAACTTCGATAAAGAAATATTACTCACTTTCCCAGGACAACAACGCAGCCACCAGTCATATACTCACAACAATGATCTCCTGTACCTTCAACCACGGCTTCAGCAAGTGAGTTTCTCACAGCGAATCTCTCCCCAGCCTTCCCTCTAACAAAGACCTGTCCACCTGTGGCCCCATACAAGCAAGTGTTCCCCACAATAGCTGCATCTTCAGGTTGAAACCCCGTCTTGTCAACAGGTCTGACAACCAACTCCCCTCCAGCAATGCCCTGGCAATAGCAGCTAAAAAATATCAGGACAACGAGCTAAAAGTTGAGTATCTAACAAAAAATTCAGTATAACAACTGAATTAGAAGTATCCATTTCATTCATTTCGGTGATAAAAAGGGGGCATGAAAACAGGATAACTTCAAATTGCTCAACATGATTATATTTGGCAATAAATAATATCATCAAATCCGAGGAAAGCAGAGTAAAACCATACCTTCCCCACATAATCATTAGCCTCTCCTACAAGGCGAATGTTCATTCCAGGTGTCAAAAAGCACCCAAATGACTGCCCAGCACTTCCTGTAAATCTGGGGGCATGGAGGGAAAAGGTTCAGCTTTTATTTAAGTATGACCAGATTTAATAAAGGATTTTGCTAACAAGTATCCTGAAACTCTTTAAGGAGCCAAAAGTGGAAGGTTTTTGATGGAAAAGTAAAACTCTTAAGTTTCCACTGAATGCACTAAAAACTTCAAAATCTTTCCACTTTTGGCTGTTTAAAGAGTGCCTGTTAGCAAAACCCTCAAATAAATTAGATTTCAAGTCAAAATCTTTCCACTTTGGCTGTTTAAAGAGTGCCCATTAGCAAAACCCTCAAATAAATTAGATTTCAAGCTGCATAGTAGAGCATCTTACGTTACATTCAACTGTCCAGCAAAACCAGTGTCACCATATTTCTTGGCAATGACACCAGCTATTCGCCCACAGACAGCACGATCAACATTGTATATATTTATGGTCTTGGTGACCACCTTTTCATTTTCAATGGCATCTGCAATCTGCACAAGAAATATTTTATATTGCTGCCTCATGTAGGAAAATTTCCAATAAAGCAGAGACAGCTATTTTCCTATTTCACATTGGAAAAATGGTAGGGAAAGTAAAATAGGATTTTATAATTTTTTTGTCTAACGCCTACTCATATTGCACTTCATTGAACTTTTTAATGAATTAAATTATCAAAAAAGACATAGTAATTGACATATGTTTTTTGAAAAATCAAAATAGGATTTTGCTAATGAGTGTCCCAAGGGCACTTAGGGAACTCTTTAGAAAAACCTGTCAAAATGTAACATTTACATGAATTAAGAATTGGGAACTACGTGTTAGAAAAAAAAATCATTCATGTGCCTTTACATATTGGTTTAAACTTTTGCGACAGATGACTCATGACATAACATCAGAGCCTCTCGATGACCAAGTGGTCTAGAGTTCATTCCTTGCAATCCCCCACTCTTCTAAATACATATAAAATTTAATCATAAGGTAAACGAGGGTCCACGCTTTAAGTCCAACAAAAGAATTCGCATGAAGGGGCATGTAAGATACAAAATTCATTCTCGTGTCTCTACTCAATACCTTAAGCTTCCAGGTTACATGGTCCATGACACTATCAAAATCAACTTCTAGCTAAAGAGACAATACATAAACATTATGTATTCACAAAAATCACTTGTACGTATATGGAATTTCTATTCTCCTAAGTCTGGCGTTTCTATTCCCCTCCCATACCTACCAACTCTCTTAACATAGTAGTTGGAAAATGAATTAGGAAAGGTTCTAGACCTTTTTATTATACCGGAGACAATAATTAGAGAGCGGCACAGGACAGTACAAACTTCAGAATCTTTCAACCCATCAACGTTTGGAAGGTGAATATTGTTAGCAAAACCTTTTTCTAAAAAGACGCACATCTAAAACTAATTGAATTAGACATATGTTTAAGTGACTACCATGTAAAGTGAGTATCAGAATGATCACAGGCACAGTTGTGAACTCTCCGGCAGAAACTGCTGATCCTATCTAGAATCTTATGATTTGCAAGATGGATTTTCACACAGAAGGCTTATGGACAAAATAAAATTGAAACCTAAGTGAGTCCTGGTATTTGAGCAAACTCAAATGACTGATACGACTCATACAAACTGGTCTGAAGAAAATCAATTACTAGTAGTGCCAATATAATATTTCCACTACCAAAACCTATAATTGTTTACAAATTACCTCTGGGTCAGCTAGTAAAGCATCATCCAGAACAGGGCCATTGGTATGTGCCTCCTGATTCCTGATTTCTGTGCTGCTCCATTTAGGCAACCCAACACTCTGAAAGCGAATGATCAATCACACATAAGCTAAAGAAGCAGGCATTTATTCAACACAGAAAATTTAAGAAAGGAAAAAAAAAAATTACAATATGAATACAACAGAAGCAAGAAATATCTGATTGTAGGTAATACATACAGAAAGGATATAATTTAGGTCCAGATGCTGAGTTTTCACTGGAGATATGTCTCTTGGTTGCAACAAGTCTGTCCGGCCAATCACATCATCTAACTTCTCATACCCCAGCTGTGCCAATATGCCTCGTACCTGGCCAAATAATATAAACAATATATATTCAATATACGAAAAGGAAAACACTACTTCATCCAAACTTCAAAATGGCATATTAAAATTATAATAGGTAACAACAACTCCAAAACAAGGGGCATTAAGATGAATATTGAACATAGATATCAACAGCACCCGCAAAATACCTCTTCAGCAACATACAGAAAGTAGTTGACAAGATCACCAGGAACACCAGGAAAACGTGCACGCAACTCTTCTCTCTGAAGTATAATGATAAAGTCTGATTAGATAAAGGAAAAGTAATCATTACACTAAAAAATATAATAACAAAGAATTCTTATTGAAACCTGACTGGCAACGCCAACTGGGCAATTATTGGTGTGGCAAATGCGGGCCATAACACATCCAGTAGCAATCATTGCCACTGAACCAAACCCGTATTCATCAGCACCCATTATGGCTGCCATCATGACATCAACTCCACTTCTAAATCCACCATCAACTCTGAGAATTACCCTTTCTCTAAGTCCATTTTCAATCAGTGTCTGAAAAAGTAAAGTCCACAATAAAAAACTTGATAACTTTTCATCATAGAGAATGACAAGAATCAATTGCAATTACTCTGTTTCATGATTCAATTATAACCTGGTGAGATTCTGTAAGCCCGAGTTCCCAAGGACCTCCTGCATGCTTGATGGAACTTATAGGGCTTGCTCCGGTTCCACCATCATGCCCTGAAATCTGTAAGTTAAGCATAGTGTCATATATAATGCTCAACCAAGGATGACAAATGAACATCAGAAAGTTGGAGTGTAAAACAACTGATGTAGCACAAAAAATATATAGTTGTGGAAACCTGAATAATGTCCGCATTGCCCTTAGCAACCCCAGATGCAACAGTGCCAATTCCAGCTTCAGCCACCAGTTTCACCGAAACCTTAGCCTTAGGGTTCACCTGTTCAACCAGATTACCATAGAGATTTTTCCTCAATATGTACATGATTATATATATATATATATATATATATGTGAATAAAACAAGTAGTCACCTGATGAAGATCAAAGATCAATTGAGCAAGATCCTCAATAGAATAAATGTCGTGATGAGGAGGTGGGGAGATAAGAGGTACCCCTGGTTTAGAGTTTCTCAACCTAGCAATATACATACTAACTTTTTTGCCAGGCAGTTGTCCACCTTCACCAGGCTTTGCACCTTGAGCAATTTTAATTTCTAATTGATCAGCATTTGCCAAGAATGTTGGGGTAACACCAAACCTTCCTGAAGCAACCTGAATACAATGCAAAATATCTTAGCATATTACCACTGCCTGCAACAATGACTGTACAACTAGAGCTCTAAGCAGAAAATACAGAAAACAAAAGCCAGCCTGAGCACTTAGATTAGCTCAACGCCTCCCAAGTCCTTCCCACCAATTTTCCTCCTCACTCCCTTGCATATCCTTCGTATTTAGCGCTACCCCTATCACACCAAATCACAAGATTCCTCACACTTGCTTTCTCTCTTTTCCAGCTTATCAAAACCATTACAGAGACCTCAGGAGCCCACTACATTCATTCCTCCACTCTTTTCATTAATTCCTTTACGGTGTTTTTTCCCAGTATTTACATTGTCACCCTCGGGTGACTCATTATTTCTGTGATACTAAGATTTTAGAATGGAGAAGAGAGGACTACCACTATTATTGTGAAGATCTTGGCTTTTGTTTCATGAGCTTTTTTCCGGAGACTAATATAAAGCAGTTATAATTTTTTTTTTTTTTTTAAGTTTTAGGATTCCAGAACTAATGCTAAAATTTGATATTTATCCATGGTGGTTCTTTAATGCATAAGTTGGTCAGTCAACTGACTACATTAGTTTGTTCTAATGCTTTCTTTTTACCACTTTTCACGTTATGATGCATAGTGGTGTGGAACTGTAGCAAAGTTGGCACTAATTAATGACCGACAAATTAAAATACTATAATTTTGAGGCAACAGCTAAACAAATCAAATCACATTATTAAATTTGGTCCATTTAGTGCCAATATTCTCTAGGAAGCTCTACGTTGTCAGTTGTTGAAATAGTCTAAGCAAAGAATTTTCCACCATCACAATAAACAACATTTTAATGTATGTCATCCGTTAACATAGTTGTTGAATTTGGAGGGAAATATAACAGAAGAGCATTGAAATAATATGGGGGGGCAAAATACTTGGGTTCAAAATTGCTTACATAGCATAGGTACCAGCAGCACTATATAAAGCCATAAAGGAATAAATGCATGCCTAGTTTTAAGAACATGTAATTAATACTACACTATTCCTAAGACACTTATAGGATTCCAATGACACACATTCAGAACATGCTAAAACACCAACAACCATCTATTATTCTTAACAATAGTTAATGAAGGTATTTTCAAAAAATTTCAAAGCACAGACCTGCTTGATAGCACTGGTCGCAGTATCCCCATTCTGAAGACCTTTAAGGTGCGGAAGAGTTGGAGAGTAACCATCAACAACATCTGTAAGTGGTTTCCAGCGAATAGGATCCTGAATGCAATATATGGAAATATCAAATCAACGTGGAAGTGCAAATAAAATGTTATGGACACATTGAGCTTTGGCCCTGATGTAAACCAGAAATATGGTTACGAGCAACTAAAAAAATGCCTTTTGTTCAACATAAATACATATCAACTGCTTTTATTGGGATCAAAATTATGTTACCTCACCACCTTCCCCTGAATTTGATTTTCCACCTAATCTGTTCATTGCAATTGCAATTGCTTCATGAGTTTCTCTTGAAATAGCTCCAAGTGACATACCACCAGTGCAAAACCGTTGCACAATAGATGAAGCAGGTTCAACCTTCCCTACAGGTATTGGAGCACGATTACTTTTGAACTCAAGAAGATCACGAAGAACCTGCAATGAACAAAAAAATCTCACATAATCCTTTAGTAATGGAATGTACTTAAAAGGCATGAAACTAAGGATCTTCAGGACTCACATTCACAGGTCGATTAGCCAAATACTGCTGATAAATAGAAAAGGCGCTTTGACTTTTTTGACGAACAGCTTTGTGGAGCAACTTTGACATCTCTGGATTATTTGCATGATATTCCCCTGTGGAAATTTTATAGCTACCAGTCAATTCTTTTATGCACCAGAACATTCATTTGAATGCAATTTCATCGATACAACAATAGCGCTCATTCTGTAAAGTTTCTTAAAACATAGCAAAAAGGTCAACTCATTCTTCAAATCTTAACAATTCAAGAACTAAACCATACCTCCTGGCCTGAACTGTATAAATCCAAAATTTTCTAATCTTTTAGCTGTATCTTCAGAGAACGCCTTCACCCAAAAAGACAAAGTCTCTCTTGCTAGCTGCACCAGATAAAAAAAATGAGGGAAGTTTCACTATAAGTGATAGACATTATAATGTAAATTTAGCACATAGGTCCATGCTTGCCCGATTCCCTGTACATGAATGCATAGATTCTGTTGAGATATATTGTACATATCTGTTTTTATATTTATCATTTATTATGATAGATATGATTCGGCAAATTTGTATCCAGCAATTATTATGTAATTATTGCAAGATGTCTATGCATTGTAACATTTTTCTGTACAGGCTTCATTGTTGTATTATTCAGATCAGCCTTTTTTTACGTAATTTTTTCCATTTTCCTCCTTGGGTCAGCCACTGTCATCACTGCCGGCAGATTTTCTGGCAACTTTTCCGACCAGCCACCACCACCATACACTCGCCACCCTCAGATAGGCCAGGCCAAGTCTCAGCCCCAGCCACTGATGGATGTGCTGCTACTTCCCTCTGCGCGTAGAGCCAAGCGCCACCACATCTTCAGCACGTGTAGCCTCGTCTCTGGCTGCCCTTTCACCGCCGACCCTCACCAGCACTTTTCAACCAACTTCCGGCCACCGCTCCGCCAAAACAGAACCTAAAAAGGAGACCCTCTCCCTTTAACATGGCTGAGGCAGCAACATTAAGCCATCCTAGTCAACAATTCTCATTGAATCTCTCAATAACCCTTCTGACTTTTGCCCTCTGCCCTTGTCTAGTAAGGGTCTATTTTCTCATTCCTTTAATGCATCTAGCACTGTTTTTGAGGATTTACGGATAATGGCATCCAGTGCAACTAACCGCATGACCTTTTGTTCCACAAAATTTTTATCTTACCTACCCTCACCAGGTAAACACCATATTACCGTAGCTGATGGATCTGGTGCAATAGTTGCAGTAATTGGTAATATTGCTCTTAGCCCATGCTTGCAGCTAAGATATGTTCTTCATGTTCCCCAACTCACCCATAACCTTATTTCTGTTCACAAACTTATCAAAGACTCAAATGTGTTGTAACCTTTTTTGAAACTCATTGTGTCATTTAGGACCTTGCCACAAGGAAAACGATTGAAGTTGCTAAGGAACATGGAGGGTTGTACTTTCTCCTCAATGTGAAGTCTGCAGTTGGTACCAGTAAGAAGTTGCTTACTTCTTGTCTCCAATCAAGCTCTGAGTCTGCCTCTTCCCAAATTTGGTTATATCACAAACGGCTTGGTCGCCCTCCTTTCTCCTTACTATATTTTCAAAAGAGTCAATTGAGTCATTTCAATGTGATGTCTGTCAATTTGCAAAACATCATAGTGTCTCATTTCCATTTCATCCTAATAGGAGTCATGAACCTTTCACACTAATTCATTCAAATGTTTGGGGTCCTGCATCTATTTCCAACATCACTGGCAAAAAAATGGTTTGGTTCATTCATTGATAATTGCACTAGAGTTACTTGGCTTTTCTTGATGAAAAATAAATAAGAGGTTTTTCAATCGTTTGTTCAATTCTATCACTTGATTCAAGCATAATCTGGAAAATCTATCAAGCATTTACGTGCTGATAATGGTAAGGAATATGTGAATCATCATTTTTCAAATTTTGTTAAAGAACATGGTATTATTCATGAACTTACATGTGTTGATATTCCATAGCAAAATGGTGTTGCAGAAAGAAAAATGATCATTTGCTTGAAGTCATTAGGTCATTACTTTTTCAAATGTCTATTCCTAAGCCATACTGGGTGAAGCTGTTTTAACTGCTGCTTATTCAATTAATAGAGCACCTTCAAGACTTCTTGGTAATGTAAGTCCTGGGTAACTTCTGTTGTCTCACTTTCCTTCTGCCCCTATTATGCAAAGTTTAGAGCCTCAGGTCTTTGGTTGTATGGCCTTTGTTCATGTGCAATGTGAACATCATTCCAAACTTGATCCTAGAGCAGTCAAATGTGTTTTCTTAGGCTATGCTCTGGACAAGAAAGGATACAAATGTTTTCACCCATTTAGTCACTGTTTTTTCGTTTCCATGGATGTCACATTTAATGAAAAGAGTCATTCTTTAGTCCTCAGCTTCAGGGGGAAAGTCTTTCAAAAGCTGAGTTGGTTATCCTAGAGTTCTTCTTTCCTCTTTCATCCACACAGACACTGCCACCTCAACGATTGATGCCTACCTCTGGTTCCCAATCTGACACTTCCCAAGAGCTAGCACTTAGCACCTTCTCTTGCATCACCTCAACTAGCTACAAACAAATGGAAATCACCAATTCAGGTACCAAAAGAAAAGGCAACCTAAAGTGGTCCAGCAATGGCTCTAGGAGTCTAACCCATGGTGAGTACTGAAGGTACAAGTTCTCCTATTCTTCATAATGAGTCTTTGAATGAGTTTGAACCTAATCAAGATGATTTACCTAATTCTCAAAACAATTCTTTAAATGAGATTGAATCTAACCCAGATGATTTACCTATCACATTGAGAAAAGGAAAAAGTACTAGTGCAAGTATCCTATGTCTCAATTCGTCTTCACTAAACATCTCTCCCTATAGCACCAGAGTTTCATTGCAACTATTAGTTCCATACAATTCCAAAACTCAGTCCAAGAAGCAATAAAAGCTAAGAATTGGATTGCCATGAATAAGGAAATGAGTGCAACAAAAAAGAATGGAACTTGGGAGATCGTTGAGAGACTGGGAGATAAAAGAACTATTAGATATAGGTGGATATACACATTGAAATATCAATTTGAAGGTACTTTAGTCCGATATAAAAGCAAGATTGGTTGCAAAGGGGTATACATAGACGTATGGAATTAACTATGAGGATATGTTTGCCCTTGTAGCAAAGATAAATATAGTCAGAGCCTTACTTTCTCTTGCAGCTTATTTTGGATGGGATTTGCATCAATTCGATGTAAAGTATGCATTCTTACATGGAGACTTAGAAGAATAAGTTTACATGGAAATTCCTCCCGGATACGACGTCACCAAGGGAAGAAATAAGGTATGTAGCCTCAAAAAGGATTTGTATCGGTTGCAACAGTCCCCTCGTGTATGGTTGGTAAAACCATGGTATCACTAGGATACAAGCAGAGTCAAGGAGACCATACTCTATTCTTTAAACATACAATTGTAGGAGAACTTATAGTTCTCTTGGTATATGTGGACAACATCATTGTATCAGGTAATGATCCAGCTGAGAATAAGCTTTTGGAGGAGAAATTAGCTGCTGAATTTGAAATGAAAAATATAGGAAAATTGAAATAATTCCTTGGAATAGCGATGGCTTACTCTAAGCAGGGCATCTTTATCTCTCAAAGGAAATATATCCTAGATCTACTTAAAGAGACTAGGAAGCATGGGTGCAAAGCTGCTAGTGTTCCCATTGAACAAAACCATCGAATAGGTAGTGAAAAGGAGAGTCCTAGTGTTGATTGAGCACAATACCAAAGACTGGTGGGAAAGTTCATATACTTGGTCCAAACTAGGCCAGACTTGGCATATGCTGTGAGTGTGCTTAATCAATTCACGCATGATCCAAAAGTGAGACATATGCAAGCGGTAGAAAGAATATTACAATATCTTAAGGCCACACCTGGTAGGGAACTACTGTTTAAAAATGGTGACAAACTCTCTCTAGAAGTCTACATTGATGCTGATTATGCAGGCTCTACTAGTGACAGGAGAAAAACATCAGGATATAGTATGTTTTTGGGAGTAAACTTAGTGAGTTGGAGAAGCAAGAAGCAAGATGTTGTTAGATCAAGTGCAGAAGCAGAATTTTCGAGCCATGGCACAAGGAATTTGCAAGCTGTTGTGGTTGAAAATCATCTTGGATGACTTGAAGATAAAATATGACACTCTTATGAAGATGTTATGTGAAAATAAATCAGCTATCAGTATCACTCATAACCCTGGCCAACATGATAAGATGAAGCATATTGAAATTGACCTATACTTCATCAAGGAGAAGCTGGATAGTGGACTTACAATGCACGTTCCTTTCGTACGACAGTTGGCAGGTGTGTTGACCAAGGGCCTACCCACAGAGCAATTTCAAGTACTTACACGCAACTTAGGAATGATAGATATCCATTCACCAGCTTGAGGGTGAGTGTTGAGACATGTTGTACATATCTGTATCTATATTATACAGATTTCTTTTGTATTTATCATTATTATGATAGATATGATTAGGCAAATTAGTATTTGGCAATTATTAGGTAATAATTGCAAGATATCTATACATTGTAACATTTTTCTGTACAGTGATATCAGAAAAAAAGAATTCTCATATTTTCTTTCAAGTGATTCACAACATAATCATGAAGAAGAAATAATGCATAATTGCAGCTCAGATAAGATGAAGTGTAATTGTCAAAAGAATAGGGATTAATATGGCATTTAACAAGTTTATATCACGAGTTTGAAATTATCCTCAAAGGAGTCTCAAGGGAAACCAAGTTAACATGTAATGCTCAATGTAATAGTTGTTAAAATTGCAAATCAATTTTACCCAGTATCATATTATCACATGTTGCATCCATTATCACTTAGCACATAAGTTCAGTAAGACAAAGAAGTACAAAGGAGGAGGATAAGAAATCCTCCAATAGAGATAACGTTAGATAGCAAAAAAATGTTGATACAGATAGATAAATTATGGGTGTAAAAATCGCGTATAAAGTGGTAAATCCTTCCATCCCCCCCCCCCCTACATATACATTGCTTTACAGAACAAACTTTCCACCCAGCAATTTGATTTATGAGTTATGACCAAATACAAGCAGCTAGTATTGTCATTGTTTGAACTCTTGATTATTAACCTTATTTTATAGTAACAAAATTTTCTAAGAGGATCTTTTATCTTCAGAGTAACAAAAGCCGAAATTTTATTATCAATCTAAACTTTAGAGTCAGCTATAATGTTTGCTTCACAAAGTTAAGCTAACAAACGGGAACATTCTTAAATTTCAGCAATAGTTACGTCTCCTCCAGAATTTTCACTAACTTTAGTGCTTTTGTTGAAACTCAATGCCTCCAAGAAATAACTTCAAAAAAATCCAGAAGATTTATTCATAAAATTCATTGACTTCTTTCTGCTGTTAATAAAAGAGCACAATGCAATGACTTTAGTCCAAAGGTGAGAAAGAGATATCTGAAAGACACAGAATATAATCTGAGTCCCTTTTCTCCTTTTCTCTGTCTTTACCAGAACTATATAATTTCAACAAATACAAACAAATCTACAATACAAACTTTATCAAGAGACTGAAACACATGAAGATTGTTCATGTCATATATATTTTTGAGTGACATCTTTAAGGGATACCCTTCTGGTTTGCAAATCAATTCCGATCGAAGGTAACTAATAAATCTTCATTTTGAAAGGACTAAGAAATTCACTAAGTGTTACTAGACAAAACCATCAAAAAGGACTTAAATTTGTCCTATAGACATGGTTTATGATAGAAGTAGGACGCAAAATTGTTTTTTGATTCATGTAGCCACCCCACCTAGTGTGGAAAAGGCTTAGTGCTGTTGCTGTGCTTAAGATAACAGTTCAAACACTAAACATATTCTAAAATGGGAAAGAAAAGAAAGTGTGTGTAGCTAGCTGGTATCGCAAATAGTCTTTGAATGTTATCTTTAGTTCACTTGACAAAAGACACTAATTATTCACAATGAATTGATGCTTATGGTGCTGATAAAATATTAGCATTATTTGCATTTTATTCATAATCTACAATTCTGTATTCTTCCTCACCTCATCAAAAGTTAATCCGCCAATTTTCGACACACTTCCTCTGAATGCAAGATCAACAACTTCCTTCCCTAGTCCATAGACTTCGAAAATCTGTGCACCACAGTAACTATATACAAGAGTTGACAAATTGATTCGTCAGAAACTCAACAGCATGACATCATAGAAAGACGAAAAAAACAATTATAACAACTTTATTATAACACGAAAAAAACAATTATAACACGAGAAACTACTTTATTTGTCCTTTATAACAACTTTATTACATAAATCACATACCTTGAAAGCAATGAGATTCCCATTTTGGAAAGAATTTTAAGAAGACCTGCTTTTACAGCCTAAAATGCAGACAGAAAAGCAAATAATTCATTATTAGTTATCACATTCTTGCAAATCAGTAAAAGGGGAATTAATTCATAGAAAGAATAGAAAATTTCACCATGAAGCAGAACAAAATTTTTTCCATTATAGATCAATGTAAGAATATTGGGATTCTTGCTTTTTGAGTCTTATTATGTTAAACTTAATAGTCTCGGCTGGCTGCTAGTAGTTGGTACTAGATCAAGATTATTTGTGTATATAGGCATACAGGTTATAGTTGTATCAACCCACATCAAATCTTAATAATATCAATTATTTACAGTCCTACTATCTTCCATTCTTTACTTTTCCGCCTTTTCCTAAGGATTCCAATATGGCAACAAGGCAATACCATTCTCTATGACTTGATCTCATCAATATTTAGCTTCCAAATTCCCAAAATGTGAAATGGGTATAAGACGAGGAAATTTTCTAACTCCGTTTCTTTTCTCCATTGTGGTTCATGGGCTTAGTTGTTTAGTGTCAATAGCTATTAATGATGGGTTAGTCAAGAATTTATCTGATGGCATAGAGAGGGTAACCGTTTTCATTTTCAATTTGCTGGTGACATTTTTTTCCTTCTCACAGTCAAATGGCAACTCTTCAGTTAACATTTTATCCATTTTGTGTTTCTCTGAGACCATCCTTAATATTAAAATCAATCTTGCTAATGGGTGGGACACCAACTATGCAAGTAGAGTTACTCATTAGTCCTTGAAATTTTAAATCTCAGAGCCTACCTTCTTTTAGTTGTCTCTAGATCATACATTTGGGTGATAACTCTCGCATCAAATTTGTGGAAAATAGTTGGGTTAGTATTGCTTCTCTTTCCGTGACTTTCTAGGCTTTGTGGTGATTTTTTTACCTATTCCCCTTGCATAACTCCCCTCTATGTCAGCTTTTTTACCAGGATAAACTGTCTAGGAACCTCCGTTTTCTGAAAAAATTGCATACCAGTCCTTGAAATTTTAAATCTTACACCTTACCTTCTTTTAGCTATCAATTGTTCATACATTTGGGTGACAGCTCTCACATCAAATTTGGGGAGGATATTTGGGTTAGTGTTGCTTCTCTTTTTGAGACTTTCTCGGCTTTTTCATGACTTTTTCTGCCAATCCTCTTTGTATAATGCCCATTTGTCAGCTTTTTTATCAGGATAACCTGTCTAGGAACTTCCATTTTCTCAAAAAATTGCATGAAGAGATTTTCAAGCCAAAGTCCCTTCTTTGGTAACTTGTCTCCATCTTTCTAATATCCACGATTCAAGAACCAGGACTCTTGATTCCTCTGGAATTTTATCCTCCAAATCTTATTTCCAGTTCCTAAATTCCTTTCCTAACAGAATGATTTCTCTTGGATAAATCCATTCAGAAATCTAAACTACCTCAAAGATCAAACCTTTCATTTGGATTGTTGCTCTTAATAGAATTCAGTGAAGGCCTTCCATGGCTTTGTCCTCAAATATTTGTATAAAGTGTGGTAAAAATAAAAATGGTATGTAGTGTTCTGCAAATGGTTCTTTAGAGGTCTTCCTTTGGTAGATGTACAGAGAGAATGGCATGCCTTGCTACATGGTTCACAGGCTTGTAGTCGTAGGACCAACATGCATTCTTTTTCTTTCTTGTGAGAATATATTATCCTCTCTCTATGCACTCAGATCTTTCTTACTAGTAAAGTTCTTTTTCTATTAAAAAATAAATAAATAAATAAATAAAGTATGTGCATAGCCATCATAATTACCACAGACATATACAATGAAAGTATTTGGGCATCTTTGATCACTAACCTTGCAATAATTCTTCTGCGCCTGTTCAATTGAGACAGTAGGCATCTTTCCATTCCTCATCAGATTTACAGTTTTATTACTCAAACGCCACTGCCGGCATGTCTCCAGTGCCAAGTATGGACACACAGCACTGAAACAATCAAAATACAAATATCATGAAGGGATCAAGAGGATAGAAGCAAGTGAAATAATTCCCAGTTTCCACTGCTGCCAACAATTAATGTGTTGTGAACTATTTACAATAACAACAGCAAATAGTTGTTCAGGGGGGAAATCAGAAATTCACTTTTGTTCAAAGTTTAAATGAGGAATGGCTTCTTGACAAGGGTAAGAATATAACTGTATTATAAATTGGCAAATTAACAAGGAAACAGAAAAAGTAATCAATTTATACCAAGCCTGACACAAATATAGAGACAAACTTATGAAGGTTATATCACAAAATAGTAACACAAGTCCCGATCTAAGATTAAAACATTGCAGAAATATGAAACTAAAAAACCATCACTAGCAAAGACTTAAGTGAGAGACAACAAACAACCTTGCACCATATCCTATTAAACAGGCAAACTGATGAGTGCTGAAGCACTGAGCAGTGTCTGCTATAATTGAAGCTGACATTCGCAGGCCATTTTGGATCAGATGCTGATGAACTGTGCCAACAGCAAGTAGTACTGGAATTGCAGGATGCGTTGGTTGCTGGGACCAAAGAAAAAAAAGGGAATGCATCAGCATAAATTTGAAAAAGAAAAAGAAAAAGGATAAACATAAACTAAAATGTCAATTATAGACCCCCACTGCACAAAAGGAACCTTAAAGGATGAAGAATATTAGCAGCTACTAACAGGAATCAATCTAGAATCTAGATTCATTCATCATTATCACTATAAAATCAAAATTTTGAAAACACAAATATGAAGCATATTTGTTGATGCAATAATGTAATACTCAATTCCTTTTATCCTTTCAAATACAATCTCATTTTTCCAAAATAAAAGTACTATTCCAAGTTTGGGCAGAGGAGACTCGGGGAAAAAGGGAGATCACTTGGCTACTGAAACACATGAAATATTTTCTTGTGATTAAACTCAGGTTTTGGCCAAAGTATGAAGGGAATTGTTTCGTGGCAGTGTACTTTGTTCCGCCCTTTTTGTGTCTTTGGTTGAAGAGAAATTCTGAGATTTTTTAAAGGAAAATTTTTGTCGAGCATATGGTGATTTTTTTAGCAGTGTCCTCAGTAGACAAACTGAGGGAATAAAAATCTCTATTCTATTGATGTATTTTGTTTGTTTCCTTTTGCCTATACTTGTGTAGTTTCTACAGCCTTGAACTCCATTTAGTTGTGCATATTAATATTCTTTTTTAAATTTTATCCAGTGAAAAAAGCTCTCCGCAATCATCTTAGACAACACAAGTTTTATCAATTTATTTATGAAAGGGCTGTATATACATTCAACAAATTTGAATTGAAAATAAGATTAGGATTTCCTTTAGACAACAAATGGATAGGATCAAAATCAAAAGTAGACACAATCACCAAACACTTCAAAGAAATGAGAACCATATGTGATCAATGCAGACAACACTCACAACAGTGTATCATGGTTAGTAATTATCTGATGAAATATGTCTCAAATCATCACTTCTATCGTTGAGAACTATATTATATTCACCCCTGTAGAAGCATATGCTATTAGATGGTCTTTACCAGTGAATCTGAACGGTCTGAAAGAATAAGCAGCTGGGAACCATTTCTAACAGCTTCATCTGCAGCTTCACAAAGCCTATTTAATGCTTTCTCCAAGGAACCCTCAATCCCCTTACTTATATCAAAAAACATGGGTAATACTTGTGGTTTTAAGTGGGCATCTTTTTGTAACAACTCAAGATCTCCTTCATTCAATACAGGACTAGACAATATAACCTGCTCCATACAATACCATCAGCTTGTAGAGAGGAAAAAGCAACAAAATCGCAGGCATTATTTATGAAAAAGGAAAGCAAAATATTAGAGGCATGCTGAAATACCTGCGAGGCATTCTGTGGTCCAACTTCCAATATATTCCCACGCTTCCCTATATTGACTTCAAGAGACATAACCAATCCTTCTCGGAGAGGATCAATAGCAGGATTTGTGACCTGTACTTAAGGAAATCAATAAAACAGGGATGGTAGCACATGGAAGTAAATTGAAGAGCACTGTAAAGAGATATATCATATTATAAGCATCTATCAATCAATAACAATATTAAAACTCAAACCTAATAACTTACACAATACCTAGCATAATTTTAAAATATGACTATGTAGACTAAATCCTATCACAGTTGTGCCATCTGGAGTGATTCTCAAAGTCATCTTTGTAGCGGATATCTTCCCAACAGATAAAAAATAAATAAATAACAGGAGGCCAAGGTATCCTCCGAAAACCAAAGTACATTGAAAACAAGAGCAGGACATTAGTGCAAAACAGCTTGCCAATATCTCAGCTCATCTGGCAAAGAAATAAACCATATGTACATGAATCTAGAGATATGGATACATAGACTCTAAACAGTAGCATAAAACCAATACCATAGGCATAAAGCATTGTAAATTATCTCATGACATTGAACAATGAGGTACTTAATAGTAAAACATGGTCATTGATGTAATCATAGAAGTGACTTGGCAGTTGGCACTATGACAACAAAACTGTGGTTATAGGTAGTGGGAAAGTAGTCAAGCTGACCTGTGCAAACCGTTGCTTAAAATAATCAAAAAGCATGTGAGGCTTCTGAGACAACGCAGCCAATGGAATATCATCTCCCATGCAAAATGTGGGCTCCTTACCTTGACCGGCCATAGTCTCAATCACCATCTGGACATCTTCACTAGAATACCCAAATGCCCTGGTTTCACACCAAAGAGTGGTTTAGTAAGAACCATATAAGATGTTGTATTGTATGCTGCAATCAAAGCCAAACATAATTGTCCATCAACAAGATATAGAACATTAGCTTATATAGTTCAGACATGGTCACAGGATATTTGTTAAAGCAGGAGACGCTAACATGAAGGTACTTTTCAAACTCCATAGAGATTAGAGAACAATATTTTACCCTAAAAAGAGAATTTTTCATTGTTTACAAGTACAAAAATTCTTCTTAAATTCATAGTCATACAAATCAAGCATGCAATAAAGAACTGCATAGAATGTTTCAGCAATATAGTGAGTAATGGATTTATGATTTATAAATGTCAACACTATGAAACAGCTTCCTCTATCAACGATCAAAATCTTAGAACAAAATCTACATAGAACTCTCACTGTTGATGTCTTAATATTGCATCATTGTCCATCAAAGCTGCTGAATGGAAGTTCACAGACTTCAAAGACCGCAAATTTTCCTTGATCCAGTTCCCATATGGGTTTGATAAGGCTACTCGTTTTTTAACCTCTGTATTCTCATACACCTGCCAGATAAAACGTTTGCTATGTAAAATAATCCCGTGAGTCAGTATATACCACTGCTTGAGATAGGCATTGATTTGGAAATAGGTGACTGAAAAAACCAGAAATGTAAGCACTCAGGTATTAGTAACCACAATTCAGACATTGGAATCAAACACAAATCATGATTCTCATCACATGTTGTTACAAGAAAACACCCAGTGATATCAATCTACTTTATCAAATTTTTTTTAAGATAAAAATCAGTTGACTTTATCAGTTAATCAGACAGAAGTTTTATGATCCATGTTAGGTACAAAAACTATTGATGTTGCTTCACTTAAAAGCTAAAATATTTCAGAGAGAGTGTTCTTGACATTGTATTAGAGTGGTCTGAAGTTCAATCTCTTGCCCCCATCCTTCTAATTAAAATAGTTTAATTTTAGCATAAGGTAAGACGGGTTTGTGCATTGTCCATAGCCACGCTTGAAGCCCTTTGGGCTATCAGAGAGTAAATCTATACTTCAGTCCCTGAAAGATTTTTGTTTTGACACTTTAGTCCTCGAAAGATTAAATGCATACATTTTAGTACTCAACAGATTTCACATTATAATATATTAATCCCTTATTAGAAAATTCATATAAACATTAGTCCTTAAACGATTAAATGCCTACACTTTAATTCTCAAAATATTTCACGTTATAACATATTGATCTCATAACTGAAAAACAATATAAACATTAGTCCATAAAAAAATTGATATATTAGAAGCCAAATTTTTTAGTGACTAAAGATTTAATTTGTTAAAAGTTGAATCTTTCAGAGAGGAATATATTAAAAATCAATGTTTCAAAGAATTAATGTGTGTATTATTTTCATATTACATGGATTAATGTGTTTCACATAAAATCTTTTAACACTAAAGTGTATGTATTTAATCTTTAAGAAATAAAATGATAAAACAAATATCTTTCAGAAACCAAAGTGTAGAGTTACTCCAAAAAACATTTATGTGCCTTCAACTAACAACTTAAATTTTTTGGAGAGATAGTACTTGACAACCCAAAATGGTGAGTCAATTTTTATGAATCCTGACAAAAGTTTTCAATACAAGCTCTTCGATATTTCAGACTCTTTGATATCATATGATGTAATACTTAACCATGTTTTACGTCTTATTCTTTACGGGAGTTTTTGACTATGTTCTACCTATTCTTGTAAAGGGTTTTGAACAAAGAAAAGAAAACTTGGCTTCATTAACAAAATTTCAGAAACAATGGAAAAGGTGTAAATCGAAAGAGTTGAGAAATGTGTTCTGTGGAAATTCTGGGCATGTATGATTTAATGAATGGCTTCATTTCACAGTGGGGTCACAAAACATTGCACCAAATAAAATTAAAATTCTAAGATGGATAAACATTTAACTAATAAATCAATACTAATATTTACAGGATCAAACAGTCATTAGAAGAAAATATGCCCATATTCAAGTGTCCCAAGCAAAGCAAGAAAATATTGCAGTGCACACCTGACCACCAGGCAAATCAACTGTTATCATCATGCCAGGACCTAATCGGCCTTTCAAAATAACCTTTGACTCGTCAACCGGTACCACACCAACCTAAAAGAGAATGACACAAGGAAAAATTTTAAATGATGTCTTGAACCCAATAATTGAACGTCAGAATCAATGGCTTCAGAACTATCATCATTACTGCACATAAGTACTAGAGATGCTAACTTTCAAATAAATATAAAAATATGCTTTGTAAGTAAAGATCATTAAAAACACACCAGAGGAAAGCAAAGCAAGACCCACATACACAGGTTTTTTTTTTTTTTTTTTTTTTTTGCTTTTTGGGTGTGGATACACAGGATTTGTACAAGGGAAATAACAGACTTAATGTCAGAAAACTTATATCCATATAACGTCCTTGATTGTGCATTTATGTGTGAAATCAGTTTCTGTTTAGTCTAACTTTTGTAACTTACTTAATAACAAAGTTTGAGCAACAATTAAAGTGATGCTAATCAGTAAACAAAACAATTAATCATTTTCATGAACCCAAAAAATGTCACACAAGCTGGGATCATACAATAATGAATCAAAAATATTATCCAAGGAAAAAAAAAAAAAAAACTGGGGAATTCACCTCAGAGGCAATGTAGACCATATTGTCTGATGTTCGCCAATACCGAGCAGGTCGGAGTCCATTACGATCAAGACATGCACCAACAGTTTTTCCATCACTGTGTTACATAAATTGGATAACCAACAAACAGAAAAGCAAAATTTGGGAAGAAAAGTGTTAGAAAGCACAAAAGTAAAAACTGACAATAGAGGAAACTGAGTATTATTCACACTCCCTTAGGCTGAAATCAAAGAGAAGTCAGCTAAAGGTGGAAGAAGAAAAAACAAGAGTAATGCAGAAAATGAGAGGTGTTTTTGAACACTATAGCAGTCCACTCTCCCAATGCAGGAGCCAGTATCTGCCTACCCAAAATCCTCCTCACTACCATAGAAATATTCCCTTATCCCCTAACAGAATCACACGCACACACCCTGCCACTAGCACAGCAAGTTAGTTAGGCTGAGGGGGCCCCACATGATTCGCCCCAAACCCTAACTAATATTACCTATAATACCATGTATTCCTTTTCTTTTATACACTGTAATTCCCTCAAGGTACTAAAAGAAAAAAGCAAAGTAATACCATTTACTGTTTACAAAGACTAAATTCAAATTAACAGGGCGATTTTCTCCAAACAATGCACAACAAACAAAGCTAAATATTTGCATGCTGTAATGAAATTTCAGTACAAAAATATAAAAACAAACTTCTGCCCTCTCTCAAGTTATATTCTCCTAGCATGCCCCTTTAGGTTCCTACTTTAGCCAGCCAACATTAAAGTCTACTCAATTAGATAGTGTTTGTTTTGTGTCCTGGGACACATACAGGAACACACTGTCCCTGTATTATGTTTGGTGGTGGGGACGGGGTACGGGGAGGGAAAAATTTTCCATCCCAGAGACAAAAATTTTCTGTATTTCTGTCCCTCCAAAAAGTGGGAACAGTGAAGACAGAAAATGGGGACAATGGTCTGACCACCTGCCGCCACCGGTCAATGGTGGTCAACGGCCAATATTTTTTCTGTCTCCGTCTCCACAACCAAATATGATACAGGGACTATTTTTTCTGTCTCCGTCTCCACTGTCCCTGTATTTCTATTTCTGTCCCCCCTGGGACACAAAAAAAACACTACCTTAGTTCACTTAACAAGAGTGATTAGGTGATTGTAAATCAAGAAACAAATTGGAAATTTTGTTCTTGGACTCCTCACCTCTCCCTTCCAGTACACAAACCACAGACACACAAATTATGGCCATTGAACTTTTCTTTTCTGGATAGAAGAAGCAATCTCATTAACAAGAAGAGAAGAATAATACAAAGTAAAGAGGACAAGAGATCCTCAAAGCAAAAGAAAACATCAAAGGATCGAAGTTGTCCACTCTCTTGTCATATAAGAGATGGAAACCACTCGAAAAAGGTCATGTGCCTTACACTAAGTAGACACTAGGCGTCTAATCTTATCCCCACAAAACTTGCTCATCTAAATGTCTACCATGAAAAATGCGAGAATTACTCTCTAACCAAATACACCAAATAACTGCAAAGACAGCACACTGCCATAAGGAATATGTCCATTGAATTCTACTTGTACTTTTGCCTTTTAATAACCAAGCATTGCTGAATAATGCTACCTCTCAATTGTCTTAAAGGCAGTTCCTATGAACTAGCATATAGTATAACAGACCAATAGGGCAATCATGTTCCTCTCGGCTTTCTCGGCCTTTTTACCTGAATAAAAGTAAGGCTGGTCCATCCCAAGCCTCCATCTGACCCTTGTAGTAGTCATAGAAGTCAACCACCTAAGAAGTGAAAACAGCATTAAAGAAATTTCCATGCAAAAATTGACGAGGATGAGTTCAGAGGATTGTTAGGAACAAACAAGATGCAACAAACAGAACAGAGTTAGCATTATTGCAAAGCAAGCTTGAAAAATGACTACTGAAAGCATTCATCATAAGGGGCCTAACAGCCACTCCAGATAAATTACTATATTAATTATTGATTTGTTTTTTCTTTCTCAGCATTCACTTATAACTTAAGCTGACAATGGTAGGGCAAATTCTATTTAACACTGGTTTGACTTTCTTTATCTTAATCTCGCTACAACCCTACTCTTATCATCTATCATTCAACCTACTTACTAGCACTTCCAGCTAAATGGTCATAAACACTAGGAAAATCAAGATATTCTATTTAATCTCAAGTAAAGAGAAAATTACTCAAAATTGTCAAAACATAATGGAACTACCACAAAGAACTGAAAAGGGACAAGATACAACACATGAAGGGAATGATGATTTCAAAACCTTGCCACAGACCTTAAGTGAGCTGCAACTTCATGAATTTAGATTAGACCAAGAAGCTTCATCTGTATTTTATTTTACAACCTTATTTCCAAACAAACAAAGTAAAAGGATACCAGCAGGAAAAAGCTATTTAAACCAGCAATCTACCCAAAAATTAATAAATAAAACAAAATAAGAAGAATTAAGCTTTGGGTCAAGATGAATGTGATTGTCAAAAAGCTGCTTTTTGACTGTCTACCAAAACCTTTCACCCCGTAAACGGCTACAATTTCAAACTGCATCAAATTGGGCACACAACTAAAGCTAAAAGAAATATTACCCTGAAATACATATTCGTGTTCAAGTCTGACACACATTGTCCATGATTTTGTGGGTGATACATGGGAATTACCAACACTCCAGCCAGTAGCTATATTGTTCATTCATTAAAAGAAAACGAAACACAAAATATGTCCCAAAAACCTGGATCAGGCTTCAATTCCACCGATAGTTCCTATTGCCAGGTCATCCATCCCCCCTTCCCCACAAGAAATGCCCTTCCACTGTCCCCTTCGGAGAAGCCACTTTTTTTAATTAAAAGAAATACAAGCTTTAACATGCCAAGCAAACAGGGTTGTTACCCAACCACAAAGAATCTCTGCAATTTTTTTTTTTTTTTTTTGGGGTACTCATCTCTCTGCAAATTTTTGTTATAATATAAGAACATGCTTTAACTAAGTGAGGATTTTCAACCATACCACTGGAAATACTACCAGTAATTGACCATGAAATGTCCTTTATTAAATACCTCAGGGTATTTGATTTGCAGAGTTGGATGATTTTTGTAAGCCTCTGGAACAAGTACCATCATAGCTTCCTCAGGACTGCGACCACTTCTTATTAATAACTGAAGCATAGAAGACCATCCAAATTAAAATATAAACATGACCATCAACACAAATCAAGCATAGAGAATATGATACACAAAACAGCAAAATCTCAATACAGAGAACTGAGGGAAACTATGCCAAGTAGGAACTCATATACCTTTCGTAAGAAACATAACAGTTTTAGAGAGAGAAAAAGGGAGTAAAATTTAAGAAGTGATGGGAAAATCTAAATTGCTAAATGAACCCCTCAGCTTGTGTTCAATTTTTCTGTAATATTATTTCAATTGATAAAAGAAGGAATTCATTTGAGAGAAACAAGAATACAGACAAAGAAGGATAAGAAATCCTCCTAGAGCGACCAAAAAAAAAAAAAAAGACAGGAACAAAAGAAGAGTAACTCAGAAAATCCCACTGACCAGTCCCTGTGTATTTTCTAACTAAACAAATCATAAGGAACACCCACATGGAAGTCAACAAACCAATTCTATAAGATGGGAGGGAAGAAACTTCTGATAAAAAAATTCCAGCCTGTCTAGAAACAGCACAACCCCAGGAGAACATGTCAAAAAATTTTGTTCCACTTCTTCCAGCCATAGCCTCTAAAATACTTATGCAAATCAAGTAATCCACCTCACAAACCAATTACAGCCCAAACATGCCAAAAAAATAATTCCAAAGCTTCAAAACAACTTCAGAAAATAAAAGATAATTTTGTCTCTTAACACCTAAAACACACAACACATGCAAGAGGAGAAAACAGAGATATCACCGTGGGGCCAACAGGTCTGTCCCAATCATTTATCTCAATTCTACTAATTACCTTCATACAAACAAATGTATGCACCTTAACAGGAGCCTTTTCTGAACAAGGTAATTTAGATATCTTTAAGTATTAAGTAACTGGATTATCAAATAGAGTTTACAAGTATGAACCAGAAAAGTACAAAATTATAACTTTTAAATGGGTCATCAACATCAAGATCCTCAAGTAGGAGGAAATAACAACTTTATTTTCAGTAATTGACATACTTCTGCAGCACTGTCAAGATTTGCTGAGTCAGATGCCTTTGGATTTCCAAATGGACGAATTTCATTTTCACGATCCCGCCATACAGGTGACTTCAATGATGTCTCTCTTGATTGCATCCAATTCAAGTTCCCCTGCACAACTACGTGGCTATTTCATAAATCTGAAAAATTAAAATTTCATGGAAAGATTTAATCTGCCAAAGAAACTCAACCTGTATGGTGTTGATCTCTCCATTATGACCAAGAAGCCTCATTGGTTGTGCAAGAGGCCACCTGGGACTGGTATTCGTGCTATACCTTCGATGATAAATGGCAAAGGGGGACTTATAAAGATCATTTTGAAGGTCAGAATAAAATAAACCAAGAACTTCTGAGCGAAGCATCCCCTTGTAAACTATGGTTTGATTGGATAAGGAACAGAAATAAATCTCATTTCCCCAACTTTCTGAGCTTACTGCTTTTTCAATCAATTTCCGACAGATGTACAGTTCTCGTTCGATGTCATCAGCATTTTCTTCTTTCACGATCTTAACAAATACCTGCTGTATGTTGGGCATGGTCTCCTTTGCATAATAACCGACTACAGAAGTATTTACAGGGACAGGCCTCCACCCAAGCACCTCAAGACCTTCTTGCCGAAAAATATTTACAATAACTACAGAAGATATTAAAATTGCACATCAGAACACAAACTGTTGTTTTAGAGTGCAAAATTCATATTGACACAGTCAAGAGAATGAGTGTAATAAATCAATTTTGGCCATTTATCATGCACACGGAATATTTATGCAGACAATATATGCCACTATAACGCCAAAGAAGCTTATTTGGATGGCCATGTAACCAAAAAAAAAATTCATAAAAAATTGATAACATGAGAGAAAAGGTGTATAAGGAACACATGAAGTCCTGTTCTACAAGTTACCCATAGAGAAACAAAACAAATAGGGAAACTGCAGAGAAACCCCTAAAGTTTACCCCATTTTGAAATTGCCACCATTAACTTCACATTACTCTCCATGAATTATGTCTTAATGACATTAAAATTGAATCGTTAAGTCAAACAATTTCAACATGTTTGATCCACAAGTCAACAACAACAAAATCCTTTTTACACTTGGTGAGACTAGTTACATGGATCAAACAATGTCATTTAGATCCAGATTGTTTTAATGGATTTTCTTGGAATTTTCTTTGGTCTTTGTCTACCTCTATTGAGCTATCCTTCATCTAGTCAAATCTTCCCACTAGGGCTTCTATTGGTCTTCACCTCACATGGCAAAGCCATCTTAGGTGAGACATTGTTATCTTTTCCTCAACAAGGGCTCCTCCCAATTTCTCTTCATTACATTCATTAATCATCTTGGATTTTTTCATGTTCCACCCCTCTTTGCAACACTTAGCTTCATAGTTGTCAAATGGCAGCCACGGAGTCGCCATGGCACCATGGCATGGTGAATTTTGGCATGGCAAGGTTTGTTCATTATGGCGGTCTTAAATGACGGATTTTTGGTCCACAACCATCAGCGATGTACAAATATGTTAGCTTACACCCTTGTGGGCACTTTATGACCCAACATTTGAAACCATAAGACGTGTTTGACAACTATAATTTGTCAAAACATATTAATCCCTTTTATATTTGATTTCCCTTGCTATACAAGGGAAAGATTGCATAGGTTTCTTGAATTAGTGGATAATGGAAGAAAGAAACAGGAAAATAGGAAAGAAAAATGCAGTGTAAGATATACTCCTTACAGAAAGGTACGAAAAAAATAAAGCATCGAATAGAAGCAAGCAAAGACATTAAAAAAAAAAGAGGTTTCCAATAAATTTGCATGTCTGCAACTGGGACTCTCTGGGAAAGCCAAGTCATTATTCTCCTTGTTCGTTTGCAAACTAACACCTCAAATAACCAAGTCAATGCATTATAAAACCCAGAAAGCAAATCAGTGGTTACCTCTAGGCAGCTAAAGATAATCACAAAATGTTGATAGAGAAATATTTCTCTTGGATAAACCTATTTGAAAAATCTTAAACTCTGTCGAAGGTTAAAACTTTTGTCTGGACAAATGCTCTTGACAAGACTAACACAAATGGCATCCTCTAAAAGCGCATGCTTCTCATCGCTTTGTCTCCAAATATGTATATAATGTGTGGTTTAGATTCCAAATAAGAGGCTCATCTCTTGCATTGCCTTATGGCAGTGTATCTTTGGTACAGACTTATTGGAATCTTTCGAGAGGCATGACTTTGCCCTATGGATTTACTATTTTCCTCACTAAATTCAAAGGTTTTGCTCTCTCAAAGAAACAAAGATCTTGCAGGAGTCCTCAGATTATGATATGCTTGCGTGCATTTCGTTAGACAGGAATCTTAGAATATTTAATGATTCCTTTTCGATGATAGGCTTTATTTCGGATGGGTGGAGATATCTCATCCTCTTTTATACTCATTTCTTCTCTTCTAATAAAACTTCTTTCTCAATAAAAAAAAAATACAAATTGCTAATTTAAAAGTACGGTTTATCATTGAAATAATACATATTGCTAATTTAAAAGTAAGGTTTATCATTGAATTACAAATTGCTAATTTAAAAGTAAGGTTTATCATTTAAAAGTAAGGTCTCCAGTTGTGTATCAATTTACTGTTCTAGTAAAATTCAACAAAAAAGGAAGGTATCAGTTCGAATTTTCAAATGATGTGATTGTTTGAGATAAAGTATCAAAGAAAAAAATACGGGAGTAGATTAATTTGGTTCCTCTTCAGTATTAATATGGGAATTTTATTTGCCTTTTTAGAGATGTAGTTCTCTAGATCCTATGTTTATCATCTGTCGTGCCATGGAGTAAATTTTTGGTCATATTTCTTACAAAGTTTTACATTGGCTTTAAATGCTCAACACAACCCTCCTCTTTATTTTTGTTCTTATTGATTTATCTAAAACAGATTCTGCGTACGCAAGGTCTATGATGATTGTAATTCCTTGGCTGCATTGATGTCAATAACCATGCAAAGCTTTACAATTGCATACTGGATCAGTAAAAAATAAAGAACAACCCCCTTGCCCTTAAAAGGAGAGAATCATGCAGCATGTAACATTCAACAAGAACCAAGAAAATTATTCAAAAACACTATTACCTTTCTTGGCCTCATTCAGAAGTTCAACATCTTTGGGGAGGAAAACCATTCCAACACCAGTGTGCAATGTATCAAAAGAAGCAATCCCTTGCTTGTCAGCCCAATTGTCAAATAGATCCCATGGAATTGAAGTCATCAGCCCTGAACCATCGCCAGAGTCATTATCTGCTCCACAGCCACCACGATGTTCCATGCAGCCTAAAGCATTTAGAGCATCCCTGACAATCGCATGTGATCCTTTATTTTCCAAATTGGCAATGAATCCAACACCACAGGCTCCTCTTTCTGATATTATGTCCTCCAAGTTTGCAACCTGACCAACAAGCGACTAGGATTCCTCAACATCTAGTCATGTAGATTACATGCCACAATCATGAACAGTGGGCAAGCCAAGCATTAAAAAACAATTTTGCAAAATAACCCATCCAGACCCTTTAAATTTATAGTAATGCAAACTTCTAGCTAAGATCAATGAGGAACAAGTGAAAAATCCATCCTCTATAATACATGTTTAGGAGTTATTCAAGGTCCTTGCTGTTAGATTGGAAGAGTAAACTTTTTGTCCTAATATCATTTTGGAGAAGCAAAGTATCCTCATTGAAGCAAAACATATTGTAAATACTGTTTTGATAGTTAATAATGCAGTGGGAGATATAACAAGGAGAAGGTGTGGTATAGACTTCAAGTTGGAATTTAGCAAAGCTTAAGATCAAATACTCGGGGGTCTGTTACACAAGTTTCTTGACTGAAAAGGCTTTGGCATTTGATGGATATATTGGATTTCTAGTTGTCTCACAACTGCTAGCTTTATTAAAAGGGTTTTGTTGAGGCATTGGTTAAAGAATCCAAAGTGGAAATTTTTTTATTAACTATGTGTTTGGTTAGAGGGTAAAATTGAGGAGAAAATTTTCATAGATGAGCTTCATATGTGACATTAGATATGGAGCTCATATGGGAAAAATCCTCCATAATTTTATCAATCAACCAAACACATCCTAAAATGTAAAGATGTTCAATTTTCCAATACATTGAATGCATTAGAAACTTCAAAAAGTTTCCACTCTTGATTCCTTCACCAGTGCCCTACGATAGCACAACCCTATTGTAATTGTGAATGGAGAGCCCAAGCCATGGTTCCAGGGACAGAGAGGAATCAGGTAGAGGGAGGCCTTCCTTTATTGTTCACCTTGGCAATTGCTGTTCCAAATATAGCTGCTTATCTAATTAGTATGGCCATTTTAGTGGCTCAAATGAAGTTTATGTCTCTGGACTTCGGTCTCCTGTTGATACTATTCTCCTTTCAAAAGACAAAGACACTCATGCAAATGTCTTTTCAGTGCAAATTCTTGGAAGCTATCTTTGGGGCTAAACTTAAAAGTCAACCAGGCTAATAGCCATTTGGCAGGCTTGAACATGAGCATTCAAGTCATTTATTCCAATGCCACTCTGGCTGGTAGCCAAGTTTTACAGAGGCCCCTTGCCTACTACAGGGTTTCCTTCTCTCGCTCTTCCTTCTCTAAAAAAGAAAGATCAAGTCTATGCACAAGAACATTGCTCTGGCGGATAAATGGCCATGGCAATATGGCATAACTCCCACAATCTCAAGTTATGTATCTTTCACAGATTTGCAATTGCTACCACAATATTGTTGTAGTGATCTTCACAACACCAATTGCAGCCACATCAGCTCCATTTCCCAGCATTTTTTTTTTCTTTTCTTCTTCTTTTTTTGGCTATAGCTGCATCAACATCTTTTTTTTCTTTTTTTTTTTAGCAATGTTTCCACAATTGCGAACATCAATCCTAGAATGCCTTTCCTTGGCACTATAACTATAATCTTTCTACTTCACACAATTCCACCAAAAAATTCGGATGTTCATTTCAGAGTAAACTTAAAAAAGTAATTAAGAGATAGCGAGGGAGGGAAGTAACCACCACTTTTTTGCTTTCACTCAAGTCAACTCAAAAACTCTGGTTAATCCTCATAATAACAGCTAGCTCTGCTAACTGTCAAAAGCTTCCTCCACGTTTGGATAGCAGTTCAGGTTCTCATCATAATACAACACGAATATTTCTTAGTGTTCTTAACGCAACAAACGCTCTTAACACTAACGATTTCAGCCTAGAGCTTTTTTATTCTTCCAATCCACAACTCGTTCCACATAACACATCAAACAGAAGAAAGGAAAGGAGGAAAAAAAATAAAAAGAACATCCAAGAAAAGAAACAGAAGGTTAAAAAGAAAAGTTGTTGTGGTTCCTTAGCAAGTGATCGACGAATCGAATCGGACCTGTGGTTTGGAATCGGAAGGAAGAGAATGGCGGTGAGTGCTGCTGCATCGGTCGAGTTCAAGAACGGCTCTGACTGAGGAACGACGGAGCAGCGGCGCCGGCGCCAACGACGGAGAAGGAAAAGCGGAGATTCTGCGGTGGTTGGCTCTGCGGCGCGTGGATTTGGAGCCTCGAGCTGCGAACTGGAGTAGAAGGTGCGAGTCGCCGCCAGAGGAGGCGAGGATCGACGGCAACGGCTCCGTGCGAAGCAGCTGAGAAATGGAAGGCGCCGAGTGCAGCGCCATGAAGAGAGAGAAAGTTGAGGAGAGAAGAAAGTGAGGGAACGAATGTGGTGTATGTGGAGAAATAGTAATGAACGAGTTGTATGTGTGAGTGAGAATGAATGAGGATAGGAAAGATTTAAGAAGAGACCCCTGCCTCACACACACCACTCACTCACTCGCGAACTTGCTCTTTCTGTTTTCTCTCGTCTTCGTCTGTGTGTGTTGTAATGATTCTGACTCTGACTCTGAGTGATGTTTGTTTTGTTTGGCTTTGCTTTGGTTTACGATGATGTGTGAATGAATCTGCACCCACCACTCGCTCCTACTCTTCTCCCTTCCTTTCTTTTTTTGTTTTGACCCTTACCCACTCACTCACAATCACACTCGTGGGGTTTTGTCACTCTGCGTCGCGCATCCACGCTCTCACGCTGGGTCGCTCCTTTGTACTTTGGATTCCTGTGTTATTGGAGGAACTGGATGAGTTTCACCGCACAGAACCGCCCCTCACCTAAAACTGGCCGGAATTTATGCCTTATCCTTTTCATCCCAATCCACTCCCAATATGAAGGTGGTAAAGATCTAAACAAATAAATAAATAAGAAATAGAAAAGGTTAACAGCAATTTCGAAAGATTAAGTAACGCATGTATTTTTCCGTTAAGAACAAAAAAATTTAAGAGTTTAATTTATTTTTTTGGTTAACTAAGAGTTTAATTTTGATGGAATAAAAAATAAAAAAGGTCAACAGTCAATTTCATAAGATTAAGTAACAGGTACATTTTTCGTTAAGAACAAAAAAAAATAAGAGTTTAATTTTGATAGGTTTTATATTGTCATTTGTAGTGTCATTATTAGTAAAAGTGATCTAAATTTCACTACTTAGAAAGTAATGATTTGATTGGATGATATTCTAAAAATTAAATTAAAATTTTAAACATGTAAATTTTAATGGTCTAATTTGACATATTTATACAGAACATTATTCTTATTAAAAACATAATAGAACCCTCGAATTCATAAAAATAAAAATAGAAAAGAGTGGGTTCTTTTTATACATTCATTTTGAAAACTCAATTCGTATAATTATTAATGTACAAGCCTCCAATAGAGAATCCGAACCATGAAAAAAAATACCAATTAAACCAATCATAGAAATAATACTACTAACAATACCTATTATCTAAAGAGGGATCCTCCAAGTAGTGTAGGCCATTTATCCCACTTTGCTTTATTATTCTATTTACTTGATTTTTCAAGTAGTGAATATGAGAATTAATTATATTAACTAAAGTGGCAATATATATTTCAAAGATAGTATAAAACTTTTGACTAAATACTCAATTTAGTCCCTCAGATTTATAATGGAGGATAAATAAGTCCCTCAAATTTAGAAAATCTCATACCTAGTACTTCAAATTTTACACATGGAGATAAGTCGATCCTTCCGTCAAATTGTCATCTAAACTGTTAACAGACATATGCACATCTGCACATACTCTGTTAACTTACTTATGTGTGGTGTTAATTTTCGAATTAAGTCCTGACTTATCTCACTCCTCTATTATGTGTAGAAGAAATGACAACTTTTAAAGTCAATTTTTCTTCTGAACAGAGAGTTATGATAAGAGAAAAAATGAAGAAAAAGATTTAAACAATTTCGTTTAGAGATGAGACAAGTTAAGACTCACTATGAAAAATTAATAGCACACATAAATAAGTTAATAATATGTATAAATAAGCTAGGGTTTTTTACAGAAATAAATTAAAGTATAAAGCTAATTACATGAATGTCTCATGTTAAAGTCGTTTACATATGTATCCTATTTTTGTGTAACAGAAGTCAATTTTAATCGATTTTTGTTTAATTAGCACCGTGGTTGGAAAAATTCGATATGATGATATTAACGGAAGTCGATTATAATAGACTTCGGTACAAAACAGAAGTCAATTATAATAGACTTCTAAAGTCTATTATAATCGACTTCTATATGAACCTGACACAGTCTGACACATCTCTCAAAGTCGGTTATAATCAACTTCAGAACCCGACTTTACTCAACTTTCACCCAATAGGGTTTTTGACGCAAATAAAATAAACAAAATTCATTATTACATGATTGTCTCAAGTTGGTTGAGTTTACATATATGTCCGAATTTGTTTTATATGGAAGTCGACTAAAATCGACTTCCTTGTAGCATCATAGTCGATTACAATCGACTTTCTCACACACCCATCTGCACTCTACAGGAAACGTCACTGTGACTTGCAGCCTTGGAGCATGAACCGATTAAAATTGACTTTAGCATGCATCTGAAGTCGATTGCAGTCGACTTTCCCATTACTCTGAAGTCGACTATAGCCGATTTGAGGAAGCTGTCAGACCATGGCAGGGAGTCGATTATAATTGACTTTGGCTGTGTGCTTGTGCTATAAGTGGGCGTCGATTCTGGGTTCTGAAGCAGAGAAGTTTCATCGTTGGTGGAGGGGGGAGGAAGAAGGTGCAGAGGGGAAGGGGGCGCATATATTGCAAGGTGGTGGAAGCAGCTGTTGTTGTGTTTCCATGGAGTATCTGTATCGTCTTAATTTTATAGATCATATTGCAAGCAAACTGACAATGCAGGTACTTTTATATACTTTTGAATTTTTCCAATGTATTTTATTTTATCATTTAAGCTGATATGTTACTAAAATTTAATTTGTTTGTTTAAAAAGATTTGTAGATGTTATTAATATTATATTATATATTTCTTTTTTTTTATGATATTGTGTATCTATGCATATTTAGTTTTATTGTAGTTTTGCTGTAAGTTACAGTTTATTTTTAATGTGGCTGTAATTTTAGTTGATATAATGGTTTTGTAGTTAGTGTATTTATATAGAATGTTGTTGTAATTTTAATTTTAGGTTTTGAAAATATGATTTTCTGGGTATTAAATTGAATAAATAAATAATAAATTGTAAAAAATAATATGAGAAATGATAAGCTGATAGAATTAATATTAATGATAGTTATTCCTACAATGTTTGAAGGGTATTTTTGTACATATATAGATACATCATCATATTTATTATAATAGATATATATAATCTCAGTGTTAGAGCTTAGTAATCGCTTTGTTGTAATGGACAAAATTTAATTTTAATTTTAGTCTTTGTAACTTTAATAATCTTTGTAACAATAAATATAATGACATTTTAAAAAATAACTATCATTATTAATAATAATTCCACTAGCTTACCATTTTTTAAAAAAGTCGATTCTAATCGACTCCCTGCCACGGTCTGGCAGCTTCCTCAAATTGGCAATAGTCGACTTTAGAGCAATGGAAAAGTCGACTGCAATCGACTTCAGATGCATGCCAAAGTCGATTTTAATCGGTTCCTGCTCCAAGGCTGCATGTCACAGTGGCATTTCCTGTAGAGTACAGAGGGGTGTGTGAGAAAGTCGATTGTAATCGACTATGCTGCTATAAGGAACTCGATTTTAGTCGACTTCCATATAAGGCAAATTCGGACATATATGTAAACTCAGCCAACTTGAGACAATAATGTAATAATGAATTTTGTTTATTTTATTTGCGCCAAAAACCCTATGAGGGGTGAAAGTCGAGTAAAGTCGGGTTCTGAAGTCGATTATAACCGACTTTGAGAGATGTGTCGATCAGGTCGTGTCAGTTAAATGCAGTCGATTATAATAGACTTTAGTACAACACTGAAGTCGATTACACAGAAGTCGATTATAATAGACTTCTGAAGACTATTATAATCGACTTCTGTGTTGTACTGAAGTCTATTAAAACCGACTTCCATTAATGTCATCATATCAGATTTTTCCACCCACAGTGCTAATTAAACGAAAATTAATTAAAATCAACTTCTATTACACAAAAATAGGACATATATATAAACGACTTTAACATGAGACATTCACGTAATTAGATTTATATTTTAATTTATTTATGTAAAAAATCCAATAAGCTAAAAGAACACAGTTCAGATGACAATTTTACAGAGGAACTAATTTATCTCTATTTATGAAATTCTTGGGACTAATATAGAATTTTTTAAATCTAATAGGCTAATTTATCTCTCACTATAAATCAAAGGGATTAACTTAGGGTTTTACTCAAACCTTTTTATATTGTCCGTATGCAAAAATTAATTTTTTTTCCAAATACAAAATATCGATTACATTAATGCTCTTTTTTAAATAAATTTTTAAGAAAGTTAATACGCCTGGTATTATTTTTCTCATAAATATACGCAAGAGTTTTACTTAAGAATTTTTTTTTATATATAAAACTTAAGAATATATATTCTTTACGGAATTTGGCCGTATTTATTCGCTGGCATTAAACAAAAACTTTAATAATTTTAGGTGACATTCATGCATGGAATCAGAGGCTAGTCGTAAAGCGGAGATAACTGTTTTTTACATAGATGCGGCATTAATAATAATAATAATAATAATAATAATAAAAGCAAAATTCATTATTACTTTTATAACGTTAAATTGCATAGGTACGGATAGAAACAGGAGCTCGAAAGAGGGTGGTATCGGCTACACCTGATTGTTGCTCAGCTCAATCTCCCAGAATCTCTGTCGATCACATATTTAATTCTGTTTCGCTGATTAGACCAAATGCTGGAATAGAGTTGTCAAATGTGAAGGGCCGCCTCGCCAAAAGCCTTCAAAAAATGAAGCCAGGGCAGGCAAATGTATCAAAATAAAATGAATTAAAATAGTTAACCAAGCTTATTTTAAGGGGTCATCAATCCATCAAAAAATTAAAAAAAATTCTACAAAAATACTTTTAAATATTTTGATAAATTTTTTAAAAATGAAGTTTTCAAAAAATATCTTTTATCTATGTATATCTAATTTTTCAATATTTATAACAATTACACATCAATTTTAATTAAAAAAATATTATTATTAATAGTGTTATTTGTAAGTTATGTTACTGTTTTATTTTTAAGTTTTAACTTTGAGTGAATATCAATTGTACAGTATTATTATATTATGAGTGTACACATTTCTTTTTTTTTTTGCCACACGTTTCTTATCATTTTACTAATAAATTGTGATTTTTTTTTTAAAAAAAAAGAGGGCGCCCACCCCAGCCCTTCTAAATTCCTGGATTAAGCAAGGCAAGTTAAGCAGACAAAATTTTTTTTGCGGACTCAAAATTTTAACCCAATTCACTAAAAATGGTGATTTTGGTGGATCAACTTAGCAAACTCATCTAGTTTTGACATCTCCAACTCGGATGAACATCATTTTGAGGTATGATTGTACTTCATCTTACTTATTTTTTCATTTTATCTTAGCTAATACAGTGATAATGGAGAGATTAATCTTTTAAATCAGGTTACATATAGTGTTAATTTTTTTAATATTGTTATTTAATCAAATCATCCTATTTATATGACTTTACAAGTAGTGAATGTGAGACTTAACTATTTTTGGTGATGTAATAATAGTATATAATTAGATATAAGTATAAAAAAATTTAGAGTGTCAATGCTTAAAAATCAAAATCTTATGAAACCCTCTATTAAATATATTGTTTTCTCTATTACATAAACCTTTAAATGAATCTAAATTCGCATGTTTAAGAGATCTTAATTCCATCTGTTTTGACCAATAATTTATTGGTGACCATTTTCTTTTAAAACGTGCAGTTTTTCTAAACTGCATATAAACCAAGAGTTATCAATTATTTTTTATCTAATTTTACTATATTCAAAAGTCTATTAAATTTCTGATGATCTAATTGAAATCAAGTGTATGACTGGGAATTTGATTTGGGAGGGGACAAAAAGAGGAGCTTGCATTTATACCACAAAATTCTTTTACTTTAGTCCTTTTTTCTTTAAGAAAATTTGATTAAGTAAAAATAAAGACAATTTTTTATGAATAAAATTCGTGTACAATATTATATACTAAGCTCATATATAAAATTTATACAATTTTTTTCACCTCATAACCAAACATATCATTTGTGCCAAACTCAGTCACAAACCATCTATTCACTGTGTATAAAAAGTATTATAAAATTACTTCTATTGATGAGCATTAATAGGTTGCCACTCAATATTTCAGCTGCAATAATTACATGACATGTTGAAGGAAAGAAAAGAGAAGAAAAATCTTACCCAAAAAAGAAAGAAAGAAAGAAAGAAAATAATTTAAAACTTTTTTTTATGGTTAAAAATAGTAATACTAAAACGTAGTCGTGCTAGCTGATGTCATCAAGAGAATAAAACACGCGGGCTTCTACAACTGGCAATTCCGAGTTCCGTCGACCAATCAACAGATGACCGGTATTTCCCGTTAACCGCGAATCACGCTTGGTTATCTCTCTGAGGTGTCGTTGCACTTCACGTTTTTGGAGCATTTGGATGTATGAATGGACTTTTACATGCTCCCTGCAAAAGCTGCTCTGTTTGGTAGCTTCACATCTGACCCCTTCTAATTCTTGATTCATTTAGTCCTTTTTTGAGACTGCCCAATAACTGTTTGCCATCATCAGTGAATGTTGATCCTAATCTTAATATTCTTGATCTTAATATTTGACATTTGATATTTGATATTTGGCAAGTAACATGTCATATTAACATAATAATATTAATAGTATTCGTGTTGCTTTTGTAACTGGGCAAAATGCTTCATTATTGTATACGAAATTGCCATTTCATAATTGCTTTTGCACCCACCAATCTTATTGGACTTGGATATGAAGAAATTTTGTTTGTGCGCGTGAATGTTTTGAAAGATATTTAGTGGGCAGTAGTTTCCAACCCAATAGAAGGATGAAAAGTGGCTGAAGAAGTTCTAAAATACTGATAAAAGGACAATTATTATTACTTAATGCCAAAAATGGAGTTGTGTGGCTAAAAATTAGTGCTTTGGATTGGATGACATCATTGTAGCGTTTTTATTATTCCGTGTTTATTTATACTTATATATCATAGTTGTTATTTTCAGTGGAAGAGCTTCAACAAAATTTTTGGAGGAGCCAGTAATTTTGATATGTAAATTAGATGATGATAATTAAATTAAAATTAATTGTATATTACATATATTTTAAAGTAATATATTAATAAGTACTTGGATTAGAGAAATCTAATCCGAAAATTTTTCAATAATTAATTGTAAGTACAACTGATTTTTAATAATTTATTATTTGAAATTTAATTTTATGTTTTGAAACATTAGGTTAAAAGAGCATTGTGTTAGGCTTAGAATATATGAAAATAACTGAGTTTGTGTGATAAATTATTAAAAAATTATATGAAATAATTTATTTGTATTTTGTAATATTTGATATTGTGGATTATTTTGACAAAAAATTATAATTCTAAATAATTAACTTTTATCTATAATTAAGAGTTTAAAAAAATGTACTCACTTAAATTATAAGTGAGTTTCACATTTAAAATTTTAATTTTTCACATCTAAATCTTTCAAATTTTTTACAAAAACACATAAAATTATGTTTAAATAGCTTGACTTGGGGAAAAACAATTTTTGGCGTTTCAGAACATATGTCAAATTGTGTTAAATTTTTTCTAAACATTATTAGTCATCAAAATAGAGTTTAGAGTTAATAAATTTATTATTTAATTATTAAATTTGTTGATATTAAAATCTTATAATTCCTTATCTATTGTAATAAAAAATATTTATCTCTAAAATGATGTTCAATTGTGATATGGTTTTTCATTTCTATTTTTTAATTGGAAAATGTCTTAATAGACTTTTTAAGCCATTTATATTTAGTAGCATCATTTATACAAAGTAGTATATTTGAACTTTAAATCTATTTATTATACAAAACTTATCTCTATGTGTGTGTTTATTTTAGATTTTTTTTAGAGAAAAATAATTTTTTAAGTAAAAAATATTGAAAAATTACTTTTTATAGAACCTATTCATGTGATCTTATATTTAAAAATTAAAAATAGATTATGAGACTTTTAAAACAGTGATTGACTGAGTTAAGATATAACAATATATAATTAGATATTTGTGCAAAAAAAATTTTACATTGACAATTTATAAAAATTAAATTCACACACACACACACACACACACACACACATATATATATATATATAATCTTTTAAAAAAATTGGGGTGGCCATGCGCCTCTGGTTATTTTTTATTTAACATTTTAATAATTTGTTGTTTTGAATAGATAAATCATGAAATAAAAAAATATTAAACATGGAATATGAAGTTGTTAGCAAGCAAGCATATATAAGTGGTTGGCAATCGTATAAAAGGTGTAAATCATATTGTGATGAGAATCCAAATCCCTTGTCCTCAAATAGCATCTAATTTTTTGTCCTTTGATTATTATTGACATATAAAAAAATTAAAATTAAAATAGGTTTAAAAATTTATAAGTTATCAAATATATAATACATATATATTATGTATCAATAAATAATTAAAGAACCAAAAAGGGATTCTACTTGAAAAAAGAAATGAAAGTCCATTTATTTCAATTGCCGTAGCTACTTCTTTTGAAACCACTTTTGATTAGAATCTGATGCAAAGGAAAACGAAACTAGCTTTTCGAGTATTTAAGGCAATTCAAAAGCATCATCCCCGTGGCCTTGCATTTCTTTCAAAACGCACTTTTATGTGGACACAGAATTAATTAATCTTGTGGCTTTGGGATGCTTTCGAATTAACAAAATCAAGGCTGAGAGCTTCGTACATATTTAGTTATGAAGACAAGACATCGGGTAAAATATAATCATATTGTCACGAAAGAAGTGATTGTGACACATAAATTAATTAATAATGCGAAGAATATGTGTTATGTCATCAAAAGAACTACAAATTGCTTGATGAATACATGAACAAAAGCAAACTTTGGCCCCTATAGTCAATTAATTAGTTAGCTCAATCAATCATCAAGCGTGAAATAATCAGATTTTTATTTTTGCTTTCAGCTCAAGTTGATCAATATAAGCATCACACATGCACATTTACGCATATAAGTTGGAATAGATTAACGACTGCCGTTCTGAACAAGCAGCAGCTACGTATATTTTGTTGCTTTCTGCATATTTTATATGCTTTCTGAAAAAATGACGTGTGGGACTGTGGCTCCTTAGCTTCTATGGAAACGCCAAAGAATTTGTTCAAACGATTGAAATGATAACTCAAAACTTGCAAAAAAGGAGTGGCTTTTCAAGCATTCTAAGGCCAACCGACCTGTTCTTAATTTGTTCTCTTGGTATATAAACAGTTGAATGCTGATAGTGTCCTTCTTCTGGAGACTCAAAAGAATAATGTCATGAAAATAATAAAATTATATAACAAATATATATCATACACTTATCATTGTTAGATATGAGAGTAAGTGGGATAAGTGGAGACCACCTATCATATATATATAACGATGATAAGATGTGTAGTATGCATTTGTTGTGTAATTTTATTATTTCTATAATATTATTCGACTCAAAATTAGTGGTTCTCCAATTTTTCGCTTTTGATTAATTGTTCTCTAAGTTGATAGATTAGGCTCCACAGTTCCACCACTACATAATATGGTCCACAAGGCACAAGCCATACTTTGAAAGATTTCGTGCCAACCGCAAGGGTTCTTTTAAAATTTTTCCTTGTCCCCCAATGCCACAAGCTCTCTCCCGACAACTAACATATCTTACATTGTTTTTAATATATTAAATAAACTGTGAATATAGTCTATGGTATCTTCAAGGATTTGACATTAACTCGGTGGATATTTAATTTCATTGAATTTAATTGTCAAAAAGTAACAATGCAAGAATGGTTAACATAGACATTCAATAATGTATAATCATATTTGCCAAAAGATCTAGTTAGGAACTCAATTTCTGATGATGTATATAGAAATAGTTCTATGGTAAGAGATTTACCTCTTATGGAAACTTCCACCTTAAAGGAATTAGTTATTGTTACTGACGGTGGATATATAAGAAAAAAAAAAGACCTAATCCAATCACTTTATTATATTTTAAGAGTCATACAAATAAAAATATGTGATTGAACAATCGTACAAAACTCTTTTGTACTCATTGCATCAAAATTAATCTACATTTTATAATTACTAAAATTTTTATTGGAGAGAATCAAATTCCTTAATTAAATTATAGACCTATTACTCTAATTATTAGGATTTCTTGAGAACCAAACCTGATTCTCTTGGCAGGAGAAGACTTATTCTTTGAATGGAATCTATCCGATTAGATCTTAAATTGTGAAACTAATAACAAAAACTATTTTTATATCTAAGATGTATTAGATTTGAGGGAAAAAATGTAGTTTTTTTTATTTCAAAAATTATATTAACCGCAATAAGGAGAAATCCCTCACTATTAGAACAATCATAGTGACTTTATAAAAATATTGCAAAAAATTACGTAAACGAATTTTATGGATTATTTTACACATAAAATTTATTCATATAAATTTTATTCTCATTTTTGCAGCTCATTTTTTTATATGAAGTTTGGCTTATACAATTACAATGATATTATACATGCGTGGGAATGCTTTTGGGGTGGTAGTGGTACAGAATTCACTGGGTGTGAATTATGTGTAGAAAAAACAAAATTAAAAACCTTAGGAATGTACTCCACCGGTAGCAAATTATGTACCAAATTTTTAAACGAACAATGCACGTGTCAAGGAGCTGAATCCATTGGGCGTAGATTGTGTACTTCGGGTTGCAATATTGCACCGGCAACATGCAACCGTGCCTACAATGCTACAACCTTTCTCAGCATGTCAGGGAGCAGAATCCACTAGGCACAGATTGTGCATACATCATGTTCTATATACATATTCTAATACTCCACTCAAATTACTCCAGAAATGACGTTATCTGATATTAAGTCTCTTCTACATTCATATTAAATTTATTTCCCCATTTTTCCTTCTCAATCAAACATACCTATGAAATAACTAATAGTATTAAGGAGAAGCGTAAAAGTGAAAAAGCAAATATATACATCATGTATACTCTTTAATTTTTTTTCACTCTCTTTCTTTTTGGTAGTTTTTTTTTATTTGTTTAATTTTTATCATGGGTCAAATTTGCTTCTGGTAGTATATAAATGCAAAGCTTTTGTTGCATATGTTTTCGTTTACCGATGCACCAGAAAAATGGGCCCAAACCCAGTATCTTCCCGACTTCACTTGGACCTTGTCGTTAGTCGTAGGTGTTGATCACATTGATTTGATCTTTCAATTTTTAGTTTTTAATTTTTATAAAAAAAATATTAAAAATTTTAAAAATTATTATATATTTATTTTAATTTTTTTAGATTTTATAAAAAAATTTATAAAAATTTTGAAGAATGTAAATTTCAATTTTTAATTTCCTTGTCCAGTTTTTGATACTTCGTTTATAAAATTCTAAAAATTAAAAAACTTAAACTAATTAAGTTTTATAAATTTTAATTTAGTATTTCATTCACAAAGCCTAAAAAATAAAACTGAAAAGGGAAAATGTAATCACCTACAATTCCGGCCATGTTCACCGGTAGGTTTTCTCAAATACTGAGTTTTTGTTCGCTCAGAAGCTGTGAATCTGTGATTATTATTATTATTATTGTCGTCGACTGGTCGTCATTGTTGTTTGGACTGATTTTCTATGGTTAGTTTTGCTATTTAATTGTTGTTGTTTTACTTCTAAACGAGTTCTTAATGTATGTTTACGGAAGTTGCTAGCTAGCCTAGCTTGTCCTTGTACAGTTTGCTAGTTTGATGTGGCTGTAACTGTAAGGAATAGTGACCATCATGGAGTGAATGACGTTAAATTATGTTTACTTTCTTGTGGCTATTGCTGCTGCTTTTTTGGCCTTTTCATTTGACTTATGTGGTTGGACGGGTGAAGGGAACGAAGATGGAAACAATTGGCAGTATTTGCATTTCCCTTTTTTCTTTTTCTTTTTTACCAACAACCTTAACCATCCAAATTAGTTTGGATGACTTGGTTTTCAAAACGAAATATCCATCAAATCGCAACAAAATATTGTGTTTGGATTAGTTGGCTTTTAGGCTCATAATTGACCAAAACCGGGTCGTTAACACCCCAGTAAGATGCAAGAACCATACACCATGTCAAAATGGAACTAGTACCTGCAACAATCTGTGTTAGAAATGAGGAGAAAATGCAATGGTATATTAAAATAACATATTGATCCTGTACCAAAAGGGTTAAAAAAAAAAATATTGATCCTCTAACTAACGGAAAAAATTATTGGTCCTATGTATGTCATGCCCCTACTGATCTTACTTGTCATCAAGAATTAATTGAAATGCCATATACTTGAACTGATGCAAATATATAATTTGTGTTTGCATGTAATGATAAAGTATCTCTTTTTGTCCTCAAACAACCTTTTATGTTGTAAAGAGATATTTTTTTGGAGGACAAAACTGTATATTATAAAACTAAAAGACAAAGATCATTCTCTGCTTTTTCTAACAATGTACTTTTTCCAAAAAAGATCATCTAAACACGTCCCACTCAAAATACCACATCCAAACAAGTGTATTTTGCAATGCTGCAGAATTGAAGAGAGGAGGCCAGATTCAGTTAAGGTTACAGTTGTTGGTTGGAGTTGCAGTTGCTTGCAGGGCAAGGTGTCGGGCATGGGAGACGGGTATGTGGGCACAGCCCAAGATGCAGTGAGGATCTGAAGGCTGGAGAAGCAGAGAGAAGCTGAGCGCCGCAAAATGCAAGAGCTCAAAACCAAGTCCACATCTGCCAAGGGTCAGCCTGGTCTCCTCCAATTCTGCTGTAGTATTTCCGAGGTCAGGTCCCCTTTTCTCTTCTTTTCTTTCTTTTTTTGTCAAAATTTAAGTTGCATTCTCTAATTGCCTCTTTGATTTTGGGTTTGATCACTCTATCATCCTAATGAAATGGGTGTTTCAGATTCTAGAGACTGCCTTTAAGAAGGAAACTGTTGGTCTTGTCAGCAGAGAGCGGTATGTAGAGAAGGTAAATGCTAAATTATGAATGTTATCTTATCTTACTCCCTCTATCCTGAAATAATTATCAATTCTGACAAATGGGTAAATACTAAATACTAAATACATTGACTTTTTAATTTACCGGTTTGTTCAAATTGATAGTTATTCCTGGACGGAGGGGGTAGATGTTTTTGTTTGGTACTGTTGTGTTGTTGTGTCCAATGGAATGGCGTGTTCTTTATGTAGAGGGTTAATATTCAGAGCAAGATAGAGGAGGAAGAGAAGGAGAAACTTCAGAAGCAACAGCAAGAGTAGTTTCTATCTTTGTGTGTGTTTTGCTTGTTTAAACATCTTGGTTTGTGTGTGATGTCATCGTCATAGTTATTCACTCTTTTAAAACAGGGAGGAGGAGCTTCAGTTAGAGAAGTGCAACAAGAGGAATATAGAGGGAAATTCTCGATTGTCTTTTGGTGAGGATATTGGGGATGATGCTGAAGAGGAGGAAGCACAAAATAGTAAGCGGCTTTCCCACAACTTTTCGCTTCTCTTGTTCTCTTTTGAATTTTTGTTTCAGGTGATAGTTCTTGTTCATTTATCTCCATGTTATAATACTATTACATTGCCTCTCTGTTTTAATATGGAATCTTGAATGATGTTATTGCAATGTTTAGTCAGAAAAACGAACAACACCTCAATGTTATTTCTATACTTATTTCAGTTTAGGGGAGAAAGGACTCTTGAAGCTGATCTCTTCTATTATACATTTTTTTTATTGTTACTCAAATTCAATTTGAAGACCAAGTAGACTAAGGCATGGTAAACTTGGTAAAGACCCTACTGTTGAAACTAGCTTCCTACCTGACAGGTGTGGCTTTTCTCCTTTTCTCCTTCTCTCTTGTTCTTTCTTGCCTCCCTTCCCCCACTGCCCTTGCGCTTTCTTTATCAATTGTTGCCCTAACCTTCAGGCATAGGAGTGCTGAGAATGACTGTTTAGTGAGCACGAGGCTGAGGAACAAGCTGAGCATGAAAGGCTGCACAAACAGTGGCTCTGTGTGCAAGAGCAAATTCGAAGTGAGTCTGCACTCATGTATTTATTTCTGTTTGCTTTTAACTCTCTTGACAAAAAGATGAAGGGTTAAATAGTATAGTTTGTGGAGGATATTTATATTTGGTAGCAAATTTCTGTTAATTGCTTCTTTGGCCTAGCTTAGGTGATGGTGATGCATAAAATACTTATAACCATATAAAAGTACATGCCTAATTAAATTTGTTGAAGGGGTGGAAAAGAGAAGCATAGATCGTGAAAACTGCATGTCTGAACAACACAGCAGATACTTGAATATGTAGAGTTAGTGCATTAAATACACTGGTTATAGTTACCAAACCATATGATATGAGCATATGACTATACTTACAAGACTTAGGCTATATAATGAATCTAGAGTGTAGATACTATTTGCAGCAAAATTGTTCCTTTGTTTCAGATGAGCCTCTTGAAAGCACATACAGCTATTGGGATGGAACTGGCCACAGGCGTGTGATCCAGGCAAGTAAATGCTGTCTGTTTTGTACTAGACTTTTGCATTCATTGAGTGTATATTTATTTTATGATATTATATCTTGGCAGCTGAATGATTTTATAATATGATTCAGGTACACAAGGGTGACAGCATAGGAGAGTTTCTTCAAGCAGTCCGACAGCAACTGGCCTCGGAATTCAGGGAGATTCGAACAACCTCCGTAGAGAATCTGCTATATGTGAAAGAAGACCTTATCATTCCTCATTTATGAACATGCATTTAGTTTTAATACAGGCTGTGTACAATTGCTATCGAATTTGAGTTGCGTTAGCTTATTTTCGTTTTGTTTTAATCAAACGAACATAATTTACCTGTTCTGATGTATTTCACAGCAACACAGCTTCTTTGAGCTAATTTTGAACAAAGCTTGAGGAAAAAGAAGCCCAGTATGTGCCTATCTTTCTCTTGATTTTTTTTTTTTTGAGATTTCTTCTCTTTCAGAAAATGTGTGAAAAAATCTAGAGGCAAAAGTGGCCCAGCATGTGCCCATTTTGAACATGGAAAATTCATTCAAAATTATGTGGAAAAAAGGCATGGAATATAGGGAAATAAGCCAAAAGATTAAAATAGCAATAGTGACAGGGAGGAGGAAAATACAATATGCTAAGATGAGTTTTTTTTTTTTTTTTTTTGTGGGGAGGGCAATGCCTATGTTGCTTTACCTTTGGCTTAGTGGTTTGACTTACTTAAATTACAATCCATGCTCAACAGAACAAAATTAGGTTGTGGTTTTCAAATTGCATTGTTCTTTGTGCTGCCTGATAAGGCTACTAAGTAATAACACATTTGTTTTTCTGTCTCCCTCATGAATTTATTCTCCTTTTATGTCACCATTCGATAATAATTCACCATTACTGATCATCTATATTGAATTGAACCTTCGTGCTTGTAGGTGAGAACTTTTGGCTGGTCTTATGACTTGTCATTTGCACTTGAAAGTTTTCCCTTGCTATAGTGTAATAGTTTGCATTATTGACCTTGCCTACTGCTTTTCTATATGCACAGCTTTTCCACTTTGATGTTCATGAGGATGTCCGCACAATTGCTGATGCCACTATAGAGAAGGATGAGGTACATTTTCTTCCTGTTCATTTCTACCTCTGTTTGGAGAGTTTTAAGTTCACAAATAGTGAAATCTTGATATATGCATGTTTTATCCTTGATTGTTCTAGTAAACTTGATGTCTGGGGTTCTGGGTCAATTAACTTTGGAGTTTCTTCTTTCTTAAAAACAGTCCCATGCTGGGAAGGTTGGCGAAAGGCACTGGTTTGAAAAGAACAAGCATATATTTCCTGCTTCAAGATTGGAGGTATTCTCTCTCTCTCTCTCTCTCTCTCACTTCTTGGCCGAAACTGTGTGAACATGTGTTTTATATTGATCATAAGGATAGGATCCTCTGAAATGGAATGCTTAAATTTAACGATCCACTCTTTTTTCTCTTACAAAGAAAAAGTTAAAAATAAAAATCAGCTGAGTTGATTATGCGTCATTGCAAGCATTTATGGTGTTAGCTTATTATAATTTGTAATTTCAGTGTCGGGAATGAGTGATTTTTGTACCTGTAATATAATTTATTATATTCTAGGCTACTTGGACAGTTGGTCAGATTTTATTTCACAGTGGACTCTGGCTGGCCTGGCATTTGATTTTTTAAGTCTAGCAATGCACTGGAAACTTCAAGACATACTGTCATGCACTTTCTTCATGCTGTTTGCCCATTCATACTTTTCTGTTGTAGTATTAGGACGGCCACGAGGATTGTTTTATTCCACTCTTGCACTTTTATGTGCAAACTACCAAGATTCAAGTTAAATTTTTTGTCTATGGGTTTGTTTGGTGTGATAGTAGAAGTAAAGGTAAATTTTTTATGGATGAAGTTCACACGTAACTTTACAAATGAAATTTATTTATGAAAGTTTATACTCCATTTTTCCTCTCTAATCAAGCATACCCTATATTCTTAATGAAAGATATGGATGGGTGATGGGTTGACAGTGTAATTCACCGATTTTCATTCTAATTGGGAGACTAGTGAATATTTTTTGAAATTTAGAAAGTAGAAAATCTATAAAATGAAGGCAGAACATGAAAATTGAAATTGAAAAGAGAATGTGTTAGATCCTTAGTTTTGTGCTCACTTTTCTGTCCTAGCTTTCACCATTTTCACCAGAAAACCAACAATTCAGGCCTTGAATTGAATCACTCACTTGTGTACCCTCACTGGGTTTTGAGTATTGAATGATGTAATTATGCCTGACTCAACATTCATCTGAAAGTATGTTGTCTTGTTCTGAATGTAGAAAAAAAAATTGGTTTTACTGCTCTCATTTATTTATTGAAAATTTAGCAGGCGTTAAGGATTTTAATTTTCCATTATACTGGTTAACTGCTACTTGTCTCAGGTAACGGGAATAACTGTTTCAACAAGAATTCTCATTTTTCAGACCAGTAAATGTATTCATATGTGTAGCATGTATATGTAGCCTGTTGAATAAATTAACTGGTTGATTCCCGGGTCTAATGAACCTTTCTATTCAATCATAGAAAAGAGAAGCACCGCCATCTCTGCAGAATGATCATTGTACCTGAGATCATTGGGAGCATTATTGGAGGACACAATGGCAAGACTTTAAACCATGTTGAAATCAAACCTAAGATGATTGGCCATTACCTGGTAGAGTTCTCTATGTCCTACAAACTTGTTAGGTATCAGCCATTTTATTGTTAGAGAGTTTTTTTTTCGTTTGAAACTATTTGCTAGACACCATCATGTAGACCCCATTATTTGTAACATAGAGTCTAATTTTGATGCCTTGATAGTATAAACGTTTTTAACTATCATTCAATCAAATTCTTTTATTTGCATAATTTTTTCAAGCAGTGGATGCGAAAGTCAATCATTAAAATTAAATCCATATTGGTTGGTATATATATTTTAGGACTCTTTTTTTTTTTTTTCTTACTTTTATCTTTTTTACTTTGAGTGTCTCACTTTAACATCCCTATTTGATGTTCAAATAACAAACCTTTAATTATATACAATAAGATAACTAATAGCCAAAAAGAGACACAGAAATGTGGGAAAATAAACGTATACATTGATTCATTTCCATTTTTCTATATACATCTAAATCTGATACAAAAATGCTGAAATTCCCTGTCACCCCTCTCTAACAATAGAGTAATTGATGAGGGTACAGTATTAGATTCTAGCAGATGCGTACAAGATGCATATAGAAAGTCTTTCTATCTTTCAGCACCCTCCATGATGTATTCGCTTACACTGCACTACACATAGAATGAAGGTAATTAAGAACAACTAACAAACAAATAGGCTTGGATTAGTACCCAAAGTCGTGTGGATCTGAACTCTAGAACCAAAATTAGCCTTTGCAATTTAGCAAAATTCTCAAAGGGTACCAAGGCAGGCTGGCATGGCAGAAACATTCTGCAACTTTACACACTGCTATTCTGCACTAGATTATAGTGATGGTACATCCATATAAGAAAATGGAGAATCATGTATACTTTTCAAGAGTCCTCATTAAATATTTTAAATATGAAGTCACGAAAACGCCTTGAATATTGTGTTGGATCAACAGCTGATATTGAGGTTGGATCATATTGAATTGACTTGTAGGCATGCTCAAGCTTCTTGCTGATGTCATAGTCTTGAAGTATGTCTATGATACCGAAGTTCAATACAACCTCATAGAACTCTCCAATTGGTTCTCCTACAAGTTGTAATTCGCAACCACTTCTTCTGACTGTCCTTTCAACTCTTGCTGGCATATTCACACCCAGTAGGACACTACAACACAGACAATCATATTAAGCTTTGACCTTTCATCTTGTTGGATTAACAAATTCTTGTGGATCTTTTTATAATTTTATCACTTAATGGGGTGTCAGTTATTACCATTAGATGAAACCTAACAGGATTACTTGGAAAATGTTCCTCAAGCAACTTCTGATTAATTGTAAGTTAAATATACCTAATTAAACGAAATAGTTTATTTAGCCAAGATATTTATGCAATAAAAATTGGGAAGAGAAAACACATAGTCATGGGGCTTCATTGGATAGAAAAAGGCTATGGTAAAGATGGTTAGTAGTAGGAAAGAGCAACTGGCAATGTGGATGATCACTGTAGGAAGTTAAAATTGTAAGCTACCTAACCACTATCCCAATTTTTCTCAATGGTACATGTGCTTCTTTCAAAGTTAACAGCATCACAGCTTAAAGTATACTCCATACTCACTAAAACAACATATCGAAGTTACAATAAATTGTCTTAAAAATTTTCACCCTAAAACAGAGAGTTAGTCACTTTAAACAGACATTTTACCTGGAAGGATCTGAAGGTTGATCAGTGTATTCTCCTGAATTATGGGGAGTTCCTTCATTCTCTGAATCACCTGAGGTTAGAAAGCCAAGATATTCTTAAGGGGTTGTCAGAGAAAACACACACACATACATATAAATAAACATTGAGTTTGTAGATTGTATGTTAAATAAGATAATTACCAGCAGGAGTCCGAGATCCTGAAGGAACAAGATCCCCATCTGGAGATATATCTTTGAAATGAATGCCTACTAGCAAACTATAGTCCATAATTCCCTCCTGTTCTAGAAGCTCACAGTCCCTATCAACTTGTCTGGAGAACAAATTTACGCATGACATGCTCAGTTTAATTAGACATAAAATAGAACAAATTAAAACCGAAGAATATATTTGGATTTGCAGTTTTACAACTTAGCAGGGTAGCTTTCAAATACAATTACAAATTAAGGTGCCAAAATCCTTGATCACCTGCAAAACTCTTGAAATGGAGACTCTTGCAGCCGGAATATAAAATTAAGATCAAGATCCTTAAGGATAGTGGTTTCACTAATCTCTGTCTCAGGCTTATCAGTTATGCGGCCAAGTGAAGATCCCTTCAAATCAAAGCGTCTATGGGTGATATACTCAGAACAGAAAAGGTTGCCCATTATGATAAATCGAACCTGGAAAACCAAACATATTATAGACCTTGTTATACTCAACTTCTAAACTTCATATTTCACCGATCTACCAAACTAGAAATTTCTATCATTCTATTAGAATAAACACTAGTTGATGTCAAACACTCTGAAGTTTTAACCAACTTAAAACAAATTGAGAGTGAAAAATATAAATGAGGCCAAATTTTTTTCAGATAAATCTTTGTTAGATTGGATTGTGTGTGTGGAACGCACAATAGGAAATGTACCTTCTTCTGGATAGGTCCGTTTAGCTTGACACAATGCAGACCATAATACTTTGTCAATAGAGAATTTTGATAAGCTCGAAAATGATTGTAATAGGCTGGAAGCATTCTCAAAAGAGCCTGCAACAGAAATCCAGCGTAGCATAATCAGGAAAAAAAAAGAAAAGAAAGGTATGCCTTGGCTTCTAAGAATTTCAAGTGGGGCATGATCAGATTCAAACTCACTTTTACTTCAGCCTTCTTCATCGTCTTAATCATGTAACGGTCATCATTGGTCAAGTAAAAGAAGCTGCCACTTTTTCCAGGTGAGGAAAGTTCACGAAGGGCATCATTTCCACATATGGATAACATGTAATCAGCTGGATCCACATTGAATAGCTTCCTAAGAGCCCTGTGATCAAAGTGAGATGCATAAGTTGGAGAAAATGCTTCTCAGCCAAAGTTAATTAGCCAGTATGTTTGCTGGAATGAGTTGGCAGTCTTATCACTCCCTACCACTTAATCTTATTCAACAACTATCTCGAATCTAGCTAATTTTTGGCCAAGTTCCGAACCTTTTTTTCTGACTCTGTAGCACTTGTCTACATAGAATAGTCTGACTATTGCAATAAGTTAGATTATGTCAAGAGGGAACCACAGGTACCTTGATCAAAAAAGGGCTATTTCTTGTATAAATCAAGAATCTTTGTTCCAAAAGGACACTATTATGGAAGAATTGTAATGTGCACAAGATAACTTGCAGCAACAACAGGTTAAGTATTAATAGGGCTGACCTAAAAACTACTGGGCAGTAATCCTTCCACTTAAAGTCACACGATGGATGTGGTGGAGTATACTTGGATCCTTCAGGTGGAAATCTTGTCCACACTTTCTCCTTGGGATCAAAAGCCGAAGGCTTCAGATCAAGTGATGCTGTGGGAGCAGGTCTTGCAACAGAATGCCTATGAAATGACATCAAGAAATAGTAAAATGATAAATACTGTAGGCAAGAGTGAAAAAGAAATCAGTCAGAGAGCCTAAAATTACAAAGCAACGCATACAACTGCCTCTTTTACATGTAAATTTTGGTGTACAGGATCTAGAAAGAGTTGCTAATTTACTTTGTAGGTTGAGATTACTCATGAATAAGTTCAAATGAATTAGAGGAAGTTAATAAATTCATTCATGAAGGAAACTGATTGAACCATAAAAGTCATTTTCCTTTCCTATTGAATGCTGCTTCAAAGTTCAGATGTTACATCTATTCATTAACATAATAAGAAATAATGAACTGCAACGTTACCATACTAGAAGATGAAAGTTAACAAGAAGAAAATAAAGCGAGTTTTAGTTAGCGCCAACCCCTTAGGATGTGGGTTCTGTAAAATATGTAAGCTCTCACCTTAGGGCACAGGCAACTGTTTCATCTCTAATTTCTTTGGTTTTTTTGGCCTTTAGGTCGTTCAATTAACCAATGTCACAGCAGTAAACTAACACAAATAACATTGAAAGACGCTCAAAAAAAATAAAACTAATATATTTTAACAGGGTAGATTATTTAAGAAGTCCTATAAAATCATATATATATATATTCTTCACTGCATATAGCATTTATTGCATTGACATTTAAATTACATAATATGAATATCATTTTTTTTTTGGCATAGGAAAAACTAAATTGCACCATATAACCCGCCCAATGGTCATCATATCCTACAAACAAATAAAAAGTGAATGGTGAATAAATTAGAAAAACTCAATGGTCTTCTTTGTTTAAGAAATGAAACCACTAACATTGAATACAATTATTATTTATCACCAAATAACTATTGGCTTAAAAACGTATATGGGTTAGCGGCATTTAACTGTTCCTTTCCATTGCTGTGTGTGTTAAACAAAAATTATGATGGATACTCTTACTTCCACTTTCATTTCCATCCGCAAATGAACTGTAACTGAAATGAAGTAAATTCCTTAAAGAATAATTTAATCCTGTTTATGGAGAATTTTTCTTTAAATAAAATCAACACTAGTAAAGAACAACCAAGGCGATATAGAAAAGACAGTATCTCCAAGTTATGTTAAAATATAAAAATAGGGTGAATCTCTTATCTTTTAATTAAAATTTGTAATTCTTAATTTGATTTAATATCAATATAACAAGTGATAATAAGTCATAAATTTATAATATATTAGATCTATAGTTTATAGTTTTTTATATGTATAATGTACAATCTAGAATTTATTATATCTTAATTTATTTCACACTTAAATGCAATTTTGCTATAAGTTTATATTAAAATTTTGTTAAACATAATTATGCTTACATGAAAAATAAAATGAGCAGTTAAAACAATTTTATTATTAATCCTGACATCTCAAATTAGTAATACCAAACATACACAATTGATGGCCTACTAAGTTTGTATATTACAAAATATTGATTTAATTATTATCAATTCAAGAAACTTAAATAATTATATTGATATGAATGCAGCACACATTGTCTGTAAAAGGCCCATGATATCTTCATGCAAAAAGAAAATCAAGATCGATAAAAAAATCAGATCAAGATCATTCCAAAGTCATGAAGACGTAAATATCCAAACAGACTCTAAAATGCAAGACTAGATATTGAATTCGTATAAAAAATATGATATTCTTTTATAAATTTATGACACAATAAAGTGGTCATTAAACTTGTTTAATAAAATTTTTTTATTCTATAAATAGAATAATTCTCAATATTTTATCGATATTCATGTACAATTTTTATTTTCATATATTTTTTAAAGTATTCTCATTAAAATAATTTTAAAAATATAAACAAATCTGTGCAATGCTGGAGGATGAGGTCTAGTATACCTGATTCCGAGCTGCAAATTAAGCATGAGCTCATAATTTTTGTGCCCTTTGCAAATGGTCTCTCCCTGCCTCTTTGATTTCTTCGGTGCTTTCAGAGGTAGGAGTGGAAATTCATTAGCTTCATTAGCATCATCTACACGTATATTCATCAATTCCTCATCCAAATCACTCCCCACTGTTGGGGGAGTTCTAGTACCACCTGCAGCATCGCCCTCCCCACCATCCCACAAATGCATCCTATCACCTGGCCTATCCACTCCCATGCTCACCCTCCCATCCACTGACATCCTCCTAGGCTTTCCACTATCCCTTCCCTTTTCAGACCTCCAAACTGCAAGCTTCTTCTGTGATGGCAAAACCAGAACCTTCTCCCCTGGACAAACACTATATCTACTCAACTCATTATACAATTCTTGAGGGTCCCAATCAGCATGGCCTTCCTCCTCCTCCTCCTCCTCCTCCTCCTCAGATGACGACTCAGATGGATGGTATGTGCCATTCTGATCTTTCCCATCCTTACTCCAATTCCCTACATAATAACTCCCATCATGCCATTGGAAGGTTCCATTCCCTTTTGGCAAACCATCTTCCCAGAAACCTTCAAATTTATTCCCATTAGCGAAAACAAATGACCCTTTACCCCAGATAGACCCATTCCTCCATTCTCCAACATAGTGGCTCCCATCCTTCCACTCGTACCTCCCTTGCCCATCTTGCAGCCCCCTCCTCCACTCCCCTTCATACCAATCCCCATTGGCATAACTCTTCAAGCCATATCCATTTTTCAAGTTCATGACCCATTGACCCTTATAAGTATCCCCATTGGACCCTGTGTATGTGCCTACCCCATCCATGAAACCACTCTTGAACTCCCCTTCATAAGTAGCCCCAGAAGGCCAACTGAACCTACCCTTTCCCATGGTTTTCCCCTTGAACCATTCACCAAAATACATGCACCCATCTGTCCACAGATACTTGCCTTTCCCATGTGGAAAATTATCTGCCCATTCACCTGTGTAGTAATCTCCATTGGGGAGAACCTTGTCATCTTGGTAAACCTCCAATGACTCATTTCCATTATCATCATTATCATCATCATTGTTGTTGTTGTTGTCTTCTTCATCTGCATGGCCAAGAGATATACTCCCAAATATGCTGTTGGCACGCTTCTTGGCAACTGCGTGTGTTCTCTTCACCGTGGCCTCCCATGCCTTCAGAACACCGCTGTTACCAATCATATTGTGCTTTCTTCTTTTTATCTCTTAACTCCTTTTTTTTTTTTTTCCCTTTCTTCCCTCTTTATCACATTTGGAGAGCCATCTCCATTGGAATTTAAGCCAGTTTGAGGAAAATCATGGACACCCCAGATGAAGAAAACAAACTTGAACCAAAACAACAATGTTAGTGGTGTCAATAATGCACAGTACGTAGCATACAAGAAGGAATGATAATATGGCAATATTTTTTTCCACGGGTTTTCTCACTGCTGAACAAAAACAAACTTTGATGTTGTCCTAAGGTTTTTGTTATCTCATGTTTTCCAAGAATTCCGGGGACATGTTTGACATATAGGAGGTGCACAATAATGTCCTTCAAATTGTGTCAAAAGCATCGACAACTGTCACTTGTGCAAAGTTTTAATGGTGTAACGGTGTCACGCTAATTAATTCATGAAGATGAAGGTTTGTGCGTTGTGATGATATTCTATATTATTTTTCAACAATATATAAAACCATTAAAAGTTTGTGCCGTCATAGGTGTAGCTTAATTTTTTCCTACCCCAAGTTTTGAATTGTTTAATTTGCGACTGAGACAGAGAGAGACTCGCTCATCTCCTATAACATCTAAGGACCTTGACATATGGACACAAATGATGCTAAATCAAGGTGTGTTTTGTGTACTATTCTTAGCCTATTTTAACAGATTTTCCATTTTCTGTTTCTTATATAAAGTGCACATCTAAATCTTACCATTAGTAGCTAGTTCCTCTTTTATAGAATAACTAATGGCAACGGTTCAGTTCTGGTTTTGTTTTTCAATTTCTTCTCTCATCATAAAGCGTAGACATTGACCACATTTTTTAATGTTGTGTGCTTCATATAATATTTGATGCAGTTGCAACATCAAATGTCCAGAAGCTGCACATATATAATAGACTTTTGGTGGGTTGTATATATATCAGAGAAATCGCATTATACGTATAATTTTAGACATACGGGATCAATGTATAAATAATTAAATGAAGAAAGTGCCACCTAAGTAATTATTTATTGTCAGTATAAATAAAAGGGAGTGCAACCTAGTTAATACTTAACAGGAGCAAAAGAGCAATGCAAGGTTTGCAGTGGATATCCATGGGCGGGAATGTGTTCCGCTCCCCATCTCAATTTATAATTTTACCCCCAATTCTTATCTCTATTCCTATTACGGGTCTTCATTTTCTATTCCATGTGAGGTGTTGAATCCCGAAGGATATCCGTGTATTATTAAAAAAACCCAAAAAATTAAAAAATGAAAAAAAATACTGAAATTCAACATATAAATATTCATAATAACAAATACTGCTCATGTAATATAATCCAAATTTAAAATAGAAATACATACATAATACAAATCCAATAAAGATAATTTAAAAATGAGGGAATGCTAAGGTTTTCTTGATATGTGTGTGTGAATATTTAAATCATTTATATAAACTGAAAATTAGTAAGTTTCCATGAAGTGGGGATCTGATTCCTCATCCTTGTCCTATTTAATAAATGGAGACTCTATTCCCGTCTTCGTTGCAAGCAATCCCTCTAGGTACTTGCTTTGGTAGTTTTTTTTCCCATCCCTAGCAATGCTATATATATATATATTTAGGGAGAGAATTAAGTGAGAGTAGTGACTTTATATGAGAATAAAAAAAACACATATGAGTTATCAGATCTTGCATAAATGAACATGACTAAAACATAAAGTCATGTGACTTTTTAAGTGACTATGTGAATTTATAATAACTTTTAATCATGACCATCCATATATAGTTCTACAACTCAAATTTAATCTTTTCAATCTCATATAAAATCACTCATCTCACTAGACACATCCTATATATATATATATATATATTGTTGGCTTAGGAACCTTTAAATGATGGCAAGTATAATTGTATAAGCTGTTTTAATCTGTTTTAAATTCATCTTAACAACAAATGTCTCCTATGCAAAGAAGGGATATTTTGGACTTGTACTGCATGATGAAATCTTAGAACAATAGTCACAAAAATAACAAATATATATATATATATATAGAGAGAGAGAGAGAGAGAGAGTTGTACTACATAGATAGAATGCATACTCTCTAAAGTTTGTGGGACCCATGAAGATAGAGAAAGTGTGCTCAACAATCTAAAATACAAAGGAGCAAGTAAAGAAAAGTTGACGAAAGGACATATAGTCATTCCTATTATGACAGTACACAGCAAAAAGAAGGACAACAATAATAGGCACTGTAGGTGGCCCAATAAACGGTCAAAAACCTATTCTAACTTGGTACCTCTTTGTTGAAAGCTTTATGCATAAAAGAAGAATGGCCATTGATCATACAAAAAAAAAAAAAAAAGAAAGGGAAAAGCTTGTCCTATCTTAAAAAAAAAAAGAAGCTTCTGCCTACTGCTGAACTATTGCCTTCTCCTTTTCAAACTAAATTATTTTATTCCTTATGAGAAAAAGGACTGAGTGAGTGTGTCTTATATGTATTGGTTTGTAAAAGGTTATTGGTTGCCATTGAAAAATTATCAGAAAAAAGCCATACTCTTGAACTCTACCGGTGTGATCATTGTTGTGAGAATACTCTGTTAGAAAGGAAAAGCTTGTCATCTTGTAACCTGTCTTAGTCCTTTCATATGAGTGTTGAGCTTGTATTTGTGAGTTTGTTCATTTTCTGGCCAGCTTAAAAGGCTTTATATCTCTTGAATCTGTATTTGCACTTGAAGTTAGTGAAACTCTCACAGTAGTGAGGACTAGAGTAGACTTCACATTGAAGTTGAACCAGTATAAAACTTGTTTGTGTACTCTCTTCAACTTTACAAGTTTCAGTTTACCGTAACCAAAGTATGTTTGCTTTAGACTATTGAAATAGAACTTTAAGTATATAAAATATCCTATTTAAAAGTTCGATAAAAATTACATTGTTACATGAATATCTCTTGAATATTTAGGAGACAACTGGGTGAACGTTTTGATTCTTTGCTAAGTGTGCAAAAATTTTTTAAAAAAATCACTTGATTTAAACTCTCCATTTCTCAAAGATCTGATACCATCATATGTATATATATATATATAACTAGAATCTTTGGAAGAATTATAGTGATTGTTAAATGAAATAAATAAAAAGAAATCCCTAGTTTATCTAAAGATCAATAATAAAGTCGTATTATTCTATCAAATAAATTCTAGCAAAGCTTTTCTTTCTCTAATGTTTCTCATTTTTCATTTGGCAAATACTACTGTATTTATAAAATGTTAATAAATAATGCATAGTGTGACCTATTATTGATCACATTCAAATTTTTGGGCAAAAACTTCTGAGCTTAAATATGGTGCAAATCAATGTTTGAAAAAGACACAAATTTTGATCATGGCCAATGTAACTTAACACATGTTAAACATTCAACTACATGTTTAACAGGACAGTTTCTCACCCCGAAAACTTCTCTTCAAACAGTCACACATATATATAATAAGTGCAGCTATAGAGAAGCTAAGTTAACTAGTTCAAGTACAAATACTCGAGACTTTACTGTATAGTAATAATATGTAGGGGACACATCACACATGACACAAGTTCATCAAAGAAATCAATTGCAGAAGTGCAATGTAATGAACATTCACGACTTTAAATAAGGCCACACAGCCAACTCGTTCAGGGTTGCATATACCATATCATGTCACATTATATCTTGTTAAGGCCAGCAAGAACGAGGACAGTTAAGGAAGTGACGCCAGGGATGAAAAATTCATCACGCATCACACGAGGCATCACTCTCTGCTTGATCATCAGAGTAGCCAAAGGGACACCAAAGATGTACAAGAGTGCCTCCTTTGCTCCTATGCCAGTGAATCCTGAATCTTTGATCACTTCTTTCAGGATTGTCTGAAATTCGTCTTTGGTCAGTTTCTTGCCCTTCCCTTTATGGTGTTTCTACATAATGCCACAACCAACCATTAATTAGACACACTATGTTGAATCTGCCACCAATAAATAGGAATATGATTGGGGTCTCTTCTGACCTGACGGAGATATCTAAAGGGGATGTGGTTCTCCTACCGAGGTATTAATATAATTTAATTTTCATTCAGCGTCAATATAAAAGAGCTTTATATAAAATTTCAATTCACTCATTATATTAGCATTTTTATAAATAGAAATATGTAATTGGATGGAAGTATAAAGTTTCTTTACAATTCTAAAATCAATATAATCAACAAAACCAACATATAAAGGAGGGGATAGAAGTTAGAACAAAGACCTTAATTAATTCATATACATTAATATAATTTAAGAGATTAATTTTGTATAAAACAATTTTATGTTAGCAAAAAAAAAATTACTGAAAATTGCTAAATTATAATGTAAAATAAAATATCTACCAGACAATTTTTCTGTGATTCTACTATAGCTGACAATATAAATTTGTTTTATATTATCTCATTATTTAATGACTTTGATAACACGTAAAATATCAAATTTAACATCATTGAATATTCATATAATTAAACTTATTAATTAACGTAACTATTCATCATTGAATAACTCAATATACGATTATTAACATGTAATGCACACTAATTGTACTCTTGAGTGAGTCATGAAGCATTCATATGCACATATATATCACAGAAAAGACAGAAAAGAGTGCTGTGCACCAACATTGTAAACTTTGTCGAGGGTCTCGATCGTTGGTAGTTTAAACTGCGTGTTTCCAAGCTTGTGATTGATTTGCCTGACAAAGCACCATGCATATATAAGAATTTTTGTGAGAGACAGAGTGTTCTAAGTTGGGGAAATTAAACCAACAAAAGATTTATACTAGTCACTTTAAAGTATATATATGCTGACTTATAATTTACTCAATTAGCTAGGCAAAGTTTAAATTTAATTAGTATATGAATTGAGAATGGTAAGTACTCGACTGTCCAGCATACTCCATGGTAGAATTCTCCGATGGTCTGTATTTGGTCGAAATCTTTGAAACAGTCATCGTAGCATTCTTCTATAATTGGGCCAATTTCTTTGATCTTCTTCTCCTCAGATCCTGCCTCAAAATTTCAGAAGAAAGGAACAATTATATATATTAGGAACTTAAAATCAAAACCGATGTAATAAGGTACATACACACTGCCTACTAATTAAGAAGATAGTAATAATAGTATATACTACATGACACAAAACAAACATCAAATCAAAGGGATTTCCTTAGGTAGTCTTGGGGCATCTGTACCTCTTATATTCAACGACTATGATTTAATTATAAATTGTATAGATCTTAATTACTAGAGTTAGTACCATATCCGTGCATTTGAAAAATTAAAATCATGACCAAGAGTTTATGTGTATGCATAAGGAGCATGGATAGAATGTGAGAACATATTTGCTAACATTGGAGTAATGAGAGAGTTAGATAGGGGACCAGGAGCAAATTTCTTCAGAGATTGGCCCATGTTTCTCGCTTTGATCCAAATAGACGTGAGAGGAAGATGGCGACAGGTATAAAGAAAAAATTACGGGACCTCTATATAGAACAAAAGCTGTGCAATAAAACTTGCATGATACGGAAAGAACATTGTGTCTCTTAGGTTATAAGAAAAGCTAATTATGTGATACACGACGACACAGATAGAATATGAAACTTTTCATTACCGAAGTAACGAATATTGTCCTTTCCATACTATTCATGACTTCTTGCTCTGGTCAATAAACGGAAAACAAACGATGGCTTGAAGGGCTCATCGGCCCAAATCAAAACTTCATTATGATGGTCTAATTTTAAATATAGTTACGTCATTGAATAATTTTTTATAATTTTTTTTGTCAATCAAATCATTAGTTTTCAATTATCAATCATAAAAATTATCTGTATCAAATGGCATAAAAATTGAATATCAATAATGATGTAATTATGTAACTTTTATTTTTATACATTTTAACATATCAATTATATTGATTTTGATGTTCATTAAATTATGTCAAACAATTTTAGATTAATTTAAAATCTTATAGATATTATCTATAGTACATGAAATTTTAATTTTACGGTGGATTTTGTAAAAGATTATATCAATAAAAAATTAATTAATGGCATAACAATTGCTCAAAGTTATATATTTTTAGTTCCTAAATTTTGGTTTTAACTAGTAGCGCTATCGTGCAATGCAAGGGGATAACATATAATTTAAACTAGAAAAAAAGTTAAAATTTTAGTGACATATAAGGAGAATAATAAGTTGAATAATGAAAATAACAATCAGAAATTATATTTAAAAATGATGTTACAATCATCATCAATTGTAGATATGATAAAAGACTGATGATAGAAGAAAAGAGCAAATGTTCTGTATATTATAAAAGCTTTACCTTGATGTGGTTCTTGTAATTACCTTTAAGGACTACATTGGTCTATAGCATTCAGCCGATTACAGGTATTAAATTCCTCTCTTAAAATCTCGATAATTGTTAACCAAAGATACAATCAATTTATATTTACCTTCTTGCCTCTAAAATTGCTTTGATCAAGTTCCTGCAATTCACACAATGAAAATGATAAGACAGCACATTATGGCCGGAGACATATAGATGGATATGGATGATCATGTTATGAAAGGCAATTTGGCAAGGAAGCTTAGCAGTCGCTCATTCCTATAACTACAACAGTGCAAAGCCAAAAAACAAATTTGTATAAAAAATTAGTTGTCAATTTTAATCATAGATTGTATTTTAATTGCTGATAGATGAAATGTAATATTCGTTAAGTCATATTTTCCAAGGAAAATAATTGCATTCAACATTTTTAGGCATTATAAAATGTCTCAGTGATAGACAATACCTTGTTTCAACTGGGCAAGAGCTGCTGGGTTGTATGCAGTAACAAATGCATCCATTGATAAGTTTGCACCATTTTTAAAATCCATCACCTATCACAAAGACAAATGGCCCGAGAAAGAGAAATGAAATGATAAATGTGAAGGAAGAGAGCTTGTGAGGGAGAATGGAGAGTGAATGAGGGTTTTGACATATAGTATTATGACGTGGCACGTAGAAGTATTTGTTACCATGTGGGATTTGAAGGCAATCAGGTCTTCCATTAGTAGTTTGACATCTACTAGAGATATACTAACAATAAGAACTGAAACCAAACAGTTTTGATAATATTTGGACCGAAGCCTAATATATATCTTTCAAAGATCGAAATAAAAAGTCGTTTTTTTTTCAAGGATTAACAACATATATATATTTGAGCCATTAAATAATAACAATATAAAGTATTATATTGATAGTGTATGATTATATATATTTGTACAATAAAAGCATAACATTTTAAACTTCTCCAGCAATTATTTTTTGAAAAAATAATAATAAAAATTATGATAAGTTAATATGCTTCTCATCAATTAGTTCATTTCTAAAATCTGTTGGCTTTGTAAGGAATACCTCAATGTAAAGTGTAACGTGTAAACTGGTTAATTATTATAAATGTTTCGCTGGTAACCATTCAATACTATGCATTTTGTTTGTTTAGTGGTCAAACTGTCCTTTTCTTTTTTCGGTAAGTTAAAACCAAATGAAAACTCACAAGGTGATGTGAGTAACAGCAAGGATCCAAAAATGTAAACAGAGAGCATACACAAACCAAAAGACAATATAACATAATACCCCCTTCAAACAGAAACAAATTAAAGCAAAAGCACAAGACGATGACCAGTTGACCACGTATAACTTGTGCCTGCAAGATCCGATAAAAACACAGAGTCAACATAAAATTGCTGTTTTTGATCATTTGCTTGTATATATTTGGTCACGGTCTAAAGTCGCATCTTGTCGTTGTGCTTTTTGTTAGAGTGCATAAAGTCATAAACTATCAAAGTGATCCGCAAGAGATCACACAATTACATACTTTCAAGTTTTAATAAACTAATTTGTCATCAATATTTTGGTCAGGGGCCAAAACAGAGTTTTCATATATATGCAAGTGACTTTTTTTTTTTTTTGGGTATCATAATAATTGATGATAAATAATATAAATGACAAATTTACATAAATAAAATAGATAAAAAATATAAATACATTTAAATGCATTTTATAATAAAATTGTGTGTAATAAAGAGTAAAATTTGAAAAGAAAGAATGGAAGAGAAGCAACAGAGCAGAGAATTGAAAACAGTTAGAGAATACGGGAAACATGGAGAGATAAAATAGGAAAAAGAATAAATGCAAATTTTTAACAAGTTAATAGATATTTTAGTATAAATTATGTTTATAGACTTAAAAGTGAATTTCAATTCAATTAGGAGACACAAAAATGTTAGGAAATATCAGAGTTAAGTATACCTCTAGTGTAATAAACACTTTATGGATGTAAGCGAAAGCACACCCAAATTTATAGAGACTAATGGATAAATAAATTATGTGAATAATACTTCACAGTGGGACCCACTTGTCACTATTCAAACCCAACAAAATAAAATAAGAGAACTGCACATGAAATTTTAACGTGGAAAACCGTCCAGTAATTTTGAGGGAAAAAATCACGGGCCAAATTTTGAAAAATATTTCACTATATTTGAAGAGTAATTACAATATAATGTATCTCCAATGAGACTCTCTTCTACTACAATTTGCAGTATTACAGAGATCCACAGAATATACCCAAAACCCCCAGTGTATACTCTCACTATACTTTTACACACACTCTTCATTTTTCTCTCTCTACAAGAAGCTAATGCTACTTCTTCCTTAAATGTTGGAACCGTTTCAGCTGGGATGAGATTTCAGTTTGATGCCTCGCTCTATTTATAGAAGCTTTCAAACTATGTGCAATAATTGCACAACCACAATCTAGGTATGCAACAAGACACTTTAGGCGGAGGCATAACTTATTTTTGGTGGAGGGAATAATGTGGTGGACCTTGTAATAATGCAAGTCACATTCTGACAATTCTCCACCTTGACTTACATTTTGCAACATTATTCAACCTCTGCAAATATTGAACACACCCAAGCAATGCTTAAACTTGTTAATTGGCAATGGCATTGTTATCATGTTGGCTGGGTTCTCAGTCATGACTATCTTCTAAACTGCAGTTGTATCGTTGTTGATACTTTCTCTGATAAAATGAAGTTGAACATCAATGTGCTTAGTCTTTTCATGATAGCCTGGCTTTTTAGCCAGATGAATAGTGCTTTGACAATCACAGTGTATAATTGATACATGTTGATTCAATCCAAAACTATCCAAAAGACCGTGCACCCAAATGCTCTCTTTAATAGCATTAGTCAATGCCATATACTCAGCTTTAGTAGTTGGCAATGTCACTGTAGATTGCAATGTCACTTTCGAGCTAATAGCACATCTAAAGACCGTAAAGATATAGCCTGTCAATGACCTCCTTTTATCCAAATCATCTACATAATCAAAATCTACGTAACCCACAACTCCACAATTCTTCCGACCTTTAAACACCAAACAACATGGATAAAACCTCTCAGGTACCGCATGATCCATTTTACAGCTTCTCAATGTGTCTTTTCAGGTTTGCTCATAAATATGCTCACCACACTTACTGCATGTGAAAGATCTGGTCTAGTGCACACTATGGCATACATTAGACTACCAACTGCACTAGAGTAAGGAATACGAGACAAGTGCTCCACCTCCTCCTCAGTTCTCGAACATTCCTTTGAAGATAACTTAAAATGTGGTAGCTAACGGAGTGCCAACTAGTTTGGACTGAACCATATTGAAGCGTTGTAGCACTTTCACTACGTAATTTTGCTGCGTCAAGCACAACCTGTAACTATGCCGCTCCCTAAGAATTTCCATTCCAATAATTTTTCTTGCCACATTTAAGTCCTTCATCTCGAACTCTTTTCCCAACTGAGTTTTTAACATACTAATTTTAGTCTTATTACGAGCAGCAATTAGCATATCATCTATATACAACAAAAGATAAATCTGCAAACCATCTGGAAGCTCTTTAGAGTAGATGAAATTATCATATTGGTTTCTACTATATCCAATAACAATTATAAATGAATCAAACCTTTTGTACCACTGCCTTGGGGACTACTTTAAGCTGTACAATGACTTCTTCAACAAGCAAACATGATCTTTACCAAGAATTATGAACCCCGCTTGTTGACTCATGTAGATCTGCTCCTCTAGCTCACCATATAAGAATGTTGTCTTTATATCAATTTGTTTTAGCTCCAAGTCAAACTTACCCACAATAGTTGATAGGATTTGAATAGAGCTACGCTTCACCACAGGAGAGAATACTTCATGGAAGTCAACACCCTCATTTTGAGTATAACCCTTTGCTACCGATCTCGCCTTGAACCTTAGAAGCTTAATGCCAGGGATTCCTTCTTTCTTTTTGTAAACCTATTTACAACCAACCACTCTTTTCCCCTTTGGAAATTGTACAAGCTCCCACGTTTGATTTTTCTGAAGAGACTCAATCTTTTCATCCATTGCTATCAACCACTACTTTGACTCTTCATTTTCTACTGTATCATAGTAAGTATGTGGTTTTTCTCCAACCGCACCATCTGCCATAGCCAAGGCAAAGGTTATAAGATCTGCATCTAATGAGTCAAGTGCACAGGTAGCAGAATCCATATATATTTTTGGTTTTTGGATTTCTTGCCTTTCTTTGCTAGTAGAAATATTGTATGGCTTTGCTTCTCTGGTTTTCTCATTAGTCTCCTCACAGTCAAGTTCATCTTGTTGTTCTACTTCAGGTTGAACATTCCCTGAAGTACTTGGCTGATCCATTGCATCATTTTCTTACTTCACCTTCCCACAGTTGATCTCCAGCTCCACCTGTTTCTTAGCACCATGACATGTTTCTGTTGCATCTAAGTTAAACTCCTTTTTCTAATTTAGCATTGCCACCTCGTCAAAAATAACATCTTTGCTGATAAAGGTTTTGGGTGAACTTGCCTTCTTCATACACAACAGTTTGTAGCCTTTCATCCATCGTGTATACCCTAGAAATATATACCTTTTTGCCCTAGTCTCAAGTTTACCATCACTTACATGGGCATATGCAAGACAACCAAATATCTTCAAATCAAAATAGTTTACAAGTAGACCAGACATTACCTCTTGTGGAATCTTCAGATCGATAGCAATTGATGGAGATCTATTTACCAGGTATATAGTTGTATTAGCCACCTCAGCCCAAAATGTTTTGGAAAGTGATGCGTTGATTCACATGCATCTTGCACGCTCTAGAATTATTCTATTCATCCATTTTGCAACTCCATTTTGTTGTAGCGTTCTTGGTACATTATGGTGCATCACTATACCAGCATTTCTATAGAACTCTGCAAATTCTTTGCTGTAAAATTCTACGCTATTATCAGTTCTCAGTCTCTTGATTGACCACCTGGTTTGTTTCTCGACCATGGCCTTCCATTGCTTGAATTTGTTGAACACCTCTTCTTTTTTCTTCAAGAAATAAATCTAGACTTCCTGGAATAATCATATATTAAAGTAAGAAAATAACAAGCTCCACCTAAGGAGTTAACAGGGGCTGGACCCTAAACATCTGAGTGGACATATTCCAATATCCCCTTGTTGTTGTGTTTTTTAGAACTGAACTTTACCTGTTTATGCTTTCCAAATACATAGTTTTCACAGAAAGTAAATTTGCAATTCTTTAAGCCTTTCAATAAGCCTCTACCAGCAAGTATGGTTTTTCCTTTCTCACTCGTATAACCAAGCCGCATGTGCCACAATCACATAGCATAATCATTTCTTTCAAAAGATAGAATAGCAGCAATTTCATCAACCGTGCTTCCCAGCAATAGATAGATTTTGCCATGTAGTTTTCCTTTCAATACCACCATTGAGCCTTTGAATACCTTCAAGAAATCAACCTCTCCAATGAACTTGTACCCCCGATTATCTAGGGCACTCAACGAGATCAGGTTTCTACCCAGTTCCAATACATGTCATCCTTGAAACGTCCTTTTAGTACCACCTTCCAAATTGACTTGCACATCTCCTTCACCAGCAATTGAAATAATTCTATAATCTCCTAACCTAACTTTTCCATCCAGCTTTTTATAGGATGAGAAAAAGCTTCAATTAGGTGTCATGAGAAAGGATGGGCTAGAATCCAAAATCCACTCATTTTCTGTGTCACCTGTGAATACTGTCAAGGCCGAACTAGTATCAACATTACTATCATTAGAACTTTCAGTTTTATGTTGGCAAAATATCCTAATTTCTCCTTTCTCTCTGGGCAATTTCTTTTGATATGTCCAATTTGGTGACAATGAAAGCACTTTATAGATTTGTGCTTTTTGGACTTTGATCTTCTCTTGCTATTGCTTCCAAATCCTCTTTCTTGTCTACGTCTTCTCATCACGACCCATCTGTAGGACCTTCAGCACTGGATCCGGATACTAACTTCTAATGTTCCTTTATCATTAATAATTCTTTGACATTTTTCACTGAGATATCCAATCTACCATAAAGTATGGTATCACAAAAATTATCATAAAACAAAGGTAGTGAAGTCAACAAGGTCATAGCCTGATCTATGTCTTCTACTTTAATTCCAGCTGCTTTAACATCAGAGATCATCCTGTTGAGGTTATCTATATGTTCTTGCATAGATTTTCCTCTTGAATATTTGAACATGTACAGTCACTTTATCTGATAAAGCTTGTTGGACAAGGTCTTTATGAAATATTTTTCTTTCAAAGTCTTCCATAATGAATAAGCGGTTTCTTCTTCCATGACTTCCCATAGAACATTGTCTGCAAAACTCAACTATATTGTACTCAGTGCTTTGACTATCATCTCCTCCTGCTTGTCAATAGTTAATGACTCCAGCAATTTTGCTTTGCCCTCCAACGCCTTTGCAAAACCTTGCTGATTTAGCAATGGCTATAGTTTTAACTTCCATAGTCTAAAGTCATTGAACCCGTCAAACTTCTCCACTTCAAATTTTGGCACCAACATCTTGGATCTGAAACCAAGTGGCTCCGATACCATTTATTAGCAAATATCAGAGTTGGGTACACCTCTAGTGTAATAAACACTTTATGGATGTAAGTGGAAGTACACCCAAATTTATGGAGAGTAACGGATAAATAAAGCACGTGAATAATACTTCACAATGGGACCCACTTGTTACTATTTACACTCAACAAAATAAAATAAAAGAACTGCACATGAAATTTTAATGTGAAAAACCCTCCAATAATTTTGAGGGAAAAAACCACGGGTCAAAATTCAAAAAATATTTCACTATATTTAAAGAGTAATTACAATATAGTGTATATCTAGTAAAACTCTTTTTCTACTACAATTTGTATTATTATAGAGATATAGAGAATATACCCAAAACCTTCAGTGTATACTCACACTATACTATTAGAATTTTCTTACATACACTATCTATTTTTCTCTCACTACAAGAAGCTGATACTACTTCTTCCTTAAATGATGGAATTGCTTCAACTAGGATGTTTTCAGTTTGATGCCTTACTCTATTTATATAAGCTTTCAAACTATGTGCAACAATTGCACAACCACAATCTAGGTATGCAGCAAGACATTTTCGGTGGAAGGACAACACATTTTTTATGGAGGAAATAATATGGTGGACCTTGCAATAATGCAAGTCACGTTATGACAAAAAAAAATGATTACTTTTGAAATCCTGGCTCTCTATGTGTATATATATACATTATTTTTCAATCAAGAGAAATCCTCTTTATATAATCACGTAGAAAAGTTGGGACATGTGATATGACTTATATTAAGAGCCCATGTCTTTTTAATGATTTTGGTCAACTAAGAGCCCATGTCAGATGGGGTTATTTTATTGTCCAGGAGAGGCAAACCCAATCCCATGGGGACTCGACTATGAGTGGCTTAGTAAACTCTCCATTGGCCATTCCAGCTTCTGGGCTTTTACTATTTCCTACATTGGGCTGTTTCGGTCTTGAAAATCGGTATAAATATGAGAAATAATATTTCCAATAGGTAACCTTTATTTCTCTGACCAAAAAATAAAAAAAAATTCTTTATTCATTTTGTAATAAAAAATTAATTCAATTCTCATACATTGTCAATATAAGAAAAAATATGTAATTATTCTGTAGGTTCCTATAATTTCACCTAATTTTCAATTAAATCCCTATAATTTAAAACTTTTTAAATAGATCCCTATAATATATGAGATTTTTCAATCAGGATCTTAATGTTATAAAAAATAGAATATTCCATAAATATCTCATTTCTATCTCCATCTTCACCTTTTCATGGAAACAAAATATTCCATAAATTTTTTATTTTTTATAATAGCAAGCACTTAATTGCTATATTATAAAGACTTACTTAAAATCTTTTAAATTATAGGGACCTAATTAAAAATTGAATAAAATTATAGGATCTGCAGGATAATTAAACCTAAAAATATTATATTGACATTTAATAATGTATTGTCACATTAACAAAAGCATTTGGCTTAACCATCCAATACCTTTATAGTCTTATGAATAGAATTATGAGGAGTTTTTTTACACAAATAAAATAGAAAAGGAGAGATGTTACGTGCTTCTCCTATTTCTCTGTTTGTTACATAAACATCTTGTTTTGTTTAAATAGAAGTCGATTTGAATCGACTTCCATTGAGATCCATTTTTTCACGTGAAAATGACATAGAAGTCGACTAGAATCGACTTATTTTATTGGATCTTTGCAGGCTCAAGTCAAATCATATCGGGGGAGCAAAAAAAAGTCAAACATCGACTAGAATTGACTTTAGAAGTTGATTAGATCCGATTCTGGGAATATGTCAGAAGTTGTCAGTAACAGTGCCAAGTCGGCTGGAATCGACTTCTATATTACTCAAAATTCTTTTCAAATCGACTTCTGTGTAATATAGAAGTCAATTCCAGCCGACTTGGCACTGCTACTGACAACTTCTGACATGTTTCTAGAATCGGTTCTAATAGACTTATAAAGTCGATTCTAGTTGACTTTTGACTGTTTTTTGGCTATATATTCAGCTTCCCAGCTCTCAGCATGCAGAATAAAAAATTATAATAAGTTGTTATACACATTTGAGTAAAAATGGCAGAGAATTTTGTTTATATTCTTGTTGTCCATTTTGATAGTGAGATTATAAACACAATTGAGGGCATTTAATTTAATTTTAATTGGCAAATTTGGATAGTTAAATTTTAGGTTTTGTTAATTTTATTGGAATGATGAAAAATAAAAATAACTTTAAGTATCATTTTGTGGATTTAATTTGTCTGTGAAATGTAATTAATTTAAGTTTGTTATAGTTTAATTTAATTTGCTTGTATTTATTTTATTTTAGCATAATTTAGGATAGTATAATTTAGTAGAATAGTGTAATAAGCGGTAATGAAAATATTATATTAATTTATTATTAAGTGCTATTAAAATTTAATTTAAATGAAAGGTAGCCGTAATTTTGTTGTGTAATATTTATTATTTGTATAATTAAAATAAAAAATTTATGCCCATTTTGTGTCAAATATAAATTGGAAGTGAAGTTTGGTGTGGTGTAGTTTTGATATGTTATATCTTTTTTAGTTTGCTAAATCTAACATGTTTTATATATATCGGATCCCATTTGGCCCGACATCAACCGGCATCCGATAAAATATTTTTGCTATTTGCTCGTTCCTAGCCTTGTACTCCTGTAATATTTTTCTTTACAACTCTAATAAGCTAATAGATGGGCAGACAACCAACCAGACTTGATTATCACTAATGAATGTGTCACCCTCAATTATGTTTATAATCTCACCATCAAAATGGTCAAGAATATGAACAAAATTCTCTGCCATTTTTACTTAATTGTGTATAACAACTCACTAGAATTTTTCATTCTGCATGCTAAGGGTAGGAGGCTGAATATATAGAGATGAAAGGCCAAAAACCAGTCAAAAGTCGATTAGAACCGATTCTGGGAACATGTCAAAAGTAGTCAGTAGCAATGCCAAGTTGGTTGGAATCGACTTCTGTATTACACAGAAGTCAATTTGAATAGACTTCTAAGTAATACAGAAGTCGATTCCAGCCAACTTGGAACTGTTACTGACAACTTCTGACATGTTCCCAGAATCGGATCTAATCGACTTCTAAAGTCGATTCTAGTCGACTTTTGACTGTTTTTCGCTCCCCCGACATGATTTGACTTGAGATGACGTGAGCCTATAAAGATCCAATAAAATAAGTCGATTCTAGTCGACTTCTATGTCATTTTCATGTAAAAAAATGGATCTCAATGGAAGTTGATTCACATCAATTTCTATTTAAACAAAACAAGACATTTATGTAATAAACAGAGAAACAGGAGAAGCACGTAACATCTCTCCTTTTCTATTTTATTTGCGTAAAAAGCTCAATTATGAGATTGAATGATATAATGTAAAATTCTTTCACATTGACAATTGCATCAAAATTAATCTCTTTTTATAATTTCGATGTTTCTCGGGGAATATACATGAAAAGTTATTCAAGGTTACAGACACAATGTTTTTCAAACAAGTATGGAGCTGTCATTGTTATGAGAACCTTAATGAGTGCTTGAAGATATGGTGAACTATATCTTCCTAAGAAATATTTATCATTCTGTTTGGTTTCATGAAGCATAGTCTATAATGCATAAATGTTATAAATCTCTAAGGGTTAGTCTGGCATTGTGGAATTGACATTGGCGTTCATAATTTTAAATTCAATTTCAATACTGTAGAATTGGAATTACCTTAAACTGTTAAATTTTATGTTTGGCTCTTATAATAAATTAGGATTCAAAACTAGAATTATAAATTTAATTCTATTTATATTACTTGGATATATGATCTATACTTCAAAATATTTGCAGTAGGTGGACAATTGACAATGGCCGGTAGGAAGCCGCCAACGACAGACGAGCCGGCAGCAACCACTAATGAATAATGAAATGTGGTCATAGTTGGAGAATAAAAAAGAAAAAAAAATATATGACTTGGCAATTTTTTAAGTATGTGTTAATTGGAAATAACTTGGGATAGTTGTTTTTCAATTCCACTAAATTGTTATATGAACTTATATTTCTATTTCTAAAATGGCTACCAAACATAAAATGCCGAGTATTCGCTACGTGACCTCCTTCCTTGTACATCCCGGTTCCCATTGCATGAATTACGCATCTGATCCAACTCTTCTGTTTAATTTGCCACGTTAATTCCCTTATCCTTCAACTTTCTGTATTAATTTCACTCTATTATTGTTCACTATTAATAGTAGCTGATCAATTCAAAGCCAATCAGCACCATTCCTAATTTGTTTTTTTCTTTTTTTAAATTTTTTCACAAGACACATCATCATTTATTAATACAAATTAAAATTAACACAAAATCAGAACTGATTTTTTGTTTTGGCGTTTTTGTTGTCATTTGATTGAGCAATTGCGTACACAGTAAAAGTATAACATATTCTTCTGCATTAGTTGCATCTGGAAAGGGTTCTTTGGTTTACCGAGTTGTAGTTGAATCACAACAATGGTTATTGCTAACAAGAACAAGGAGGGAGACCCTGATGAGGTTTTGTTGAATAATGAGGATGCCAACGAAGATGAACAGGATATTGAAGCTGTCAAGTATGCGAGTAGGAGTAGTAGTAGTAGTGAGAAGGATAGTGATGTACCTGATTCTTTCTCTTCTAAGCAATGGCCTCAGAGTTACAGGTACTATATCTTCTTCACTATTTGTATACGTTTGTCTAATTTATTTAACTATTGTAATCGCAATGCCAATTTTGTCTGTCATGTTCGCGAAACTTTCTTTTAGAATTCAAATTATTGCATAGATGCAATTTTGATAGGTAGTAGTTACCATAAATTTGATGTGCTTAAATAGAATTGGAATGTTCTAAAAGCAATGTTCTAAAGTGAGGCATGTATAATGAGGAAGTGAGGGATTAATCTCTCTTAGATTAATAACTTTCATTGTGTCTAGATGTTATTAAATAATATATGGTTGATTAATCATTCACTTTCTCACTTCACAAACTTTTTCACTTTAGAGGAGTTAAATCTGTCTTAAAATAAGTGAACAATACTAATTTTATTGTGAAGAGAAATATTATTTGTCTCATTTTTTTAGACAACTTTCAATGGACACACTTAAAGATGTCCTTTAAACATTGATTAAGATAAAATTGGAATCCGTTTTCAATCAATATTTAGGTAGCACCTAAGAGTATTGCTTGAAAGATGCATCTAAAATTGGTACAAATAACATTTTATATGCTAGTATGATCATTATTAGTGTACTAAATTTATATCTATGCAAGCCTTCGGGTGGCCCCATCCCAGTTTAAAGCAAATTCACAATGTGGTTCTTTGTTATGTATGGTTGATATGATATTTTGTCGCAACTGGGATCGCGACGTGGACGGCGAAAAATGAGTTTTGATTAAAATGGAGTCGCCACCAAATTTTATTTAATTGGGAAAAATTATGGAAAAACCCATTTAATTTAAAAGAAAATGATCTTTGAAACTAGATTTGAGCTCGGGAGTCGGTTATGCTTAGGGAAGGGTAGGAACTTAATCCTACAGCACCCCTAACACACCCGTCCTTTAGACGGTACCTTAATTAATTGTGCAAATTATTAATAACCTTTTTTTTCAAAATATTTATTTATGTTTTTATTTCAAGAAAATTATAAAAGAAAATCTTTTAGAATAAGAAAATTCCGGGATACCAAACTGTCACAGCTCAGGTATCCGTAATATTGAGTTAACAAGCCGTCACGGCTAAATTAACATCTTTATTTGAACTAAAATATATACATTTCAATGATTAACTTAAATTAAGATAATAAAGAAAGAGGAGGATAATAATAATAATAAATAAATATTTACAATAATAATAACAATAATGAACAAAAATATTTACATACAAAACATAATAAGATAATATCATAAATCTTGAAAATTTGAAACATCAAGCTGTCACAACTTAGATGTCCAAAACATTAAGTTAATAAGCCGTCTCGGCTAAATTAACTTCTTTATTTGAAATAAAATATATATAACAAATAATTGGTTAATTTAAAATTTAAAGAATAAAAAGATATTAACGAAAATATTTACAAGTAATACGAATTATAAAAATCTAATTTTTATTTGAAAATTTAAAACATCAAGCTGTCACAACTCAGATGTTTAACTGAGTTAATAAGCCGTCACGGCTAAATTAACATCCACATTTAAAACAATTTGATTATTAGCTGAAATTAAAAATAATGCATAACAAGAAAAGACAATAAATATTTATAAATAAACAAAAATAATAATAAGTACTTACAAATAAAAAATGAAATAAAATAAAATAACCTAATAAAATCTAATTTTGACTTGACAGGAATCGCCTGCTCCTACGTATCCTCTAGTGCGATGAGGAATTCAAAGTCACGTAGTTCTATTAAAATAATTATGGGTTGATTGGTTTTATTTTAAAAATTTAGAATATTAAGCTGTCACAGCTAAAATATTCAGAACATAAAATTAATAAGCCGTCACGGCTTAATTAATCTTATTTTCCAATTGTAGTAAAATTTATTTTAAACATAAATTAAATAATATTTTTAGATCACTTTAAATTTAAATTAAATGTAAAAATTTTAGAGTATCAAGCTGTCATAGCTAAAATACTCCGAAACTTAGAATTAATAAGCTGTCGCAGCTAAATTAACTCTAATCTTAGAAACAAAATCGTTGATTACTTATATTTTGATTTTAAAAGTCAGAACAAATTTTCAAATAAAATATTTACTGTTTATTAAAAAAAATAGAATTTACTCGATCTAAGAATCAAAACAAGGCTAATAACCCCATAAACACAACGGCTTAAATAAAATAGAAAACAACAACACTGAAACATTTCTACTCCCGTTCTTTATTTATTTGGAACAACCCAATTATTTCATTATTTTATTCCTTATCCCCCTTTTTTTTTTTAGAAATAATCTCAAACACCCTATTTTTTTTTAGACTAAAATGGCCTTTCATTTTTCGGACATGAAGCATGTCCTAGAAGTTCAAAAACAGACCCCCCAAAAAAATATATATATATACCCACAGCCCAAACAACTATGCAATTTACTTAAAAAAAATAAATAATGAAAAAAAAGAAAAGAGAATGCACACGGAATTAACAGGGGTGGGCTTCATTGGTCTTTCCCTTTTTTATTTTTACACACACACCCAGAGAAGATGAGAGAGAGAACGGGTGGAGAGAGAGAGAGAGAGAGTGAAGAGGAAGAAGATGAAGCCACAGCCATGGAGGAAGGGGAAGCAGATGGATCGCGCATGATGTTGCTGGTAGAGGGAGTGAGAGAGGTCGCGACTGACACAGTGGGAGAGGGAGAAGGCGCCGCGCGGCTGGGCAGGGAGGAGGAGCCGCGCGGCCATCGGAACTTGCGCACGGGAAAGGGGATCAGGAGAGAGAGGGGTCGAGAGAGGGAGAGAAGAGAGATGGTGGATGCGAGACTTGCAGAGGTAAGGGAGGACGATGCTGTACATGAGGAGGTTGGCTGGGCTTCTCACGGACTCGATCATATCGCAAAGGAGGAGTGAAGGAAACCACAACAGCAGTTGGGTTTGCGCGATGGCCTCAAGATCTCGGGCTAGAAAGGTGGCGGTGCTTGGCATGGTGGCGGCAAGGCATGGGGAAGGGAGCAAGGCCGCAACTGGGATGGAAACCATGATGAATCCACCACGATCCTCCTCCCCTGTTGGTTGTTTCTGAATTCTTCTTAGCTCTCATTTTCTTGGCTGTTGCTTTTGGTTAGTGTTGGAGGAAAAGTGTTATTATTTTTTTTTTATTTTTTATTGTGAATGGATTTTTTTCAGTTTGGTTTAGAAAAGTTTGATGATAATGTAGGATATATCATGTAACTTAGATCTATGGCTTGAATTTTGATTTTGGCTGACTCTAGGATTGAGTTTGTTTATAAACTTGGATGATTATGGATGATGGCATTTTGTATGGTTGGGTTCTGTTTGCAATTGTTCATATTGGTATTTTGGCTGTGAATTGATTTTTTGTGTTATGGAAAAAGAACTATCATGGGATATTGGTTTTGGCTTAAAGTCACGAGAAATAATTCAGCAATTTTACCTGTGCTCTTTGCTTGATCTTCCTTGTTCCTTTGTTTTGTTGCCAAGAACTTCCCCCTCGTTTTTGCACTATCCAGGATTGTCCAAATGGCCAGAAATCCCCCCCTCCCTTAAAGTGTCGCTCCTGAATATATGTCCCCTTACTGCTTATCATTGATCGTCCTTTTACAGACTGGCTGGTCTAGCTCCTCACCGATCGTCACTTTGCAAGGAGTTAAAAACTTTCATCATGATGTCTGCCAATTATCTCTCTTTTTCTTCTGTTTTTCTTCTGTCAGCTTCACGTGAAGAAGGAACCAACATCCGTGACATTCCCTTTTTGTTATTTTTATTTTTCTTTATTTTTTTTTTTTGAATTGAAATGGGCCACCATAGAATGGGCCTTTTTATTTTATTTTATTTTTTTGTTGAAATGGACATGAAATAGAAACTTGAAATGAACCTAAACCAAAAAATAAAAATAGGGTCTTAATTGAATTTGAAATGGTTTGCCATAAAGAACTATAGACAAAATTTGAATTGGTTTGCAATTTCACTTAACAAAATTAAACTACCAACATAATTCTATAAATGGGTTAAACTCTAAAAATATATTGATTTTTTTTGGATTTTTATTTTGTGGGCTGGACAAAATCGGGTGTTCACATATTTCCAAAATGGGGTGCCCATATTTCACATAGAATATATTTGCTCAATGCTATCTATATGCAAAGAACATTGCATCAAATGTATTGGAAATAGTGTGAAGCTTATTGAAACTCCTGTACTGAGTGAAGATGCCTTATCAAACTTCTGTCAATATAATGGTTTTTTGAGTAGCTGACTGGAATTGTCTAGATTGTTTTGGTTTGCTCGATAAGTTTTGCAGGCAAGGCTAGCGATGCAGCTTTAACCTGGGGGAATTTAATTCACTATTCTTCTCTGATTGTTATCTTTTCATGTGACAGAGATGCCACTGATTCTTACACAATTGCTGCAGCTCCAAATCTTGAATCAGTTCTACGAGCACCGAGTATGATTTACTCGAGCTTTGTGGATTGGTCAAAGAGTTACTTAGAACTAGATGGAAGGACTTCTTTTCTATCTGGCCAGGGAGCCGGCAGTGCATATCAAGAAGGGATCATGACAAGACAATCAACATGGTGGGAGAAAGCTTCAATTCAAATGCAAATTCCTGAAGAATTACCCATTGGTTATGGATGTAGCCTCACTCAAACAGTATTCAATGGTATGACATTTTATGATAGTAATTATGCCAATTATGTAATGGATATTGGTATAATTAGTTACAGCTGTTATATAACAAGGAGTACTTGCACATCAACTTTTCCGCTTATGCTTATTGTTTAATAATATAAGGGATTGAAAGGTTGATTTCTTTTTTAATTTAATTTCTATGTACTACTATCATCTAATCAAATCATCCTATTTGAATGACTTTTGATACTCCACTACCTTTGTTAATGTGGTAATATATGATTGGATGATAGTGTAAATCAATGCATAGAAATTAAATTCTTTTGACTTTGGGGGAACAAATATGGTTCATCCCTTGGCCCCAAAAAGTACTATTTTCCTAAAATATTTAAACTCCTACTTCCTATACTATTTATATTTCTAACTGAACATTTTATGTGCCAATGCTGTACTTTGCCAGAGATTAATGTGATGGCTGGAGTTGGCCTTCTCTCTACAGCTTATACTGTGAAGCAAGCTGGGTGGATGAGTTTGCCGGTGATGCTTCTTTTTGCAGTTGTGTGTTGTTATACGGCAGAACTTATGAAACACTGCTTTGAAAGCAGAGAAGGGATCATTAGCTACCCTGATATAGGAGAGGCTGCATTTGGAAGATATGGCCGTCTTGTTGTATCAGTAAGTTTGCTTTCTTAGAGTAAATTTTAATTCAAATTGTTGTCCAATGCTTGTGACCTGAGAGAATGAAGTGCAAATTGTTTTTTCTTTCTAACCTTAAAATTTTTTTATGCCTTGTTGTTTCTTTGCTGTATTTCATCACTTATTCAGTGTAACTCTGTTCATTGACATGTCCCTAGCTGTTGGTTCATTCTTCTGTCCGATCTTTCTATTTTACATCTCAAGTCCCTGACAAAATGTACCATAACATGATTTTTCTCTATTTATTGTTGTTTCATATAAGAGATATGTTATTTGTACATATAGTGTATAGATATCATACCAACTCACACTCCATTCACTATTGGTTGGAATATGAACTTTGCTTAGATGGTTCTGCATCATGTCCAATGGTAGATGAGGTGTGAGTTAACACGATGTCTTATACACTATACGTACACATAAGATTGTTCTTCATACAAACTCTTTATGATAGGAATGAAAAAGAATGCTCACAAAATATAATGTTTTCACACATATACACATTGATGGATTTAATATGGATTAAGATTCTACGTTTACTAACGTTATTTATTTGGGATCTTTGTTGCAGATCATTTTGTACGTTGAATTATTTGTAAGTGCCATGCATTACATTTGTTTCCTTTAACAACAGCCGTGCTGTATCTATTACTCTGCACCATCTTTATGAGATCTCTTGTTCATGAATGCAGTCATATTGTGTGGAATTTATCATCTTGGAAGGAGATAACCTTGCTGGGCTGTTTCCTGGAACGTCCTTGAATTGGGGCAGTTTCTACTTGGACTCCAAGCACTTGTTTGGTGTTTTGACTGCAATTATCATTCTCCCGACTGTTTGGTTGAAGGATCTTCGTTTAATCTCCTATCTCTCAGGTCCAACAAACTCGAGAAATCTTTGTGCTGTTGAAGGATCTTTGTTTTTAAACTAATTTTCAATTCACTTAGGGTCCTTTTAGTAAATGACTTATTTAAGCACTTATATGGCAGTAGCTTATGAATAACTTCGTATTCAAATACATAGTAACAAAAATGTTTGTTCTGAATGTTTTACAAAGTGTTTATTGAGAAGCTAGACAGTTTAACTTATCAAAAAAAATACTAAAAATGACATTTTAATAAGTAATAAGTTATATAGTCAAAAGGGAACAAAAAAAATTAAAATGTGACTTTTGATTTTCAAAAGAAAAAAAATATAAAAAGGTCATAAACTATGTTATTCAAACGGATCCTTAATGCATCATTCCTAATGATTCTATAGCTGGAGGGGTACTTGCTACAGCTGTGATCACTATCTGTGTGTTCATTGTTGGGACAAGTGACGCAGTTGGATTCCATCATCACAGTGGTCCATTGGTGCAGTGGAGTGGCTTGCCCTTTGCTTTTGGTATCTTTGGATTTTGCTTCGCAGGACACTCAGTTTTTCCAAATATTTACCAGTCTATGGCAGATAAAAGAGAATTTACAAAGGCAATGATCACAAGGTATATGTGGTACCTAACTTCGTCACTTGCAAGACATACTTGTTTTTTTCTTCTTTCTGATAACCGACTCATTTCTTTTGCATGCAGTTTTATTATATGCGTGTTGCTAAATGGAAGTGTTGCAGTCATGGGATATCTCATGTTTGGTGAAGGGACTTTATCTCAGATAACACTGAATCTGCCCGCAAATGCATTTGCTTCTAAAGTTGCCTTGTGTACAATAGTAAGATCTTGGGGTTTCTTTGCACATTCTTTATTACTTTTTTCCCATTCTAGTTGACATTTACGTTGTTTCTTCTTTTCTCTTTCAGGTAATTTGGCCGTTAACTAAATATCCTTTTTCTCTTTTAGCACATATTACTTGTTAATGAAAGTACAAACAAGGCTTGATCATATTCATGAGACCTTTTAGTCTATATTTTCCCTAATTTTAAACAAATATGCTTTGTTGATGAACCCTCTGGCAAGGAGTTTAGATGAGTTGATGCCGGATAGCATTTCAAGTACTAATTGGTGCTTCATTCTTCTTAGAACAGCGTTGGTTTTAGCTACACTTTGTGCTGCTTTTCTGATTCCATTTTTTGGTAAGTTTTAGAATCTGTCTGTGTAATATGTTACAATTCTATGTCCTCACAATTAGTGAAAGGATACACTCAAGTATAATTACTTCGATGCTAGGCCATGCTGCAAAAATGTGATATTCGGTTAATGTTTTATATCATTGATGATATGGACTTATTGAATTTTGATCAATTTTTATTTTCCTCATGGAAAGGACTATTGGGTAATCAAAGGGTGGGATTGTTAAACTACCCTCACTCTTGATTCACAGTTGAAGTTATTTTTTTTCAAAAAATAAATAAATATACCTTCAGGCAATGCTTATATTGTCCTCAACGAATTTTGATGTTCTAAATGCTAATTACATATAAATCTTTATTCATTTCGAGCAATGTCACATAGGTAGAAAAACATTGTCAGAATTTTTTTTTATAATGAACAAGGATAGTCATTGGATGAAACAAGGTAGTATGAATGTAAGATCCACTTACTTATCTAAGGATCAATACTACACATCATTCTGACAAAAATTCTTACCATCTAGCATTATCCATTCATTTCATAAAAGAAAACTATATTAAAACAATTGTATAGCAAAATCTGTATCAACTGTTGAAACTGGTTTTACTCATCAGATGAACAGCAAGACTGTAACATCATTTTATTGATGATTTCAGGGCTTATGATGGCTTTAGTTGGTTCTCTCCTCAGTGTACTTGTGGTAAGCTGAGCATACACCTCTCTCTAATATTTATCAGTCAATATTTGATGTTGCTTTAAGGAGCATGAGTATCCTCTTTATTTATGTCATATTAGAATTAAGCTCCTTTTAGAACTGCAGAAAGAAATGGAAGAGGGATGCCAGAGACTAATTTATCTATCATTGTGCTTTCTATCTTCCTTTTTTCTTTAGTTACTTGTAAAGAATTCACATGGCATTGCTATGAGTAATTTAGGAATGCTACATTTTCCAGGCATTGATATTGCCAGCTTTATGTTTTCTGAAAATTGTAGGAAGAAAAGCAACAAGCACACAGGTAAAAGCGCAGTTGATTTTTCTTTTTAAAGTTATAATTATCCTTTTCGACTGTAGCTATCTTATGAAAAATTTCATGGTAATGAATTCTACATTCACCAGGTATAATTGGACACTAATTTCAGAAGGGGGACATGGTAAAAATAGCTGTTGAATATATTTTAGTACAGATTAATAATTATCAGAATTAATTGTTCATGTTTGTAGTATTGTATAACATATTAAATAGGTCTACGACAGATGCATGTATGGTTTTAATGCTTTCCAATCACCTTTATCCCCCCTAATCTTTTTGGGTAGTTCCCAACACAGATTCTTGACATTAGTTACCAGAGTAAAACCATCCTGACATTTCTGTATTGTTTGTTTTTATTCTTTTTCTAAAAATATAATTTCAAAGCCATGCCATGTAAAAAATAATACTAATAATTTTAAAGTTTTCTTTGTGGGGACTCACATTGAGTTATTCTCAAATTTGTTAATGTTATTTGCAAATTCAAAAATCTTACCCTATCACTATTAGAAGTGATGGTGACCTTCACTCACCCCTACTCATTTATCTCATTCAAGAATAATAAAATGAGTATCCAAGTTTTGAATGTATAAATATGATCATCGTCCTTAAATCTGCTGTACCAAGCACCCATGTACTAGCTAGGTTTTAGCATAGTGCAATTTGCTCCCAAATTTTCCTATCCTTCAAAGTTGTCTCTTCCTTTTTATTTTTTTAATCTCTTTTCTTGCATCATCAGGTTGCTCTAAGCATCATAATTGCTGCAATGGGAATCTCTTGTGCTTTCCTTGGAACATATTCCTCTGTGTTAAAAATTCTGCAGAGTTACTGAGACCTTCACTGTTTCAGCAAAAGTATGGCCATTTCAATTATTGTGATGATGGCAATAAGACCTTTCTTTCTCCGGGTGCCCTTCATTGAAAGGTTCAAGTTTTGTAGTGGAATACATCGATGTTTCAGCGTTTTGTTACATAAAAAAATCAGCAAATGCTCACTCACCTTTGTAGACATTTTCATATGCTCCACTTAGCTGTATATGGCTATACAGACAGGAGTTCTAAACAGATTGGATGGAAAAGAGGGTCAGATATTTCGGTGTGTATTACATCAAGTAAAGTAATTGTTGAGAAGATCTATAGCAACCTACCTACCGCACCACTGACAATGGAACCGAATGATCAATGTTAATATATGTAGCAATTAGTGTTGAGAATTACTATAGCAATCTACTTCGTACGGCAGCATCTCTCGTATGATGCGTTTCATATATATAATAACTTTGATATATTTGACTGTCTACAGATCTTTTGGCGCACATAATCAAGCATAGAATTTGGGCTTGGAATCGAACAACTCAATTCCAATTTTCTTGTTTGTATTAACATATAAAATTTGAATTATAATCCCACAATTCAATTCTATAAAATTAAAAAATAACTAAAATTGACTCTTCTTAATTCTTAACTTATATGCTATAAATTGTCAATTCCAAAACTTGTTTAATATGTCTCTTCTTATCAATGTCTATATAGTTCTTTTCGATTTCTCATTTATTATTTAATAATTATGTTACAATTCTTTAGAACATCCAACCTTGTCAATTTTATTTCTTTTAGAATTGGAATTGAAATGAAAATTCTAGGTCACAATTCTAGCATCCAAACAGTCCCTTATTCTTTCCTTTCCACTATTAGATAGGCCGGCTTAATTAAAAGTTCATGATACATAATTACCTTGAATAATAAGCAAGCATACAATTAGGGCTTAGGAGTATTCGTGAGTTGGGTTAGGTGGATTTGGGAAGGTTTTTGAATCTAGCCCACTTATTCAATTAGTGAGTTAAGTTGAGTCAATCTTTCCTTTCAACTCACCCCAATCCAAAAATGGGTCGGGTTGGATTAAACATGTGAGTCCAACATATGGTAAAAAAATTTTTTTTTGTCAATATATATATAATTGAATACTTATCCTCTAACAAATACTATAATGATACCACAAGTCTTAATATATATAAATTCAAAAGAACATATATAACATGGGCCAACCAAAATATTAGATGGAAAAAACATGGTTGTTTTGACAAAAAAAAAGAGGTCCAGATTATTTATTTTTCATTGGCCCATTTGTATATTGTCTTAAAGAAATTATAGAAGATATACTGCAATAAACTTTTTAAAAAAATGTGTTTTTTTAAATTAAAGATTGGATTGATGAGTTGGTTTGTGGGTTTACAAACACCCCTACATATAATCTTCTTCAAATTTAATATTTAAAGGCCCAAAAGCCATTCACTTCATATCATAAGAAAAAATAGTATGAAATACAGACATTAATATGAATACAAGACAGATACAGTAAGAATATAGACACGAGGAATATATTAAAATTGAAAATTTAAAGAATACGGATATGGCATATATATAAATAAAAATATGAAGAAAAAAATATCACATTTAAAATATCATTTATATAAGCATAAATATACTTTATTTTTTTATAAACTAAAAAATTGATGTATTATTTATTTTTATAAATTTATTTATATTTTACTTTTCTATATTAGAATAAAAAAATAAACTTTAAAGTAAAAATATAAAAATATGCATTATTGGTATATTACATAAGATTCTATATGAATAGATATTCAATACGTAGACCCGATATTCAATCCATGGTAGCTGTAGCTTGTCGACAAATTAAATGTTAAATTGTGAATTAACGGTACAGCTTTACTATTTGACCCAACGTTCCACACCGATGGGACAGGAGGTGATGGTTACTCCCATCTCCTTCAGCACTGCATTGTTGCATGAGAGGTCTTTTTCAGTGATATTTGTAAAAGATACTACGACACTCTAGAGAATAGGAGCGGATTGTTAAAAACAAAAAATCAATGTAACCAAACAAATATTAAAAAAAATCTAAGTAGAAAATTAGGGGAAAAAAATTTATATGCTTCCTATGATTTAAAATTTAAAGTGAGAATCTTTTTACTCTATTAATTTAAGTATGAAACTTTTTATTTTACTCTAAATGTTTCTCATCCACTAAAGCCCAAAAGTATGCGAGAGTTAAAAACATAAAAAAATAAAAAAAAATTGAATGCGCGGTGCGAAGGCTATGTGGAGGAAGAAAAGTTTTCCTTGTGGAGGATGGTAAAATGACTCCAGAAAATGAACATGTCTATGTAGATAAGAGTGAATGTAAGTAGGCAGTGTTAGGTAGAAATATGAAATTCCGATGACATAAATCTATTTGACCATAGAAATAAAAATAGAAAATAGAAAAAAAATTTGTCCCTATAAAAGAAATATATAAAAATTTTGTACCTTTAAAAAGTGGAAAGAGAATAAAGAAACAAAATTTAATATTTTTTCTTCTAATACTACTCTTATATATATTTAATATTTTTCAATGTGTCCTCACAATCATAGATGCTGCAGCAGCGGTCCAGTGACCACTCCGCCGGGAATACATAATATCTTTTATTATATATTTAAATTGTTATGTTCTTGTGTTTTCAAACAAAATATGGAGATGATTATCATGTGTTGTACACCATAATCAAATAGGATTTAGAGACTGTTTTTTCTATTTCCATCTCTACCGTCCTGTGTCAACTATCAAACACTACCATTGTAATTGTAGCCATTGAACTCATCAAAAAAAAGAGTTGTGTTATTTCAATATTTTAAAAATGAATGTATATTAAAATATTCACTTAATTATTATTAGATATAATAGTAGTCCCCATTTTATCTAATTTATCAATTATATCTAATAATGATAAAGTAAATATCTTAATAAATATCTACTTTTAGGGTGTTAAAATATCATATTTATTAAAAAAAAAGTCGTGTAATAGTTCAGTGGCTCATATATGGGGTAATTGATAAAATTGCATAACCATCTTTAATCATTTAGTTGTATATATATACTTGAGAGATACTCCTCCCTGTAAATTTAGGATAAACATATATAAATATTAAAAAATATAAATGATATTGATAATGAAGTGAAATATAGTGAGTAGACTTATATACTCTTATTTTTTTTTTACTTTTTTTCATATTTCAAAATATCTGTATATTTATAATATCTATATAGTATTAATTTTTTATTCTATTTATACCCTTAATATGAATGTGTTGATTACTTAATTAATATATTTATTAAGATTTGTAATAATAATTATATAAGGATAGTTTTGTCAATTTATGTAATTTTATAAATTTATCAAGATTTTTTTTACCTTAATATATATATATATATATATATATATATATATATGTATATTATTTAGTTTTTTTATAGTTATTGATGAAATGGAAGGAGTACATGCAACAGTTAGTGGATGAAATTATTAGGAATAATATTAAAAAAATACTTAATTAAAATATAAAATTAATAAATATTTTAAAATGTAAAGTTTAGAAATAGGGAGTATGGATCTAGTCAAATAGGACCACATACGGGTCTGGTGATGCGGTCCATTTGCCATGAAATTTTGGTTAGAACTTGTTTGTCAATCAAATCACCATTCAGCATAGCCAATTTTTCCAAAATTTAGAAAATTTGAACCACAAGAAACAGATTAGTGGAGAGTTTGGACAGTTTATATGGAAATTTAAGTTTACATTTTGGTTCCGTCTTCGTACCAAAAATTAAATAAAAATATTATTTTAATATTTAAAAATTAGTATCTAATTAGGAAATTTATTTATTACAGTCAGATGATATGATGACTTTCATTTTATTTATTTATCTATCATATATAATAATAATAGAGTAAAATTTTTAATTGAGTATTCACTTTTTAGGCAGTAGAATATGAATGCTCAACTAAATATTTGAGCTTGGACTAGAAGATTGTGATTCCATGGAAAAGACTGCAAATGTACCAACACTAATTTATAGTGCAAGCTGAGGTGAAGGTCATCGTGGACAGTTCGACACCATGTATAATATTTGTTAATATATATATTATATGGTCAAGTTACATTGATATAATTTTAAAAAAATATTATGGTATTAAATAATTTTTTATTGGTGTAAATTTTTATAAAACCTACCATTAGATTAGAAGTTTATATCGTAATGATCAAATATGTAAAATTTCAAATTAATCTAAAATTATTTGGCAGAATTTTTATATATATCAAAATCAATGTAATATATATAATTAAAATAAACAAAAATAAGAATTACATAATTGTATTGCTATCAATGTTCGATTTTTATGAAACTTGACACAAATAATTTTTATGAAAAGTAATTGTAATTCAACAATTGAATTAATAAAAAAAAATTCATTGAAAGTTATAAGTAATGTAACTTGATCCCAACCCATATATATATATATATATATATATATATATATATATATATATAAATTTTTATGCTTTAATAATTTCATTCAATTAAATTATTTTATTTATATAATTTTTTAAATAATAAGTATAATACTTAGCCATTTATATTGATATGATAATATATATTTAAATAACAATATAAAGTCATTTTACATTATCAGTGCCTAAAAGTTAAACCCTTTATCTATCATTTTGTAACTTTTTATTGTAATTTATTTCTCAACTGATCTGACTTAGAAAGTGTCTTAAAAAATGTCTAAAGATGAGATGTAAATAAAATATTTTATCTATGGGGAAATCTATAACATAACAAATAATTAATACTTTTTGGGTACGTAATTAAGATGTTTAAGTATCACAAAAGATGACTTAACAAATGCCCCATGAAATTACCTGTTCATGACTTTAATTAGCAACTCAACTAGCAACGATTTAAATATATTAAAATTAAATATCTTGTTGGTTATAACATCAACGACTTGACATTCTATTAAATCAACTATGGCCTATCCCTTCCCTATGTCGATGTGGAGGTACTTAATTACACCTTAATTTTAATTAATAGCCAATCCTAAAGAGATATATTAGTCAACAATAGTTGGTAAAGTCTTGTAATGAAAAATACAAGGAGTGCTAAGGTCAAATCTGATACTCCCATCTCCCTTCTTCAAGTATGCTGAGGTTAATTATTAGTTGAAATTTAGAAGACTTTTCGGATCTGCAATAAAAAAAAAAATCTCAAAATAGTATTATAGGAAAACAGAAAACAAAAAAAAGAAACTAACGATCGAGAGTGGCGTCCTTTTGTAGTTTTGTACGGACTCTCCGTCTTCAATCTTCACGTTGTGTGTGTTTGTCGTATCTCGCTGTTTTCGAAATATTTAATATTTGCGAGGCCGTAGTGGATCGGTTTCATTTCCATATTAAGCTCCCGAGAGATTCCTTATATAATGTGTCGAATTATCCCCGTGAATGCAAATCCTTAAACGAGTTCATTCACCTCGGTTTTAAAAATAAAATAGAACGCAAATTAAGAAAGCTAGGGTTGTTTGTATTCCGTTTTTATTCATTAATTTCATTTTTTATGTTTCTTATTTTTAAAACTTGATAAGAAATACTGAAAGTAAAAAATAAAAAAAATCTAGTGAGGAGTTTGAACTTTAGTGATGCATATGAAGAGGGTCTTGTACCCATGTATTTGCCTTTTTAAGGGAGCTCTTACTTCAAGGAGATTAGTTATTATAATCGTGATGAATATCATGGATATTAATTAAAAAAAATTACTTTACTATATTTTACTTTTTTATCATGAAATTCTAGAAACATAAAATATAAAAAGTAGAGACTGAAATCAACCCAAGGTATATTTGATTGGCCAGTAATAATTGGAATAAACTTTTTATGACTAGCTTTATATGTAATCCTCAATTATAAAAAATTTATTTTTATCTTTATCCTATAACAAAAAAAATTAAGCAAATAGAATAAAGACAAGGTCACATGGGGACAAAATAAACGGGCACATCGATGATCTATTGGTCTTGGTCCACCCATAATTTATGTATTTTACGAACTGCGCACTATTTACGATTTGAGAGTAAAGAATGGCCCAGCATAGCAGCTTTTTTAAAATTATAATTCAAATTTAATTTTAATATATGAATAATATAAAAATTTTTTATCCAGTCATTTAATCACATATTATTATATAAATAAAATGAGTTTCATTTTCATCTTATTATTTCAAAAATTATTTACATGTAATAATTTACTCAAATAACCATATAAATTTTTTTTACACGGTCATTCCAATTAAATTAAGTCTTTATATAACATATATACTGCACGCGAATCCGACTCGCCCTGAGATCTCATTCTCTTGAGTTGGAAATGTACACGACAAGTTACAGCCGTCCCCTTAACAAGTATTTATTTTTAAAAATAAATATTGTGGACTCAATAAAAGAGAGCTCAACCCAAAAGAATTTTTTATAAATGAGAAAATTAAGATTATGAGTAGATAATCATTTTGGCCATAATATTTTTAATTTGATATTAATTTAATCTTAATAATTTTTTACATCAATTTAATCCTAATAATTTTAATCTTGATATCAATATAGTTATTTTATTAGATTTTCACTTTGATAAAATAATTAAATCAATATCAAAATAAAAAATACCATGACTAAATTAATATCGAAACTAAAAATGTTAGGACTAAATTGATGTAAAATATTTTATTTGGATTAAGTTAAAGTAAAAAATTTTGTAATGATTAAATTTGATGTCAAATTAAAAATGTTAGAACAAAAAAAAAACTGTTTACTACTATAAGATTTATTTATAATAATAAACTACAATAAGTTTTAAGTTTTAAAAAATCAGAAAATTAGTTTAGTATCGTAATTATAAGTTTTCAACAATTAGAAAACAACAAGTTAAAAAAAAAAAGTAAGCTCTAAACTTCGTTAGTTTTCAATGCTAACATCAGAATATAGAAAAAAAATTCACTTTTATGTCGTTAACTAGTAACTTAAGAACATTAGTTAATAAACGTCATAAAAATGGTTTTTAAAAGCATTCATTGAAATCTCAAAAGAGTAGTATATATATATATATATATATATATTACTTTTTAACGAGTATTCTTATTATTCTGTCTAATAGTTGTGATTTTATTCTATATTTTTGAGTGAATAATGTTTGATGTACAATAAATTTACATAATAAATATACACCACATATCATATCATCATTAAATGTGAAATGTGGTCTCCACTCATCCCACTTACTTATCACATCCAATGATGATAAAGGATGTAATGTATATTTATTATGTAATTTTATTATATACCAAATATTATCCTTTATGAGTGGGTGATTTTGTATTCAACTTCCACCTCTCCCATCTCCTATCCCTTGTAAAAAGAATTTATAACCCTAATATATATGTTAAAATTGAAAAAAATGAGTATTCTTATTATGCACGTTAGAAGTTTCAATAAAAGATTATCGTGCTCAACTTTGAGCCACAAACATGGCATTTATTGTGCATTTATTATATCATATTTTTAGGGTTGTGTTATTTATATTTATTATGTGTGAAATATCATATTGACTCACATCTCATTCATTATTGGATAGGGTGTAGGCCCCATTCAAGTAAGGTCCGCACCCCATTTAATAGTGGAATAAGCGTGAGTTCGCGTGATGTCCCATACACAATTAGTATAATAAAATTTTTCATTTTTTCAATCACCACTTAATTTTATAAATGTCCCCTGTAATATTTTTTCACATAATACTCTATCCCTTGCAAAATATTTGTCAAATTTAGACAAATACAAGTATTATAAAAAAGTGATAAACAACATGGTAATAGAATACTTTTGTGTATAATTATATTGTATAGACTAATATACCTTAATGGTCATTAATTGTGAAGTATATCAAATAGTTGGAAATGTAAGGTTAGACTAATGATCATTAATTACTCTGGAATACTATTAGAATATGGAATGTGAAATTGATAGATATTTTAAAAGATGACTTTGTCTAAAAGTGAACAACTATTCCGAAAGAAATGGACTGTTTCGTAAACTAACTTGAGGTGCCAAGTTTGTGTTCTAGGTATGCAATTATTTTATGTTTCAAGATAAGCGAATTTTCTATATATTGTAACTGTTTCCAAAATCAAGCAGTTTTATATTTCCGCTAGCTGTTTCTTTTCTTTTTTTCAGAATAGAAACTAAATGCTGGAATACTGGACAAACCCTTCATTAAATATATAACGGCAGATAATCGTTTTTCGTAGATATAGGTGCTTGCTGAACTCGTGACTGGAAATTAAATCAGAAAGAACACGGACACGAGATCCACGACGCATGTTAATTTTCATATTATGTGCAATAAGCCAAGCCAACAGCCAAGAAGGCAAGAAGGCAAGAACATCTATTCTAGCTCAGCAATTTTTAAAGTACAAATGAGATAAAATTATACGTACGTAGTCGGAATAAATTATTCTAATCTTATTTAACAGATTGCTTCGATAGCTCTTCTAGGACTTATATCGGATGGACCAAGGCTTTTTCGAGACAAGTACCATTTTGGCCAAGAGATAATTACCGATAAAATAGCTTTAAAAATATCATATTCATCCATGGTCCCTTAAAATACATTCTGTTAAACAAATCACTCAAATGCCAAATGGAATTTCGTTACGTTTCTATATATAGAAATGATCTTTTATTTGGATTATTTTATCAAAAATTAATATAATCATTTAGCTACGTAACGCAACATGTGACACGTAATTATTTCTGTTAATAAAAATGGACATTATTAGTTGATATTTGAATAATTTTGTCAAATTAAATTGATCTTTAATAGGCTAGGGGTGAATATGACTTTTTTTGGGACAATTTCTTTACTTAACATATTGTCAAAAATAACTTAAATAGTCTGTCAATGTTATCTATAATTTCCAGCCTTGTAACAAAATTTCGCAGCCATATTGTATGATTGAATGTTTTGTAATAAGCTTTAAACACAATTATTTTACTGGAAAAGCAACAAGTGTCTTCTTAGCATTCTTTCAAAGATTGCTTTTCCAACAAGTATATGATTTTAGCATAAAGTAAATCTATAATTACCTTTACATTCGGCAAAGTCGAAGTCTAAATATCCAATGATCTCTTATCTTATCTGACTTCCCAAATGTGAACATGAGATGTTTTGTTGTTTGAAGATGACACAAGATCTATTTGGTTGCTATCCAATGATCCATTACCATAAAACCAATGTACACAGTATCCAAATATGTACAAAATTGAGTATACATTATAATTCCCATCGTGAAAGCATAGTAAATCTTATGTGTTGCTTTAATTTCCAAAACAAAAAAAACTTTAAGGGCATTGATTGAGACTGAACATGTCTCCCTTAGTGATAGGGGTGTATCCTAATTTGTAATATTGCATGCCAATTTTCTTAATTACCTTCTTAATACAACTCTTCTGTGATTATTCAACAATACATCAAGAGCAATCTTGATGCATCTAAATCCCTAACACAAGAGAAATGTCCCTTAGATTGTTATTTTAAAGTGTTCTCATATAGATTTCTTATGTAACGAAATCATAATTAGCAAGCAGTATGTTATTGACACATAAAACCAAATAATGTATATACTCCCATAAACTTTGGCATATACAACAATCAACCTCATATATCTCAAAATCAAACGAGATAACAATTTGATGAAATTTGTAATACCATTTATAGGAACTTGTTTAAACTCATGAATGGATTATTTTAATTCGCAAACCAAAATCTTTACATCTCTCAATACAAAGTTTTCTGATAACACCATAAAAAATTATCTCATCAATGTCACCATTAAGAAACACAATCTTAACATCCATCTGATGTAACTTAAATCAAAATAATTCATAAATGCCATTAGTCTTAAGAGAGTCTTTGTAGAAAATTAAAAGAAAGTCTCTTCTTAATTCATACGTCCCATCTTAGTGAAATCTTTTACAACAAGACATGCATTATATTTCACCATATTACCCTCAAATCTCTATTGATTTTAAATATTCATTTGCAACCAATAAAATTCAAACCTTCAAGTAATGGGACGAGTTCCCAAATGCTATTGTCTTTTATGGACTAAATTTATTCACTCATAGCATCAATCCACAACTTAGAATTAGTACTTTTCATGGTATAATGGAAGTTGATTGGATCATCTTCCAACAATTCATGATTTTTCTTATATTCTTGGAAAAGTATGAAACAATGATTAGAAGTTACACTTCTCTTTTTTCTAGTGGATCTCTTTAGTGGCATTTGTTCTTAAGGTTATTGAGTTTATTTTCAAGAATACCTTGTTGATCTTTATTGTGAAAATTTTCAACATTATTTATAACCTTATTTCTCCCCCCAAACTCAATATCCTCAAAGAACTATCATTCTTATCTCAAATATTGATCTAATTATAGGATCATAAAACTTATATCCCTAAAACCATACAAACTATCCAAACTAAGTAGCCACTAACCATTTCCTAAGTGAAGTTTCTTTTCAGTTGATCTATAAGGCCTTGCCTCAATTGGATAACTCTAAATGTGCAAATTCTTTATACTGAAAATTTTTTCAGTGCATAATTCATAAGGAGGATATTGACTGCAATTGTTAATGCCTCTTCCGATAATGATATTGGTAGATAGTATGATTGTTCATACTACTCATTATATCTTCTAATATTCTGTTTCATCTCTAACAAACATTATTCATGCTAAAATAACATTCAACACGGTATACTATAAGACGACACTATATTCCTCTAAGGATGTAGCAAATGATTTTGAACATTGTTCACATAAATCATCATATCTACCATAGCACTAACTATCATGGTAAGATTTGATAACCTTAACGCTTTTACCTTAATCCTGAATACAAACTTTAAATACCTTAAGCATGTCCAGTGATTCAAACTTCTCGTAAATGAGATAAATGTATCTATAACTTAAAGATCGACTACGAACAACAAATTTTTTTTTTTATCATTCCAGCAAACCATATGGAATGATCCACAAATGACCATATAAGTTCAAAGACATCTGAAGATCTGTCAATACCAATTCTCTTTGTTATTATTTGTTTCTCTTTAATACACACTTATCTATGTCAAAAAATTAACCTTAAAACAAACAAAAATGAGAAGTATATATTTCTTTACATGCTAAAAGTGATATTTGGCACAATCATTCTTTATAAGTCCAATAATCCAATAGAAGTTATAGCTATAACTTCCTTAACTATTCCTGTTATTGTTTCTTTCAAGGCAAACTATTTATAGTTTTATCCTTTTTTCTTCATGCTTTTGTCCTCAAAGGTACTTGCCAATGAGTATATCACAAGACATCTCCAACTTTAATGCCTTTAGTCTTGAAGCAAGATGAGTTATTTCCATGATACGCTCCTATAGATTTTATTTTTCTCTACACTTTATGAAAAAATGAAGTAAAAAGTAAAAAAAAAAAAAGTTTGACAAAATCATACTAAAAATTTAACAAAAGCTCTCCCTTTTATTTTTTTAAAAAAGCAAAAATAAAAATTCCATAAAAAATTTCTTAGCACCAAATACCTCTTCGGAGACATTACCCTTGAATATTTTTGAAACTTTATGCTTCATGATTATAAGACTTGTGCAATTTGAACAATCCCTTTCTCAATCTTTTTTTTTTTTTTGTTCAGTGCACGGTCCAGATCCAAATAGCCAAGAACGATCATTATGTTCTCTTTCCATTCCTTAAAGTTGTTCCCATTTAATATAGGAACAAATTGATATTGACAGATATAACATAAGCAAATATAATATTAAAATTCGAAAAAAAATAACATACTCACGTGAATTCAAATAATGGTAGGATCCATTGCAAGATATCTAGCACAACATTAATATTTAGTCTTTGGACAAAAATATTAACTTGTAAGCGATAGTCTCAATATAGTAATGAGAATTGATAGCAAATCCTGTCAAACAATAAATCTATCTTTGGACCGACTTATTGCCCACATGGAACCTAATAGCCATCATATACTCATGACCACAATTGTGCATATAATTCAGCTAGATATAGATCTTCCTTTGGGCTAGTCAATATCCGCATGAATTATCTATGTAGTAATCAAATGTTAATAACAAATCTTGTCAAATAATAAGCCTATCTTTGGACCAGCTTATCATTCACATGGAACCTAACAATCACCACATACTAATTATGACAGGTGTGTACATGTAATTCGGCCAAATACTAACTTTCCTTTGGACCAATCAATATTTGCACGAACGACATACTCACAATCATCCTTATATTCCAAAATAAGTTGAATTTGACAAAAGAGGCTACTTTGACAGCATGTTGCTTCAATCAAGTTATTTCAAAACTAGTAGGATTGTTACCAAATCTCCTACGTCACAAGAACAGAATGTTTTTCCAATACTATTGAAATAGTTAAGAAAACCATATACAATGTATTCCAAAATAAGAAAAGTATATATATATATATATATATATAGTACTCCAAACATTAATAAAACAAATCCTTATTTGTAAATGAACAAATAATTGAATCTTTTTACTTCACCCATCACCATGCCAAAAGAACAGCCAAAACACAAGTTATTTAGCTTTTATTTTTAAGTCTAAATTGAAATCCAAAGATCAACAAAAGGGAAATTAACTATTTCTCAATGATTCAATCATGGACTACTCTGATATCACTTGTAATAAATCATATTCTTTATAATCCCAAGATCATCCATGTTAAATCTTTAAGAAAATTGGAAGATTATTGTAGAAGCGTCCCTAAACATCCGTGGGAACTAACTGATGTTTGGACATGTTGTTATTGATCTTTCAAGTTAAAATGCATCCTTCAAAGACAATGGCTCTCCCTTTTTTATGATGGGATGTCGTGCATATAACTTCGAGACCATAACATTTTATAACTCTGTAAACCCTAGTTTCTAATTCAACCTATCATAAAATTAGTAATTGTGTAATCATGATATCTAGACATAATAAGCTTACACCTAACGAGATGATTTAGGCTCATTAACTTGTCCTTATCAGATAACTTTGATTTGAGTAAAACTTTATAATAACATACAATATATAATTATATATACAAGTCCACGTACAGATTCTTACACTTTTAATGGTGGTTCTTTTGAAAAAATTGTAAGAAGCTTATTCAACCCGTATGCTTGATAGAAGTCCGAAAATACTTTCTTAAAATAAGGATTAAATTTGATTCACTACTTTCAGACAATTAGTTGTGGGTTTGATATTTGTCTCGCAAAAGCAACAAGTATTTGATCACCCATTATTTGTCTTAGCCAATTTGTCACCCTGGATAAAAATGTTGAGAAAATGGGTAATAAAATTTAAAAAATCATGTAAATAAAGATTCTTTCTCAAAAGAATAATAAAGGATCAATCTAAACAATTTTGAAAGATAACATAAGACAACAGGTTTATTAGAATAGGCAATGTAGGTTTTTAGCACCTTTTCTATTCGTAATCAACCCACAAATCATAACTCTGAAATGCAGGTTAATGAAATTATTCCAGTTTCCATTGGATAAACCGACTGGTGTTCCTACTCATAAAAAACCTCTATTCGTTGATTTGCGTGGCACCCTTTTGAACGGCTGCCACATAGCTTAACTAACTGGAATGAATCATATCAAAATTATTTATGATTGAATAAATGGATGAAATTAATATCAAATTTCATAACAAAATAACTAAATTGATATGAAAAAATAGAGTAAGATACAAATCCCTTTTAGCTCCTGAGAGATAACAATATTACATCCTCCTTCCTCTATTTTTAAAACACACACTCTCCTTTCCTACAAACTTAAAAGTTAGTTACACTTCACTTTATTTTCAACTTTTCATTAAATTCCATTTCTCTCTCTCTCTCACCAAATTACCATTTGTTAATAGTTATACATTTTAAGTATTTTATAAAATATTAGTATTCATATGTTTCATTTAATTTTAAAATTATTTCTATATTAAGAAAATAAATTATTAATAATGACAATTATTTATAATAACAATATCAACAAAATAGTTTCTATGAGCATTTGGGAAATGTTTTAAGAGATTGTTTAGGTGTGATTCTCAGAAAAGATATTTTTTAATTAAGATATTTTAGAAAAAGTAAATGTTGATATATGTTTAGATGTAAATCAAATTTATGTTTGGATGTAATATTAAAATATATTTATTTATTATCAAATATTTTTTTTATGTTATAAAAAAATATTTTTTGTAGAAGATAAAAATTCTAGCTTCTAAAAAAGGATTATTTTTTATTTTTTCTAATGATTCTGTTTTTACTTAAAAGAATAAGCCAAATATATCGAAAAACAAAAATAGATCTTTTTTATTAAAAAAAACACATTCAAATAAGCTCTAAGCATTTATAAATGTTATGATTGTTCATTAAATTTAATTGAAACATATTGACAGTGTAACTAATCTAAATAAATTCTTTCCTATACATAACTTTGAAAGAATGAGTTGAGAGTTAATTTTATTTTATTAATATAAAAATATATGATTGGATAATTATATAATAAGAAAGTATTACATTATCCTTGACTCAATATACCAAAGTTAAAACACAAATTCCATTTTGTTTGGTTACAACTTACAACTACTATATAAACCCGGTGTTAGTCTTCATTTGCTGGAAATTGTCATATTCCCACCATGCACAGTTGCACAGCTTAATTAAGACCATTAACTAAGATTATATTATATTTACTGGTGAAAATCTTATATTATTAAATAATTTTATACTATTTATACTTTGAATATCACATTATTTAGTTCAGCGAAATAAGAGTAGTGTCTAATCGAACAAAAAATGAAGTGATTATTATTTTTTTTATTTGTACGTAAATGATGTGATTATTTGATAACTAATAAACAGTCTTGGGACAACATTTGTGCGATGACCTATATGATCGAACATATTTTTCATTCTCCGTTGTTTAGTAGTCTACTTTTAACCGCAAATTAAAAATTTTATCCGTTATAAAACTTATAACATTTTACATTTTTTGTTTCTTTGACCAGAATATTAGTGTGAGACTAACCAATCGAAAACTGTTGGTTTTTAGAGGCCATTTAATTTCAATATTGCCTTCTTTAAAATATATCTTGCTTGCAATCGCACTTAACTTTTGTTTATATAACATTTCATATTTTTATGTAACATTTCACATCTGTAAAATTCAATAGTATTTTGACCATTGAACTACACCCCTGCGGACAACATATACATATATAAAATTCAATAGTACTTTGACCATTGAACTACACCCCTGCGGACAACATATATATATATATATATATATATATATATATATATATATATATATCGCATTAATGTTTAGTACACTAAGAAACATATACCTCATTCCTAAATTTTCTTGTTATAAAATATCATGTTGTGAAATTCAGATAAAATCGAGAATATATTTAAAATAAATTTCATAGTTTAGTCACATTAGATCGCTTAAACTTCTGGAAAGATAGCTTTATGACATGATATCAAAGTCATCATAGTTCATGATAATAAGTTTTCACGTTTGTCTTTTGCACGTGACAAATGAAATCATTGTCACATTAAGCCCAATCTGATCGATTTGGATCTTGTGATTCATGTTTAATTTCTACAAAACTTCCCATTTTATTACACAAACCCAACAAGGCCTGCACAACAGTAGCCAAGAAGAACAAAACAACGGGCAATACAGGCGGTGAGGTTTTTCCCGGCCGGGCCAAAATTTTTCTGATACCCATTCAATAATATTTCTTTAGAATTTGTAGTATGAACGCTTCAGGTAGCAGAAGAATCGGAAAAGAAGCAGCCCAAGAAGCTGGCACATGAAATTCTTTAACTTGAACAAGACGTTTAAACTGATGATAGAGAAATGATGACAACCCACCCAGCAAGTTGTGTGTTTGTGTGTGTGTGTGTGTGTGTGTGTGTGTGTGTGTGTGTGTGTGAGAGAGAGAGAGAGAGAGAGAGAGAGAGAGAGGAAAAAGTTTGTTCCCACCATCAGGTGAGTGGATCAATAAGGCAGTATGCAAGTTGCAAGAAATAATCAGAAACGAATAATCTGAATTTATTTGTTCTTCAATTTTGATTGGTCAAGTATCTGCATGTGTCACCATATATATGTCACCTTTTTCTTTCTTTTTCATTGTTATTACCTTTTTATTCGATAATTATTTTTTTCATTGTTATTACTTCTAAAATATTTTTAACAAGATGCTCCTATCTTGTCATTAATATTTTACTAAACTATTAATAAAAATTCATAGAAGGTCTCTTAAAAGGATAAGTTGATGAATAGATAAAGACATATGAATAATTTTATATCAAACTTTCTTTTTGTATTAATATTTTTTTTCATAATGAGAAATAATAGGATGAAGTCCTAACCCTGACCACCATAGTTATGATGGCTCTGATATCATGTTTCTTCCAAGAATGTAATCTAATGAAGAGAGGCACAGAATAATTTTATATCTAACATAGAATTATAATAGAGACGCTCAATTAGACTTGTACTTTGTATGTCTAGAAAAATTAGCATTACCGGGATAAAATTCCACCGATCACTATCCAGGTACACGCATTTTTCCCTAGTTCCTTTCAAAGATGTCACCATAAAAATAGTGCTACAATAAAATCAGTCTATTTTCTTTTAGTTCTCTCAAAATACGCATTTATATGGAGTGCATGCATGAGGAGATAGCTAATAATGTAGAAAGAAGATAAGCACAGAAACAAATATCCGTACCATAACATTAATTATATGTATTAAATAATTTGTTTCCATGATCCCTCATGGGCGGCTTAATCAATTTTCATGTAAGTCAATAAAATTAAGATTAAGATGCATAAGATCAATTACTTCTACCTGCTTGCTTTTACGTTGATTTGCAATATATATATAATTTTATAGAGCTTTTTCTAAATATATATGGGGTTCACTTTTTTCATGTTTGTCCGATTACAATCTAATACAATTGTGGTTAGGAAACTCATTGGAATATAATGACCGAATGGGTCATTCTCAACCCTTGTTGTCTCTCTGAGGTGACGGTCTGATCCAGCCATAGTGATAACACAATAAAAATATGTCTGTTCACACCAAAAAAAAAAAAGAGATTTTTGTCCACAGGACCTTGTGGACTGTTGATTGTCCATCACCACAGAGAGAGAGAGAAGTAATGAATGGTGATATAGATGGAAGTTTGTGACTATAAGACGATCAAGCAGTTATTATTAAGTTAAAAACTATATATAATTGATGAGAGCAGTTTACTTTTATTTTCTTCAAATTTTGTAGACTAACATCTATGAAGGCTGGAACTTGTATATATTACAAGTGCCATAGAACAAGATCTTGAATCCATCAAATTTTAAAGATAATTGTGGAAAAGTATAAATCATAGACACACCATTTGGGTGTAGTATTTTCATGTTGGACACATGTCCGTATCAAATCTGACATAACACACTGATGACACACCAATGACATATCTTTGTATATATTTGATTTAAAATTCACTTTTTTTTCTTATTCTAACATAGAAAAACACAATATAAACAAGGTTATAAAAAAATAATACTTAATTTTTTTTATTTTTTAAGAAAATAAAGCATAATTAAAACTTATATAAATTATAGTTTGAATAATGTATCATTTTTTAAAATTTTTTAGTTATATATGTGTAGTGTCTATGTTTTATAATTTTTTAACTTTAGTGTACCCCTTATGTCCGTGTCGTGTAATGTTCCGTGTCAATGTCTGTGACTCACATATTGGTAAAATAAAACCATTAGTGATGTTTGTGAAGAGTATATATATATATAGTGTGTGTGTGTAAAAGATATAGATGCTCCTAATGCAGTACCAGGAGATGGTGATAGATGAAAGTATGTTATGTCAACCAGGGATGTGAGGCGTCATAAATATAAGCACTCACAATATAAGACCTAGATGTAAATAAACTATTTTAACTGTTTTAATTTTCATGAAGTTATATTTGTAGAAAGCTTGGGCTTCTTACGTTATGTTTGGTTTGCTTTCTATTTTAAATTTTAGTTAATATATTTTTATTATTAATTATAAAAATATTAGTTTTGAATAATATTTTATTAAAAAACAAATAAATAAAGGATCTTATGAACAAAACTTCCGCAACAAAGAGCTTCGGAAGCTATATGTATATAATTAGTTAATGCTATTCATTCAAATCAACTTAATGACAAGGACGTACGTTTGGTACAAAGGTTTTCTCTCATCCGGAAACTACCGTTCCAGTTTTGAATTATTAAATGTACATAAAAAAAATGGGTGATTGAAGTTTTTCCTTGTTTGGGCCCCCATTTCTCTTTCGACGCTTTATTTGACATCAAAGTTCAAGTCTACCCACAGAAACTAATTATGCAATTCAATTCAAGCAAGTAGCTAGCTATTCTGCTTATTTATCACCAAAGAACAAAACCGCGCTAGTTGTTCCTGCAACTCTTTCAAGAAAAACCAAATTTAAGGCAGCATGCACGTTCCTAGAGCTAGCTTCTAGCAACTATATATTCTTATAACAACCTAAATTCTATTCCAATTCCATATCATATTTTCTAAGCTTGGCCAAACATATAACAACACAACACACATTCAAATTGAACAAAGTTAATATCCAAGTTGTTCAGTCACATAGAGTAACTAATACCATAGTTAATTATAAACAAGCAGCAATATATCCCATATGTTGTCCGAAACAAACAATTAATTAAAAATAATTTGCCGATAATTAATTACCAGCAATTAACTTTGTTGCCCTTGAGAGAGAGAGAGAGAGAGAGAGAGAACAAGCTTCTTGACCTCACGGATGGAAATAATTACACTGCATCACCACCTGATCAACTTGGGGACGGGGATTCATAGAACACACTGGAGGGAAGCAGTGATGAAATGTTCTCTATCATCTGAGCCGTGAAAACGTCGTCATCAAACGGCTCAAAATTCTCCATTGAACACCCTCCTCCTCCTCCACCACCAAGTTGTTGCCCTTCACAATTAATGTTACTACTAGGGTCCACTAGTGGTGGAGGCACCACAACCACTGTGTCAAGGTCATCATCTTCAATATCATGGCCAACTTTCACCACACAATTATCAGAATCCACCTGATTATTTCCACCATCACTGCTGCCGCCGTCGCCGCCGTCGCCATCGCCATCGCCGTCGGAACCCTGGAACTTGGAAGGGTCCGGCGGCAATTCAGAGTCCTGCCCGGTGAGCTCTTGCACCAGGGCCCTAAATTCCGAGGCACTGGTCTTCACCTTCATAGGGTTGGATATGTACACCACCTTGATGTGCTTGTTGTTGCTATTGTTGTTGTTGTTGTTGTTCCTCTTCTTGTTCTTGCTTCTCTTTGTTGGTGTCCTTTGTTGCACACTATTCATCACTGAATTGCTGCTAAGGGTATCCATGCTCCTGAAAAGTTTTTAAAAAAATAATTACAAAAATTTAAAAAAGATAACAATTTTACATAGAAACAAATGAAGGGGAGGGAGGGGAGGGGGGGGGGGGGTGGATATTTATTTTGGGCCGAATTGATGTGGTGTGGTTTCCGGGAGGAAAAAAAAAAAGGAGAGAGAAAATAAAAGGAAAACAATTGTGTGTGTATGAGAGGTACGGCATGATGGGGGCAAATGGAAAGTTAACTGGAGGAGAAGGTAAGGGATGGTGAATGGTGATTCCCATTCCCAGCCGACACTAGGCGCGTGTGTACCTTCTTTGGGCACTCTGGCAAATAGGGTTCTATTGGCTACCCTGTATCTACTTTTGGTGAGCATTCAATGCTTGATTGAGCCCCATTTTTATCGTATAAAAAATGGATATTTGTACGGCGTTTTGGGGCGTGTTCTGCACGCGCTGCCTCTTCGGCTGTGGGTGAAGTGCCATGAGCATCGTACCAATAATGATGCCACGCGGCGCGCGCCAAGGGCTTGGTTAAATGTTGTGACGTCATCTGTGGGATACAGGATGACGTCATCGATGTCAAGTTGCGGAGTGAAGCTGAGTCGAGGAGGACTGGCTTGGCTTCCAGTCTTCGACTAATGGCCCCATGTCCCAAGTTGGCTTTCCATTTTTGTTTGTTTTTTTTTTTTTGTCATTAAGTTGGCTTCCCTCGTCTTATTTATCTAAAAATTTGAGTCATTTACGGGCTTCGCATAGAAATTAAAGTGATCATTTAATTATATTGATCTTCAGTAAAAAATAAGAATAAAATATTAAAATATTCTTTTTTTGATAAAAAAGATTAAAATATTCTTTTATTACTTATCATATATTTTTTCTTCATTAAATAATCATAACTTCAACTTCACTCATTTGCTATTACGTAAAATTAAAGAAACTAGCTACTTTAAAATTAAGGCGAAAACTAAATCCAACGATTTTCTTTCTTACCATTATTCATCACAAATTATTACATTAATAATGCTAGAAGATATTCTAGAGGTTTTGTTAAAAAAAATAAAACAAAAAAAAATTATGTACTAAAATAAAATGAAAAAACATTTGATACTGAATTAAATGAAAGTATATATAAGCCAATACACTGGGGGTCATATGTATTCATGTTTATTTTGAATATGCATAGTCACTTGCGTATTATGTGTATTTTAATACGTTTGGGGTCCTTATATATTCAGTTCGCCTTGCTATTTAACCAACGATTCACTCCACTTACTATTCTCAGTGTCATTAGTTTTTTTCTATGTAAGAAAATGGCTAAGTTTTTCATACTTATTCACCATGATGAAAAAATTGAAGATACAAAAAAATAAAGGAGTGAAATTCTATAGTTAGAAACCACTTGGTGTGATTGTTAGTCTATCTATAAGTTTTTTGGAGTTACAAGGCAAAATACTGAAACAGATAGGTCATCACAAACATATTAGCTAGATATTTAATAGAGTATCCATAGCGTTTAGGGCGTGGTGTGGTCTATAACTGCTTTTCCATTTACAGCGATGATGAAATGAGCCTCAAGTTTAAATTCCAAGCTCGATTTCTAGAGATTCGAGTAATGGATATCTTTGTTATTCTAGAAGATTGTGATTTTAACTTTGGTGGTTCTACTCCTCATATATCAGTTAATGAAACTCCAAAGCAACATGGTTCTACAAATTTTGAAGTGACCCATAATCCACAGTTCGCAGTCTTAGCTTGGCAAATTTGGTGGTGCAAGTTGCAAGGCTATCAACTGAACATGTCCCTATTGTGGGTTTTGACCTCCATGTAGATTGCTAGGAAATTCATCATTCTTGATTGTGTCATTAATTCATGATAACTTTACATATAACCCATGTCTATATATAGGCTTCAGCACTGCCCCTAATATATCCCAATAGATATCCCATATACCTTGTTGCCTCCATATTTCCTATGCACCCATATTGCCACTTACTATAGCACCATTGATCCTCAGTCGAGCTGCATTGCCATATCCTAGAGAGTGATAGTACGCTCTCCATATGGAAGATGAAAGGTGTGCGTCTCTGGCTGCCATCGATCTACTAGGGCACTGATGAGTGCCAAATTTTGGCAACTTCCCAAAATCCTGGTTGCCACAAATAATACTCCATGCGAGCATGTAGTGCTAGTGCACCATAGCACCTGGGGTGTAACACTCAATCGGGCTGCATAAATTTATTTAATATGATAATAAATATCAATCCAAACTAAATAAACCACAAAACCTTAAAAAAAAAAAAATTATTAACGTTAAACATACACTATTTTTAAACTAAGTACCTACATATATTTTGAAGTTCTATATTTCATCACCATAATTATAAACTAATTAATTTTGAATTACACATAAAACTAATTAAATAAAACAAAAACTAATTAATACATGAAAAAGAAAGTCATAGACATAAAACTAATTAAATTTTAAAATTTAAACTAAACTACTTAATCTTAGACTAATTGATATTCAACTAAACTCATTACTAGATAAACTAAATGAATTATATATTTTTCAAGTATAAATCATAACTAATTATATTATATGGATTTCAATATTCTAAAGTAAACTTTGAAAAAAAGAGGTCCCACTTCTAACTTTATTGAACCAAAAGTAACATTCCAAGTAAACAATAAGACTAAAACTAATTATAATTAGATAACTAATTAAACTTTGAATTAAAAAATAACAATAAAGTAAACTAATGAAGAGATAAAACACCTAGCAATCAAGTCTGACAACAATATGAATATCATCCAAGCGGTAAAGGAAGTTTATCATAGTCAGAGAGTTTGAGATTCTCTCTAAAAGTGAAATTCAGAAACTGAAATTATTTGGAAAGCGACATGCAAATGATGGATAATGCTCGAGCATATTCATATTTATCAAGGAAGAGAAAACTGGATCGGGTATCAAACAGGTCAAAGTACTAGTTCAAAGGTTTAAAAGTATAACCAGTTCAACTAAGGTTCAATCGGAATATAATATATATATATACACACACACACACATGTGATTAATTAGAATATAAAAAAATATATTAAATAATTAATAGTAACATAATCAACACAAAAAAATATATTCATAGGTTTATAAAAATAAACATAATCCATATAAAATTTCTCTAATTTCGGCCTCATCACAACATAATCACAAAGCATTTGAAAACAGTATTTGTTGGTGATCAGCGAGGTCCTGGTGGGCAGCCTGTAAATGACAGAGAGAGAAGAAGAATAATCCAACAATTTTTTGTTTAGTGCATTTCTTTGGTTCTTTTTTTTTCATTTTTACTCTATGGCTACCATAAAATATTGGTATTTAAATTTTGTAAAAAAAAAAAAACGATTTCAAACCGGTCTGGTTCACTGGTTTTCCTCGATTTTGACCAGTTTTGACTTCCTCCAATTTTTGGATCTTAACCGGACCGGTTAGGTGATCAGTTCCCAGTCGGACCGTTCGGAGTGACTGATTCAATCCGATTTTCTTTTCCATGATTATTTATAGGGACTTCCATAGAATACACTAGGGGTCCCCATGTATCCCTAAAAGACATGAATACGTATGGGTCTCTTGTGTATTCATGCCTTTTTGGGATATGTACAGACCCTTGGCATATTTGCATGCATTAAAATCGATTTAATTCATTACCAAATTTTTTTTTAGTTTATTTGTGTACATAATGTTTTTTTACATTTTATATGGGTAAGAAATCATATTCTAGAATCCTCTCATACTATAACACCTCATCCTAAATTATGGAATATTCCTACTAAATATTCTTGCCTATCCTTAACAACTCTTATCATTATTCTAGAATATCTATGTTGGATATTTCCCCTAATATTCTACTGTAACATTCTTTCTTCAAATTTTACATTTACTTTCATTAGGGTAAATGAGTATATAATAATTAATAATATATTGATATGGAAATATGACTTATATTTTAAAATATAAAGGAAAAAAAACCCTAAAAGACTTATTAAATGAAATGGAGGGAGCAAATTAGTTAATCATCAGGCCTAGCATATTTGATAGCTAGCTAAGTTTCTTAAGCAGTTAGTTAGATGTTCTATTCCCATTAGTATGTATGGAAATGGTATCATGGCCAAATTCAGGACTCACATCAGTGAGCTTTATGCGTTGAATGGATTAGTTATCACAATAATGGATACCTTTGGTTCATTGAAAAATGATATATGATAATGCATTTTTCAATGCTTTTTAGGAAGTATTGTACTATCCCATTTAAAGTTTTATATTTCAATATAAAAAGATATATTTGTTGTATATAAACGTATGATATTAGCGGTATCACTAATAACTCTTACAGAGAGAATTAGTCAATTGGTAGGTACCTTGATTTCTTAAAGTCTCGAGTTACTGATAATAGAAAAAGTTATCAATGAGAGATCTCAATATCCTAAACAGACCTCCATCGAACCGAATCGAATTCTCAATATTAGGGCTTGAATACTTGGTGGTTCAATGGAATCTAAAAAGAAAAAGGGTAGTAACCCATACATTAATGTTCTCCATATATGTCATACAAAATCTAACCAATATATCAACATTCTCGGATTAAAAAGAAATATATAATCAATATTTTAAAAAAGTAGTAATTTTTAATATCGCAACTATAACTTTCAAGTTTCAATAGTCCTTGCTCCCCCTAAAATATAGAATACCGAAGTGAAGATCTTTCTTGTAAAACTCTATTATTGTATAACCTTTGCTCACATCTTATAAATTATTAGGGTACTAATCAAATAATATTTTTTGGTTACAAATAACCAAATAATATGAAAGAAGACAACATACATACGCCCATAAAGGGAAAAAAATAATAACATCATTTTATTACTTAAAAGATGCATGCAATTGCGACACCAATGATATAGCTTTAATTTTTTTAAAACTTTTGAGGTCGGACATGTACTTTAAAGTTAAAATGTAGCATTATATTAGTTTTTTAAAGTTATTTAATATTGAATAGGTGTCTAAAAATTAAAATGTGATATAATTAATTTCAGTCTTTTCGAAAGAGTTAAGACTGGTTTAGATAATACTATGAGTTTATTTGTAACGCAATGGCATGTAAAGCTATTTTACACGATCGTTGTATAATCAAAATATTTTGTTTGAATGATTTTTTAATAGTGGATGTAAAAGTCAATTATCATGACTTATGTGATAATACATGATTAGATAACCGTATAAAAAATTTTATATTGTCAGTGCATCACAATTAAATCCTAATACTATTTGTGATTCTTTTTTAGAAAATTAAATTTTTTTAATTTTTATTCCATCTAGCAATATAGTTTATTATTCCTAAAATAGTAATTTTTATTTGGAAAACTACAATATATAGTTTCTCAATAAAAACCTTTTAAAACATTCAAAACAAGCACTCTTATTATTATTATTATTGTTATGATTATTATATATAAACTTATTTCATATAAATAACCTATTTAATCAAGCAGGTTTTGTACTTCATAAAAAGAGGAGAGATCAAGTATAGTGATATTACATTTTAACTTTTAGAATTTCTTTTAGTGTCAAAAACTTTAGGAACTAATGAGATATTATAATTTAACTTCTAACAGCCTATTTAATAAAAAAAATTTGAAAGTTAAGTTAATAATGTTACCTACATATTTCATACACAATTAGGGGGTGTTTGGTATGATATATTAGGCATGATGGTATAAGCTAATATTATACGTTATGCCCTTATTCGTTATTTGGTGCAGACAATGTATTGTATAACCTTATACGTCATAACTCCCTTATACGACAAAATGCTGTATAACTCAATACAACATAGAGAGGCCGTATTAAGATTGATTAGCTTTTAACGTATAAGATCATTTTTTTAAAATATTGTATTAAAATAAAATAATTCTTAATTAAATAAATAATAATAAAATAAAATTATAAAAATAAATTATTTTTAGTTAAATTATTTTATAATAAAATAAATACAAATAATATATAATATTAGCTTAGTTATATATAATAAAAAATAAAAATAAATATAATTGATAAACAATAAATAAAATAAAATAATAAATACTTAATAACAAATGAAGGTTTAAAATAAATAATAAATAGTATATAATATAAATTTATAAATTATTAACTAATAAAATATATAAATAAATAATAAATAATATGTAGTATATAAAAGTAAGAATCAGTAACTTAAATTTAAATAATTATGATTAAAATTATAAAATTATAAAATATATAAAATAGTATTTTTATTTATATATATATATATATCATTGAAAGAATAAATAATTATAAAATATTGAAATAAATAATAAAATTTGATAAAATTAAATTATAGTTAGTAAATATTTACATAAATATAATATTTGAAAATTATTATAATAAAAATTCCCATTTTATTATTATTTGATTTTATTTAATATTTAATTAAGATATTATAATTATTTATAAATAAATAGTATGGTATTACTGAATATAAAATTGAATATCTTATGTAGTGTCACACCAAACACTGTATATTATTAAAAGTTTATCAAGCCTTATATTTTTAAGTTTTATCCTATCAGCTCTTATACTATCAGCCTTTATTCTATCAGGCGTGCCAAACAGACCCTTAAACTTTCAGTATCAAGAGATTAAGATGAGAAGAAGTAAGCAAGAAAGATTATATTGATTTCAATGACAGAACCTATATTGAGAAATCGATGGATTACAGAAACTACAAGTGTTGCTCTACTCACAACTAACTAGCTGCCCATAATTTATAGTGACACTATGACATCTTTACTAATAACTGAATGATAACTAAACCTAACTATTATAACTGATAGCTAACTAACTTTATGGTGGTGACTCATCAAGGGATGGTGATACCCCCAGCCAATAAAAAAAAGCTGGTCTATACAAGTCTAGCATGCTAAGCTTGGATACTATCAACTAGAATAGCCCTAGATGTAGGCATTTGGTGAAAATGTCTGCAGTTTATGCTTTGGTGTTGATTGGTAGTAGATGGATTAACCCTACTTGAAGTTTGTCCATCACAGTATGGCAGTCCATCTTAATATGCTTGGTTATCTCATGAAACACTGGGTTGGTGGCAATATAAATGGCAGGCTTGTTATCATAGTAGAAAGGAATATGGCTTGTGGTGATGAGGTGCAGATCACTAAGGAGGTACTTAATTAAGCCATTGTGCTTTATAACAAGCATGTGCTAAGGCTGGATACTCAGTTTTAGGTTAGCTTCTTGCCACTATTGGTTGTTTCTTACTTTTTCAAGAGATCAAAGCTTTACCGAAGAAGTGGTGGCAATTTGAATTGCAGACTTGTTATCACAATAAAGAGGAATAGGGCTTGTGGTGGTGAGGTGCAGATCATCAAAGAGGTACTTAAGCCATTGTGCTTCACAACAAGCATACGCTAGGGCACGATGCTCAGCTTCAGATGAACTTTTTGCCACTATTGGTTGTTTCTTACTTTTCTAAGAGATCAAAGCTTTACCAAAGAAGAAATAGAAATCTTAAACTGACCTGCAGGTGTTGGGGCAAGAACCCTAATCAAAGTTACTGAAACCAATTAGCCTCATGCCAAAATTTGAAGGGAAAAGCAAACCCTTGGCTACAGCATCTTTCAAATATTGTAGAACTTGAAATGCATCCTATTCATGTTTTATGGTGAGGACAGAGAGGTATTGGCCTAATTAAATTATGGCAAATAATACGTTGGGTCCGGTGTTGGTAAGGTAAATCAACCTACCAATTAATCTTTTATAACTAAGCATTTCATATCCTTCCTTTTGGAGTTTAGGAGAGGATTTAAGGGAGTAGATGTGGGTTTAGTTGCTGAAAGACCTCTATCTTCAATAATTTCAAGAGCATATTTTCTTTGAAAAGATGCAATGCCCTTATTTGATCTGGCTACCTCCATTGCTAAGAAATATCTCAAATCACCTAAATCCTTGATTTTAAATAGAACATCCAGTTTTATGTTTGACTGAATTGATTTCAGAGATATCATTACTAGTGAGGATAAGGTAATCTACATGGATTAGGATTACAGTGATAAGGGACCTAGATTTCTTCACAACTAGTGAGTAAGTAGCCTTATAGAAAAATTACACTAGAGCAATACTTGAGTGAGGTGCTGATTCCATTGCTTGTTAGCCTACTTCAATCCATAGAGAGATCTCTGCAATGTGCAAACTTGACCAGGTAGAACAACAGGTAAGCCAGGTGGAGGAAGCACATAAACCTCTTTAAGTAGGTTCCCTTATAGGAATATAGTGTTCAAATCCAACTATTTGAGGTGTCATTGGTTTGCAATAGCTAAAACAAGAATAAGCCTTATGGTGGTCATTTTGGCTACAGGGCTAAATGTTTCCATGTAATCAATAGCCTAGTTTTGTGTAAAATCCTTGGCTACTAGCCTAGCCTTATACCTTTTAATTGAGCCATTTGAATTGTGCTTGATTTTAAAGGCTCATTTGCATCCAACCGTTCTCTTTCTTTGAGGCAAATATGTGAGAATCTATGTTTTGTTCTCCTTACGAGCCTTCAACTTAGCTTCCATAGCTCATGAAAAGCAGCTTGCTTGTAGGTTTTAGGTTTTGTTTAAGAGGAAATGGCCAAAGAAAAAGCTTTGTATTTGGGGTTATGGTTTTCATAGCTCATAACATGTGACAGAGGATATGTAGCTTGGAAGAATATGGTTGTTGATCAGTAAGGTTAATGCACAGTGATAATCCTATAAGAATAAAAAAGGTCTCTTTTGTCTCTCAGATCTTCTTACATGTGTAAGTGCATGTGCTGGAGGTGTATGAGTTGTAGGTGCGGGAGTGTTAAATGTAGGGTTATCAACATATGTAGGAATATGAGTGATATGATTTTCAGCAGGTGTGATGTTTTGTGTTGGTGTGGTGATAGTTGTATGTGTGGGAATGAGATCAGTAGGATCTAAGAGTTGAGGAGTGTGAGTTGGTACTGGTGTAGGTGTGGAAATAGGAGTAAGATCAATAAGTGGTGAATAATTAGGAGTTGTAGGGATGTGTGTGGCTGTATTAGATGGCGTGGAGATAATATTAGGTAGAATATTAAGTGAATGTGTGTCATTAGCGAATGAGTGAGGAAATGTAGAAGTGGGGATGGTGGAATTTTGGTGAAATGGGAAGATGTTCTCATGAAATATTACATGTCTTGACACAAGTCTCTCTAGTTTTCAAAACAAATTGCACATAACCTTTCGTACTAGGTTGAAATCCAAGAAAAACACTTTGTTTTGCTCTTGAATCAAATTTTCTTCTATCAACAGAGAGGGTAGAAGCATAGCATAAAGAACCAAGGATTTTAAGCTCAGAGAATGATGGCTACTTAATGGATAAAAAAGAATGATGGCTGCTTAATAGATAAAATTTCAAAAGGTGTATTGTTTGATAGAGTTGTAGAGGGAATTCTGTTAATTAAGAAGGCTGCATAGGACACAACAAAATTCCAGGAAATGATTGGGAGATTGGAGTAAAATAGTAGGGATCATGCAGTAGACAAGAGATGTTGGTGTTTTCTCTCCACAACACCATTCTCTTGCTGGGGCATATTAAACTCTTGTGCATGGTTTGTCCTTATTGCTTTAATCATATCATGGAATCGAGTTTAAACAAGTTGAATGAAATTGTTGATTCGAGATCTTGTTTCTGATTTAGATTTCATTAAAAAAACCCATGTGAACCTAGATTTAATTTGTCATCAATCATGGTTAGAAAATCTTTGTGACCAAAATATGAAAGGAACATGAAAATATGAAATGTGAATCTGGATCTTGTTAAAATGAATGCTTGATTAAAAAAAAAAAAGTCATGTACCGAAGGACATAAAAACTGTGAAAAAAATATAGAGCAATAAATGGCCAATGGTCTTATAGTCTAGACTCTAGCTAGAGGCGCATAGCTTGATCATCACAAAGTTATGGTGTTGAAGCTGCGGTGTTCGTTTCGCCACGTCTGATTCTCTAGTTCTTCACCTAAATTCTAATAGACAAAATTAATGTCAATTTTTTTATGTTTATTTCAACAAATTCTTAAATATGTATGCATTTTTCTTAGAATGAGTAACTTATAAATTAAAATATACATTATTCAAGAAAATTATCTATTTGCCACTCTTTAATTTAAGAATTGGATACAATAGATATGAAAAACTTTGATATAATTTTTTCCCATTCTAATATACTTTATTTTTTCCTTTTACATTGCAGTTGTTAGCATATAGAATTATATATATGTTTTCATCTAATAATTTAAACTGGTGGGAAGGACGAGATCATAATTTTGGTGACTAAACATTTTAGAATTTGGTCTGTATTTGCCCACATTGTTCTAAATAAGTGTTAAATTTTAGTAAAAGATAGACTGAACTTATGCACATATTATCTACTCTTCAAGCTACTTTAACCTAGATAATATGTTAGAGTATAAATTAAAATCATTTATGTGTTTTTATTTAATAGTTTGAACTTTTGAAAAAGATACTTCATAAACAATGAAGTTTGAAACTAATATAACATAAAAGTAATTTTGAAAGTCTTTAATTATGAATTCATTTTTAGGCTTAGTTTGGTAGTGTTTTTGAAGAGGTGTTCCCAATAAAACCTAAGTCAATTTTTTCAATTTAATTATATTTTTTTAAGAAAAATCTTACTTCACAATATTAAAAAAAATTGTTTTCAATTTAATTTTTTAAAATTAGGATGCTTGAAAGTCAATCTAAAAGGAAACATTTTGATGTGTTTTTTATCCTTGTGTTACGTATGACAATCATGAATAAATTTTGTGTGTTTTTGAGAAAGCTGTAAAATTTAAATTATTACAAGATTTGTTTATTTGTATAATTTTTTATATATAATATAATTTGTAAAATTAATTTATGTTTGGATACTTTAACTAAAAATTGATTTTAAGATTTTTTTTCCAAATTGTATAAAAAGATTATTTTTATGCAGTAAATTACTAGAAAGGGTATGAAATTATGACCTTTTATATTATATAATATTTAATATTTGGAGTTAATTTGGTATAAATATATTTATAATTATAAAATAATCGACTCCTACTTAATTATAACCAGAAGCTTTGAAAAAATGTGTATGCTTATAAGCGATTTTTCAGTTTTAAATTATAAGTTATTTTATTATAATATTTTTCTTATATTTACCCAAACATAACTGGTTTTTCCTAGTTGGGTTTTCCGTTTTGTTTTTCCGAAAAAAAGGCGTTATATGTTTGTTGCCAAATATACACTTACACATTTACACTTGAAGAGGGTGTGATATTGGGTGCTAAGTGACCATGCTGATGAAATATTTTTGGTGCGTTTGAAACTCATTCAGAGCTAAATGTTTTCTTAAAATTGTTTGATTGTTGTTAGTCTATTTCTATTAAATATTGATCTGGTTAATGAAGGTCATGTCATTTAGTCTTTTGTATGATAGTCAATAATTATATGTGGTATATTAGAATTCTATATGTTAAAATCCACACCTAATAAACTATTAAACTAATTAAATAACTCATTTTATTCAACTTAATTAACAATACATGACACAAATGATTTTTTTGTCTCGGGCGTGAGAGGTTGAGGTTCTCATGCCACCAGCTCTACTGGGATTCGAACCTGGGTGCACAAAAGATTATGTGTATAGTATTATTGGTTGCCATATATGATTTGATGATGTGGACATTTATTATTGATAGGCTAATAATAGGAATTAAAACTAAACAACGTTAAAAATATTTAGACTAAAATAAAAAAATAAGCTCAACAAGTAAAACTCAAATTCACTTATTTTTTGGTGATAAAAATATATTCAGACATAATATAATTTTATAAAAGTAATAACAAATTCAAATATATGTTGTGTGACTCTATAAAAACAATAGATGTATGACTCGACATATATTACTTGAATATTAGTATATTTAGATTTTAGCTTCTAATGCTGTATATTTTGTCATTACAGCGTTTCATTTCATTATATGTCAAGTATATAATTCAATAACTTTATTTTGATATATTGTGATTTTTTTTTACACAATTATATAATTATGGATCATCAAGTTATTAAGAATATTTAACTCTTCTAATAACTACTTTAAAACTCATAAAAAGCTTAATATTTAATTAATTGATAATAATATAAAATATTTTACTGTGAAAATGTATCATAATTAAAATTATATTCAACAGAATACATCTATTATAGATGAGTCAATTATAGACTCGTGGTGATTTCTTGAAAGGAAGAAAATTGAACCTTGACCACATGATCGGTCAGCATAAATTTGTTTATTTGGAAGTCTAATCCTGATTTGAAAAAATTTACATATTTTCATATTTGTTATCTTCACGTCAAATAATAATAATAAAAAAGTTATCTCATTAAAAAAGAAATCTTCATGTGAAAATATATTTAAAGTATTTGAATAATAATAATAAGACGATGAGACTGGTGTCATTATGCATCTAATATTTAATATTTCAAGAAATAACATATCTTTATTTTTTAAAAAAAATTAGGGATAATTGATGGAAATAAGAATCAAATTCATGATCTCCTATAATTCATTGAGAGCTATAAGAGTCTACTACAAAGCTATGGACTCACTTGCTTCCTATAACATCTTCTTGAATACTAGATAAAATGAATTTTGATAGATTAATTTTTAAGATTTCAAGATATATATTGGATTGCATATACTTTCTCACTCCTTTTAGGTTATAGGAAAATTTATAGAAAATTTTATATGATGGCACATCATTACTCAATATCTTCAAACTGAAATATTTAAAAATTTACTACACTTTTGAACGATTACGCCTAAAAATTAAGACTGACAGG